>JANSVB020000191.1:3211233-3221605 GCA_025504935.2 Erythroxylum haughtii
ATATTAGTTTCATTTTTTATTTTACAAATCTCAACCAAACAGGTTTTCATTTTTTTTAGCAAAAAAACAGAAACTAAAAATCAGAAATAAAAACTAAAAATAACAACAGAAAAATAGAAGTGGAACCAAACGGGTCGGTAAGAAATTTAACACTTTAAAGAGAAACGACATAAACTAGGAAGACGTAAGTGCATGAGATCTTACCTTCAAAAAGCCACGCCGCTTGGCAGTTACAGCTCTTAATCAAATCGTAATTAAAGACTATCAAACACCAATTCCAAACGTTGTGAGTTATTAGGTGCGGTGATACGCATCATCCTACGGTATTGCCTCAGCTCTAAATGGGTAGCCCGATCCCAACTAGTTTTTTATAGCCATCGATTTTTAAAAATCGATGCAATATACATCATCAAGATTTTCAAGGGATTTTTTAAATTTTAAAGGCACATTAATGTTAGATTGTTCAAGAATTTTCCTTCCAGATTCTATGAATTACATATTTAATATACATTTAATTCATTATATATTTAAAATAAATTTAATATATAAAATTCTTTAAATTCTAAAATACTTTTCCCTTTTCAAAAGGATAGCATCTCCAAAACTTGCGATTTTACTTCTTATAAAATTTATTCCTACATTAAAAGAAAAATAATTTGGTCTACTACTATCATACGGAATACATTTAAATTATGAAATGTAAATTATATTCCAATTGTAAATAATTATTATTATTATTATTATGAACAATACAATTATGATTATATTTACAATAAAGAAACCACATTAACAATTTAATGCAACTTAAACCCAAATATGATATGACAAATTTAAAACCATGTTTAATTGAAAGATGATTAGGACTTGACTTGATAGTCTAATTTTGATATAATCAAAATTTGAATTAAATCAATGTCATTTTAATTATTTATTTTTATGAATGGATGAAACAAATTCAATAAGTGAAAATGAAGAAGACGAGGATAACAATGATTTGAGTATTGATAAGAACTTTGTTTTCAAATTTTGAATAGGTTAATAGTTTTGCTTAATATTTTTGAACAAGATTTTCATTTTATTTAAACATTTATTTATTTTGATTTTTATTTTGAAATTTCAAAATTATGTTTAGCAAATATCCATTGATATGTAAAATATTATTTTTGGATTATCAATATATGTAATTTATAAGAAAATATTTAAATTTGTTTGTAAATAATAATATTAAAGAAAAAACTGTAACAAGTAATTTTTAGTTCCTAAAATTTGTACAATAACGACAAAATTAATCTTTAGAATGATTAATTTTAATATGTTATTATAAAAAAATATTTATCATTAATTTGTTATGTTTATATTGACAATAACCTTTTTAACAAAAAATTGATGATCAAGTGACAACAAAATTTCTTATCACAAAAATTACGAATAGTAGTGACCATAATGATAGTTTCGTTTTTGTGGCAATATTAAGTAGACACTAACTAATTGAATTTTTATTAACCAAAGTTTTCATCATAAAAAGTAAAATATCGTATAACGGTAACCGTTTCGTCACAACAAGTGAAAAATATTAATGATCAAACTATGTTTTCTCACAACAAATAGAAAATATTAGTGACCAATATATGTTTTGTCATAATTACAATTCATTCATACCAAAATTACTTCGATGCCAAATTGCATATGTTTTTAGTGATAGAACTTAGAGATAAAAGAAACTTTGACATTATTAATATATTAATAATGAAAATTTAATTGTGAAAGATACTAAATTGTCATAATTATCATTATTTTAGTGATAAAATAAATAAATCATCACAATTAATCTAAAGAATAGTGTCAATCAATTATTTTGTCATCAAAAATCTCATTTCTGTTACGAAATGATAGTCACAAAAAAGTTGTTACTAAATTATGAATAGTGGTGACCATAGCGATATTTTTATATGACAATATTAAGTAGACACTAACTAACTAAATTTTTATTAATGAAAGTTTTCTTCACAAAAAGTAAAATATGATGTGACAGTAAACTGTTTCGTCACAGAAAAAAATATTAGTGACCAAACTATATTTTGTCACAACAAATAGAAAATATTAGTGACAAATATATATTTTATCACAATTACAATTCATTCCCGCCAAAATTATTTTACCATCAAATTGCATATACTTTTAGTGACAAAACTTAGTGATAAAAGAAAATTTGACATTATTAATATATTAATAGTGACAATTTAATTGTGAAAGATACTACATTATCACAATTACCATTGTATTAATGACAAAAAATAAATCATCATAGTTAATCCAAACAATAGTGTCAATAAATTATTTTGTCATAAAAAACCTCATATCTTCGACGAAATGATATTTATTCACAAAAAAAGGTTGTCATTAAATGCCTTAGCTCTTATGGTGGATATTGTTACATAATATATTGCCTTCTTACAAATAGGGAAGTTAATTACCCCTCATATCACTTGTGTCTACTACCATAATTTAGACAATCAAAGATAAAATTTGACTGATTTAACAATCCATTCACTTAGTCACATGTATATATTGAAACGTGATTGGCTTTAAAAAAGGAGAAAAAGGAAAAGATTTGGATTAGTAATACTTCAAGTTTCTTCTAGGATGGGACTCACACCACAAAAGAAACATAAGTATAATTGGTGATACCCTCAAACAACATCACATACATAAAATTGAACTAGTGACAAGGTTGTCTAACTTAACTTGCAAAAATTATTAAAAGTACCTCAACAAGATCCTAAATATTAAGATAGAACATAATTGGCTAAAAACCAAGCCCACCAAAATCAGATATTATTTGCCATTACATGGATAGAAGTGTGATGGCTATGGAACCATACTTGCCTCTCATCTAATAATGGCGATTGAATGCAAAGTCAATAGATATAAGACATGTCGAAACATTTCATAAGTAAGGTGGCAGCGACCCTAATTTGCATTTAGTAGGCATATGAATAAAACAAGAAGAGATAAATTTACCCAAATTACACTAAAAAATAATGTTAGCATTTAGGAAAAAGCAAAAAAAAAATTTTAATGAAAAATTGAATTAATGAAAGAAAGGGAAAAATTACAAAGTCATTAATAAAGGAATGCCCTTAACAGACAAGATAATAGAAGAGAGCCGAATAGAACAACAGGTAATCTTGTTCAGCAATAAAAAAACCTACGACAATGTACAAGTAGAAGGGAACTTGGAAAGCTTAACATCAACAGACCCATGGCAAGTCTTCCATGACTGTCGAAAACTGCAGTCACTTTTATCTATCTTCTATAGACGTAAGGCAGGGCAAACAGTAGAGATACAAGTTGCATTCTTTGTCAAAACAATCGCCCGAATGTCATACATTATCAAGGAGATCAAACTCTCTTTTGTAGAAGATTTGTTCTGGAAGCATCGAAGGTTCCATTCTCTCCAAAGCGAGTATAGACAAATGCCTAAGACAATAATCTTTAATGGTTTGTTGGAATCTGCACGTGAAGAGAGATAACTTGTGATATCCATAATCTTTGACCCTGGATCAATCCAGGAACATAAGGCACAGACAGTTTGCCAAATTGAGTAGTTGAAGGAGCATGCAAAGAAAAGGTGAGGACAAGATTCCAGCCGTAGGGAACACATTGGGCAAGAAAGATCCATGTGCATATAAGGTATTCGATCAGCTGTGGATAGTTTATTCTGAATAGCTAACCTGAAAATGAAGGAGATTCGTGGCGTTAAATGTCTACTCTACACCGTGGCTGACCAAGGAACAGTGAGTCTACGTTAACGCAAGTTGTCACAAATGAGACGATTAGTCAGTTTGTTCAATGGATACCCCTTCTAGAAGAAGATGTCAGATTCTTGAGGAGTTGGGGAATAGTTGGGTTAAAGATGACACAGACTTCTAGGGAATTTCCACGAGTTCCCATCAACGAAAGCTACCATATGTGTTTTTAGAGGGAACATAGGGGAAGCTCTTGAAGGATTTACCTGTAGGATTAAAGGACCGTGATCAGACCAATTATCATACCATAGGGAGACCAAATGTCCATCTTTAATAACACAGGAGGTCTCTAATTGAATATCATCCCTTAACTTTAGTAGCTAATTGAGAAAAAAAGAATATGTAGCTTTCGGTTGAAGAGCCCATATGTTGTTTCCTTTAAGAAAATAAGCATGTAACCATTAGATCTACAAGGTTTTCTTATCCTCTAGTATCCACCAAAATCTTTTAAGAGTGAAAGAACGATTAGAAGTTTTAATAGAAAGAATATTCAAACCTTCTTCCTCCTTAGGATAGTAGATATCAGCCCATTTCACATTTGCGATGCCACGGTTGCCATTTGAATAACTCCATAAGAAGGTTCTGAGAAGCCTTTCAATCACTACAAGAAAACATGACATTTTGCAGCGTTTTTAAAACGTCACAAAATATCCAAAAACGTCACAAAAAACATCGTGATATGTAGTGTAGGCAAAAGGTTTCTGCGACGTTTTACGTAAAACGTCATAGAAAACACTGACATTTCGCGACGTTTATGAAAACGTCACCGAAAGTTTTGACAATCCGCGACGTTTTGCAAAATCTCTAACATTTCACAACGTTTTTAAAACGTCACATAATGTTAAGGAATTCACGACGCTTTTTTGAAAACGTCACGAAATGTCTTCCATGACGCTTATAGAAACGTCGCGGAATGTCTTCCGTGACGTTTGTATTATTATTTGTATTATTTTTAATTATTATTTTTCCCTTTTTTCAAAAATCATATTAATTTAATAATTTTTAATTTAAATAATTATTTTTTAAAATACAATTTTTTAATCTTATTTGTTTAATAACTATTTAATATTATTTATGAATATTATTTATTTAATAATTCTTCAATTTTTTAAACATATCATTAATTTTAATAATGATTCATGTATCACAAGAACATGACGAAATGACTTGAGTGTATTAAATATATCATTTAAATGAACAAATCCCATCGATAAATAAAAAAATTCTAAATAAAAGTTTAACTATTTACATGTCTTGATTGTTCAAAATGTTCCAAAAGTAAAGAATGTAAGGTAAAAACAACTCTGATATATAAAACTTTGGCAACACCAGCTCCCTTGCCCTTCTTCCTCTAGATCTTCTTCATATAAGCTAATAATAAGACGTCAGATTGTTTTATTTTTTTGTACTATGTTTAAATACATAATCAACATGTCATTCCAAGTATCTGTTATTCCAGGTAAGCACCAATGCCTACAGTCATCATGTCTGTTTCCACAGGCTGTTGATGGATGGGCATCTGCCCTAAACTCACTCATATGAGTTATATCCATTATATGAAGATTAGACCCTGATAGAACTCCTCTAAGAATGACAGTATAATGTGTTTGAAAGAATCAGATGGATCAAAGCAATCTCATCGATTCTGTATTGTATATTGATATTCAGTATCAATGAACGAATACACTGAAAGTAATCAGCCTATATGAGGGGCTGTACCTCCCAAATACTCACTCAATCCAGAAATTCATGCATACCCCCCCATACAAAATATTCCCCTCTTTATATAATCCCTCCTACCCCAATGATTAGATGACACCTGTCACTAAATTGTAACTAACTCACGTGTTGCTAGAATTCGCCAACTTCTTCTTACGTCTACTATAAACTAATGGCCTCGGAGCTCTATCAATACTCCCCTCCAAAGCTTGCACCTTGTCCTCAAGGTGAAATGTTGGGAAGTGCTCAGCAATTGCAGCATAAGATTCCCATGAATTTTCAAAGGTAGGAAGATCTTGCCACTGAATTAAGATCTCCTTATTCCCATGAGCATCCGTTCGAATTCCCAACACCCTTTCAGGTTGGAAATCCAGCTCCCATTCGTCGGTTAATTGCTTAGGTAAGGGCTGTGTCTGAACATGAGTAGGAGCAGCTTTCTTAAGCAATGACACATGAAAAACCGAATGAACTCTGCTATATGTAGGTAATTCCAGCTTATAAGCCACTGCTCCGATTTTCTCAATAATCAAAAAGGGTCCATAGTAACGAGGGCTGAGTTTCTCATTCAGCTTCCGCGCTAAGGAACGAAGCTTGTATGGTTGGATTTTCAGATACACCCTTTCTCCCACCGTGTACTCCACCTCTCTTCGTTTCTTATCCGCTTGGACTTTAATTCGATTTTGAGATCGCAAGAGGTTGTCTCTTAATTCAGTAATGATCCCATTCCTCTCTTTAAGAAGTTTGTCCACTTCTTCCACTGTTGATAGTTCACCTGCATAGCCAAGTAAAGTGGGTGGATGTCTTCCATATAGAGCATAAAATGGAGAAGTTTTGGTAGAGCTGTTATAGTTGGTATTGAACCAGAATTCAGCCCAACATAACCATTGAGTCCATTGCTTCGGCTTGCTTCCAGTGAAACAACGGAGATATGTTTCCAAGCATCTATTGGTGACCTCCGTTTGCCCATCGGTTTGGGGGTGATAGGCTGAACTGAACTTCAATTGTGTCCCTGCATGCTTAAAAAGCTCAGACCAAAATCTGCTCATGAATACCCTATCTCTATCAGATACTATGGAGGCCGGAAAGCCATGTAGCTTTACTATCTCTCGAACAAAGAGTGCTGCCACGTCTGAAGCAGTAAAGGGGTGAGCCAAAGGCTGGAAATGAGCATATTTTGTGAGCCTATCGACGACCACCATGATGCTGTCCATTCCCCTACTCTTCGGTAGACCTCCAATGAAGTCCATAGAAATATCCTCTCACACTTGCGAGGGGACTGGTAGTGGCTGTAATAGACCAGCAGGGGATAATGCTTGATACTTATTGCGGTGACACACTTCACATGCCTCCACATACTTTTTGATGTCAGTCTTCATGCCTTCCCAAAAAACCAATCCCAGCACCCGTTTATAAGTGCGTAGGAACCCCGAATGACCGCCTATAGGTGAGTCGTGTAACTCTTGCAAAATGGTCGATATCCTACTAGATGCTTTGGACAACACTAGTCTCTTTTTGTAGTATAATCTGCCCCCCTTAACCGAAAAACCCGGGTGTTCCTTGCTCCCACTTAACAGATCTTGCATGATAGTGGTTAGCTTCGGATCAGCCTGAATTTCTGCCTCCCAGTCATCCAAATCCGTCATTTTTACTGTTGATATAGCAGCACAATCCATTTTACGCGACAACGCATCAGCTGCTTGGTTCTCCTTCCCTGGTTTGTATTGTACTTCAAAATCATACCCCAACAATTTTGATGTCCACTTTTGTTGCTGCTCTCCCAACAACCTCTGATCTGTCAAATATTTTAAGCTTCTTTGGTCCGTTCGGATGATGAAACGTCTTCCCAACAGGTAGTGTCTCCACTTTTGAACCGCCCTCACTACTGCCATTAACTCCTTCTCATAAACGGACTTGGAGAGCGCTTGTGGAGGCAATGCCCAGCTGAGATAAGCTAAGGGCCGTCCTTCCTGCATAAGTACTTCTCCTAGCCCCTTCCCGGATGCATCAGTCTCGATCACAAAGGATTTGGAAAAATCAGGAACAGCTAGAGTTGGGAGGTTTACCATGGCCGCCTTAAGTGATTCAAAGGCTTGCTGAGTCTCTACATTCCACTGATACCCTTCCCGCTTGAGTAGTTGGGTAAGGGGTTTGGCGATCTTGCCATAATCTCGAACAAAACGTCGGTAGTACCCCGTAAACCCCAAAAACCTTCGGACAGCTTTCACATCCTTAGGTACTGGCCAGTTTGCAACTTCCTCAATCTTAGATGGATCAGCTTCTACTCCCCGTCCTGAGATGACATGCCCCAGATATTGCAACTGCTCTTTGCCAAAATCGCACTTCTTCTCATTGACATACAATTTATGGCTCCGGAGGATCAATAGGACAACCCTTAGATCTTTCAAATGTTGCTCAAAGTCTGAACTGTATATAAGAATATCGTCAAAAAACACTAGAACAGACTTGCGAAGATAAGAACGGAATACCTCATTCATCAATGATTGGAAAGTAGCGGGTGCATTGGACAACCCGAATGGCATCACCAGCCACTCGTAATGCCCTTCATGTGTTCGGAAGGCCGTCTTGTGGATGTCCTCCTCTCGGACCCGAATCTGGTGGTAGCCACTCTTTAGATCAAGCTTCGAAAACACTTTGGCCTCTCCCAATTCATCCAGCAGCTCATCAATAGTCGGTATTGGGAACTTGTCCCCTACGGTCACCTTGTTCAAGGCCCTAAAATCCACACAGAATCTCCATCCGCCATCCTTTTTCCTTACTAAAATCACTGGGCTGGAGAAGGGACTCACACTTGGTCGGATAACTCCCGCAGCGAGTAACTCTCCCACTATCTTCTCTATTTCATTTTTCTGGTAATGAGGATATCGATAGGGTCTTACCGTGGGTATTTCGGCTCCTGGTTTCAAGGAGATCGCGTGGTCGTGACACCTCTGAGGAGGCAACCCTGTGGGTGGGGAGAACACATCCGTAAACTCGGCTAACAATCGCTGGAGCTGCCCTACCCCCTCCATGGCTGTCACTTGCAGTGCCATGTTCTTTACACTGACCAGATAGCCTTCTCCTCCTTCTCCTACTGATTTATAGAGCGATTTCAAGGTGGCCACCGATTTCATCAAAGCTGGGTCTCCCTTCAAGCTGAGCCGCTTATCGTCTTCCCTCCATTTCAGCGTTAACTCCTTGAAATTAGCTTGTATATCTCCCAACCCTTCAAGCCAATCCAAACCTAGCACAACGTCCACTCCACCCAAAGCAAACAAAAAAAAATCCCCTTTAATCGTGATCCCTTGCGTCTCCACCTGCAGCTGTTTGCAAACCCCCTTTTCTCTTATTTTATGGCCATCTCCCACTTGGACCACGAAGGATGGAGTATCCAACACGTGTAAGGATAACTCCTCTACTAAACCCTTTGATATAAAGTTATTGGAGGCCCCACAATCCACTAATATCACCACTCTTCTTTCCTTCAATTTTCCCCACACTTTAAATGATCTCTTCGAAGTTAATCCCATCATGCTCATCAGATTCAACTGCAATGGTTTACCTTCACAGTCGTCTCCTTCAGCATCCATAAAAACGTCCTCTGGAGGCTCATTTTCTCCTTCATCCTCCACGATATATACCCGAAAGTGTTTGTTCCTGCAAACGTGGTTGGGGGTGAACCTTTCATCACAGTAGAAACACAAGCCCTTCTCATACCTCTCCTTAAGTGTCTCCGGTGGAAGTTGTCGGAAGTTGCGCCTCCTAGCTCCTCCACTCTCGTCTTTCTGGATCGGTGTCGGGTTTGGTACTACCGCACTCCCCTTCGCCTCCGTCGCTGCTGGGGGTCTGGGTCGGAAGTCCACGGTGGTTGACCGGTGGAACTGAGCTGGCTTGTTGAGGATCTGCCGTGATCCAGTACTGGCACTCCCCTGCTTCACAATGAAATTCCTCTCCTCTACCAGCAACGCCATATCCATCACCTCACTCAACGACCCAGTCTGATGCAGCTTAAGTTCGGCCCTGATTTCTACCTTTAATCCATTTAAGAACAACCCCGTGAGAATCTCTTCATCTATGTGTCGCAATGGTCCGGTTAACAACTCAAAGTTTTCCCGGTACTCCATCACCGACGAAGACTGTTGCAATCCAAACAGAAGCTCATATGGGTTCTTAGCTACCGTAGGCTGAAATCGCTTAAGCACTGCCGATTTAAACTCCTTCCAATCAGCTGTCACGTTCCGCGCCTCCCACCAGTTGAACCACACCAGTGCCTTACCATCCATTGCCACTACCACAGCGTCCCTTTTGTCACGGTCGACAACCCCATTGAACTGAAAATATCGCTCTATCCTATTCACCCAGCCATATGCGTCCTCTCCACAGAAGATCGGTATCTCTAACCTTCTTCCTCTTTCCTCATAAACTCTTCCTTCTCCTCTCGCTTCAAATCGCCTAACCCCCTCATATTTCATATTACTACCCTGCCTTGTTTCAGCCGACTCGCCTACTCCATTTCCTTCAGTTTCCTCCGCCGTCTCCACTACCGATTTTCCCTTGGAAGACTCTGCTCCTTTTCCCTTGATATGTTGCATGATTTCCAGTAATGCTTCTTCCAGTCGGCGGGTCTTCTCATCATTTCTCTCCAACATCTCGGCCAGGTTTGCTACACTCCTCTCTATCAAGTCAATTTTCTCCATTCTTCTCGTCACTACCATCCACTACCGAAACGAATTCACCCTAACGGCACCAAGAACGTGCTCTGATACCAATTGATAGAACTCCTCTAAGAATGACAGTATAATGTGTTTGAAAGAATCAGATGGATCAAAGCAATCTCATCGATTCTG
>JANSVB020000191.1:3308777-3320579 GCA_025504935.2 Erythroxylum haughtii
GATAATTAGTAGTATCAGAATATAATAATTCCTATATACTTTGGATATCTCAAATCAAAAGATCACTTATATAATGATTATAATAAAAATTTCAATAAACATACAAGTAATATTCTAAATGTAATTCTTATATCGATTAGTTCAGAGAACTTGTTCTCTATCAAATACTTACACGTTTGTTTAAGTATCTTCATACTTTAGTTTATAAGATCGACTACTTCCTTCATTAAGAAGAAACAGAATGCCTGCTAGTGTCTATGCTTTATTAATGTCCAATCTCAATAGAAAAATAACCAGGAGTAACTTAGAAATAATGCATAAATACAATATGAATTTTATAGATATATTCTCATCATAGTTTCATTTACAATGTAAATTTATCTTAACAAATTTATTTATACATAAATTAATTAAACAAATATGTACAAGATAAATAATTTCTATAAATAATTTTGACATAGAAACTATAATTAACTTATTGGTTGTAAGGCACAAACCAATAGTCTTCGACACGGACTAAGTCAATCACTTAAGCATCTTATACCATTTCAGCTTAATTGTCATTATAATAAAAAGAAAATGCATCAATACATAATTAGATCATTAATGAGATATAATCTCTTTTACATACCTAATGGCTCTAATGTTTTATAATGTATTACTATTTTAACAATGCAATTAACTATATCAAGTTCATTAAAGAGCTTCTTAATTCAAATAATCATTTCCAATAAATGAAAAATATAATATGACTTAATTAGTAATAGATGCTACATTGGGATCTTTCCAACTCAAAATAATAGTGTTCCATGTAAAATATATCTTAACTAAGACATACTTTTGTCAAACTAAAAATATTCATATGATCTTGATCTCAAATATCAACACATACATAGAATAATAAATATCTTTACTACTTCATAAATTTTAGATATCTGAAGTACTAATCATCTTTAATATATTCTCTATATACTTGGATTAGAATAGGTAAACAACTTTTATATGTATCTCTATATATCTAATTCCTAAAAATGAGTTGTTAATTTTTCATATCCAATAAGAGTTTTTCTTAGACTATGATATCTCCAACAGTTGTAAATATGAATTGCTATTCTTTATAAATAGTATGCCTTTAAACACTCCCACTGAAGAAGACAATAATAATCTCACTAACCTCATGATAGACATGACAAATTAACAATCATTTCTATAGAAAAAAAATCTTTGATTTCCTCGTGAAAATGAATATTTCAACATTTTATAACCTTTTAACTATACATCAAGTATATCAACAAAGACATTAGTTATATTTGGATGTACTATCATGAAATTTAATCTTTTTCAAACGTCATTTTACTGCAACTACTTATCTTGAAAACCATTAATTTATAAGTATGCATTGAAACAAACATTTTATTTAAGGACTTTTTAAGATGATATCCAAGCTTTTAAATATATTACAACTTTCTATTGTCAAATTTACTTATAAAATTATTGGCTAATAAATGTTTTAACTAAGCATCACATACCAAAATTATTAACTTTGACTATTTTAAACTTTTACTATTCCATATCTAATATAGAATCATTATAATTTAATTAATTAGAACACAGCCACCATTATTTTTACATGAATCATACACGTTCAAGTAGATAATAAGGAACTTTAAAAATGAAGTATTGACTTATATTACCTTCGACTTCAATATTGACTTTGAAAACTTAGGTTTTGATGATTGAGCCTATACTAAACTTGAAAGCATATCCTTATCAAACTTGAAAACTTCATGTGATTAAATTTGAGTTTCAATTTTTAGTTATAATTTTATGTCATCAAATATCGCTTTAATGCATACAAAGTTCAGCCAAATATTTTTAATAAAATAGAAACCAAAAATAAGAAATGAAAATAAAAAACCATAACAAAAAATATAGAAATGAAACTAACGGATATCTTAAATTTCCAAGAATCAATCGAAAAAGGAGAAAAGAGAATAAACTACTTATAGCATCTTATTCACCTTTTACATGTTTAAAGTTTTAAATTTTTATTTTCTAATTTTTTTTATGTACAGGTATATTAGGACTTTTGAAAATATATGATTAATGAATAAATTCATACTTTAGAACACAACTTTTCTATTTAGAAATGTAGTGTTAGAATAAAGATAAATATATTTTATTCTTTGATATATGAAAGTTGATGTATAAATTTTTATTAACATTCAAACCATCATAAATGTAACTGTTGAAAAATGTTTCTATACAATTCTATGTAAAAATATTAATTAAATTTTGGCCCACTTAACTATGCTTTACTCGTTTTGAAAATACATGTTTTATTTCATCTTATAATTAGATAATGAGATGCATTACCATATCATTATAAGATTTAAAGTTTCAAAGTTCAAATAGTATTAAATCGTTATAAAATTGGTGTACAACAAAAAATGAACAAAATTAAATAACTTAAAATAAAATCAAAGGAAACTACTATTATTCATCTAAAAAGTTACACTTTAATTAAAAAAAGAAATTTATTAAATGAAAGCTAAATAGTTATTACAATTTATAAAAATGAGTTAGTTTACAAAAATCGATAACTAAATTTTAATATCAAAGATTAATAAAATAAACCGAACCAAAAAATTTATCAATTCAACTCTTATCCGATTGAACTAATTTAGTTTTATAATCACTGATAAAAAAAATAACATTTTATTTAGGAGACAAAATGGATTTACAACCATATTTTTTATTTGACAGATAAAATTGAACATTAAAAAAATATACTTCAGCCCAGTTAAGATTCCAAATGTTCCAAAAGAGAAAGTTTATCGACATATTGCGCAAATGCAATCAAAATTTTACTATTGAAATACATTATGGAAAGAGAAAATGGATCTTCATTAGTAAGGAAAGAGAACTCTTCTTGTCAACTGAACTGTAGCGAGAATTTGATCAAAGAATCAGAATATCTATATTCATATAGGTCCATTCATGGAGACCCATTTTAGAATTTGATGAGAAGACTAATATAGAAGATATAAAATGCAATTTACACTTGAAGTAGCTTCATATCAGGCAACAGGAATGATGTTTCAATCTTTCTTTTACTTTTATTTTGGTTTTTACCGAGTGATAAATGTAACAATCAGAAACCAGAACGAATCAACACCATAGTTATAGCTGAGCCCCAACTATCATTTTTTATTCTTCCTTTTATTTTTGCCATTTCCGTCACAGCATGCTATTCCATTCATGAAGGGAAAAAGCAGATTTGGAAGAAATGAGGATGATTAGGAAAAGGCAAAACAAGAAAAACTTGTATTAACAAATAACTGATGCACAATACTTTACACTTGAGTACACAAACTAGAATACATGTTTAGAAGTCTGGTTGAAGTCAGTAAATGAAGAACTCCAGCAGTTAGTCACATCTAAGCTAGGCACATTCGAGGTTCCTGCAGGATAAACTTGAAGAATTTAATCTTTCATTATATATCACATAACAAGCCACGCCTTCCCTTTTTTTTTTCCCCGCGTGTTACTGATCGCAAAGAAACGACGTTAAATTTTATAAACCTTCCTTAGTCCCACAGAGATTTCCTTGCCTATATCTCAGAGAATTGCTAGTTTATCATAAAGCATAAGATGAGAAAATATACGTACATTGTCCAAGGTAAGGTCTACATGTCCTTGCAGTAAGTTCAATTATGGGATTCCTAACCTTCTAGAGCATATGTCTGGACCTATAATCAGGATAAGATCATAATGAATAATTAGTTACATGAAAGAAGTTCAAGTCGCCTTTAATAACTTACTGCATATTAAGAATTGCAAGCCCGTACATGGTAAGAACCCTTAGCATAACTCTACCATACAAGATCTGACAGAGGCATAACATTCTAATTTCTAACTCCTACCATACAAGATTCTTGTTACTCATGAATAAACAAAACCGCTCATGGAACTATGTTCATTTTAGATTTATTTTACCTCAGTCATGTTATCCTCAGGAAAGTAATTTGTTCCTGTACAATTCACATCATGAGCGCCGTCAAATCTGAGTATCCTAAGTTTCCCCTCCTGCATTTATAAAGAAAGGGTTATAAAATTCAAGATTATACACTAAAAATATGTGATTCCACTCAACAATGCACACCTTGGTTCCATAAACAAGACCACCACCAGCAAAAGGATGAAAGCAAGCAACATTCACTTCATCCTCTGCACTAGGAAGCACTCTCACTAGTTCCATGTTCGAAACTCTGTAAACCTAAATAACAAAGATACACTGTTAGACTGCAACCTTCTCAATGTAAAGAGAAAAAGGATTACAACAAGCTTACTATGAAAAATCATAATGCTCGTGTATGTATGTTCTTATCAAGGTGCAAGTGTAATCCAAGTATTTAGACATCAGAAGTACAAGTGTAATCCAAATATTTAGACATCAGAAGTAAAATGACAACGATCTTAGTCCAAAAGCCATCGTTTTTGACTACCTATAATAACAGGGCAATTTCAACCATTTTCAGTTATCATTCAAACAAGTATCCTCCCATCATATCCAACCTAAGATTGATTACATTTGAAAACCATTCCCATCTGATTCTTATGGATGTTTCTACTCTGTACATACAAGGTGTGAAAAGCTTATCATGTTGTTATGTTGCAAAATGAAGAAGAACAAAGCAGTCCATCATTATTGAACAAGTCAAAATGAAGTTCAACAAAAATTGTCACTTGTTTGGAACTTCTATCAAATTACAATTTGAAAGTGAAGCAAGCAATAAAAATTGATTACGAATATGAACTTTTACCTCCAGAACTGTGTAAACTGGTGTTGTTGTTTCTCCATCAATAACAATGCTTTTAAGAAGGGATCCATGACGCCGACCGTATGCCAGTAATATATGTTCAGAAGTAGGTGAGAACTACAAATAGAAAACCAAGCACATTTTGCAGTAATATTAGACCTTTAACAGTAATGTTAAGCAACAAGTAAAATTTATAGGTTAATAACAACTCAAAAAGATGTCAGAGATTAGTTAAAATAAAAACCTATTTGGCTGCATCTGTGGACAATCAGTTGGGCTGAAGGTTAATTAAGGGGGTAAATTATCAATATCCAAAGAGATCACACAGAGGTCACTAATAGAACCATGTGCAAAGCAAAAATTCTATTGCCAGAAGTGTTTGAAGGTCAATATAACTCATGGTAACACCAATGAAGAGTCTACTTGCTGGTATCCTAGCCAAAAGGTTCAGAACTGAGACCAACAGAATAAGCATAGCTCAATAAAGCTGATACAATGCAGTTGAAGGGAGGTCAAATACACTGAAATTATCTAATTAGCTCAATCCAATTAGCAGTAGTTGACAGATGTTCATTGTTGGGAAGGCAAAACAGAACGATATTACATATATGTGTACATATATGCATATATATACAAGTTGCATCCACCTATCAGAAGACACTGACCTGGATTGATGTCAAACAATGAGCAGCTCTAATTGCTCGAGATGCGAGCACAGAACCAAAGCTGAATAAATGAAAAAATAGTTAACATAAGACAATTTTCCTCAAGGTTAAAGAGCATTAAAGCTTAAATCCAAAGTAAGAGTCGGAATAGTGTAATACGTTGCCTCCTCCAGTGAATATATACGAAGCTCATACATAACTTGATGTGCAGAAATTGGGTGCCGAGTAGGGGATGTTGCAGTACCAGTATCTTGATGAACCAAGTTATGTACCCCAGGATCAGCTTCTACATGCGGGAGCATGCATGCAACACATGCAGCCAAATATCTTCCACAAGGAGAAAAATGAGCACCCATTTCACTGTAGCAGCCATTGTGCATCAAACAACAGAGTAATCACAATCTAAGGCAAAATGATGATAAAGATACAAAAACTGTTTAAAAGACCCATATGATTCCCAAGAATATAACTAGATAACACAACTTTCCAATATTTTAAGGATTTTACCAAAGCATTTTGCTTACCTACAAAGAACAGCATGTGGAATTATTAAACGGCATTTTTCAGCACTGAGGGGGGCACAAGGATGCTCTTTATCGTGCAACCATACCCTGAGCTTTACAGTGCAAGGCAACTCTGCAGCAGCAGCAGCTGCCAGTGATGTGGCAATTTCAGACTGGACTCTGTTAAAAATAGGCTGAGTATCAGCACTATTCTGTTGTGTGTTAATATGAGTCAAACTTTCCCCAGATTCAGGTACAGAAAAACGGGAACGTGAATTGCGATGTCGCAAGCCCGATCTCCCAGAAACACCTGATATGCGTGGGCTCCCAGTCATTGCTAAAGAAGCAACTGCAGTCTCCACATTATGAGTAGAACTATAAGATGTCAGGGACGAAGAAACTGTATACTGAGCTGAATGATCATGACCACCACTGTTAGGAGGAGGTGTTGAGGAAACACTGGCCTGGCTTTGACCGATCAACCATCCTTGCAAGAAGGGTAGTTCCCACCACGTTGGATCTCTTGGCGGTAAAAGCTGATGAAGTTGACCAAAGTTTGAATGTTGAATAGAAACTTGTCCAGATAGTCCATCCAAAGCATTACTGCCACCACCACCACTACTAAAACTATCTATGTTAGTAGATCTCCCACGTTGGGTTTCCCCAACAGGATTAATGTCATCCGTATCCATAGCATCTTCTGCAGCTCCTGAAAGATCACTCGTCATTCCATTAGGCAAAGCATTGCTTACTGTACCTAGATATGAGCTAGATGGAATTGCTGGAAATGTCTCCATAGGGGAAACTAAGGTATTATAGTTCTCCCCTGCATTTGCATCTGCCTGAAACTGAGTTGGTGCAGAAGAATCTACTTGCATTATACTTGAACCATCATGCCTATTAACATCTACTCGGCTATCATCTACAGTAAATGAAGGCATAAAGAAGAAAGGGAATGACATGAGGGGCAGTTCAGCAGCCAAACTAACTCGATCACTGGAGTGAATATTGGTCACGAAAACAGCAGGAGGAGGATATCTCAGGTAACCAGGAGATGTTGCTCGTGTCATTGAAGAATCTGAAGAGTCAAGATCATTGACCTGCATATCAGTCCAATGATGTAATCTACGAGATGGTATGGATAAATATTCAATTATATTCCCAATAAAGTATTCACCTCAGCAGTCAGAAGAAATGGAGCCCCATGTGGGTGAAAATGTACCGCTCGAAGAGAACGTCTTGCCTTCAACACAATGGTTGGCGAGGAAGCCTCCCCTCTCTTATTGTAGTGCCATATGTATAACTGACAAAAGATATTGAATGTCGTGTCAAACTGAAAGTTGAGGCCTCAAACCTTCACAAAGGAAAAGAAAAGAGAGAAGTTTCAAACAATGTTGATATGCACTAAAAGGCCAGAATCACACCTTGTGACCAGATGCAACAGCGAGCAGCTCTCCTTCAGCATGGAAGGCAATGGAGGCAATAGGACGATCTATGAGTAAATAATTTCAAAGAGGTTAATTTATCATAAGAATCAACAATAATCACAACAGTAACAATATGAAGAGTCTAAGTTGAAATTACAGAAATCACGTGACCCTATGCACTCTGCTGTCTTTGCATTCCACAAGCGAACCTCATAATCCAAGCTCCCACTTGCAAGAATTTCAGCATGCAATGGATGGAATCTAACCTGTATAAATAGCACATTCAGTTTGTAGTAGATAATGCAAGACAATTTAATAAGTCAGGTTATTAATCATAATCAAATCCATCTAAGACATTAACTATACAAACCAACAAAAAAAAAAAATCTCAAAGTTACAACTCACCACCCAAGGAGTCCTCCGATGACCACTCAACACTTTTAAGCAATATCCAGTTTGGCAATCAATTATCTTCACAGTGTGGTCGCCACTAAAATCATTATAGAGAAAGAGACAAAACAAGAGACACAATTATGATCACAACTTGCATGACCATACAAAAAGGTGACCAGTGTGAAAAATCTTACTGAGTAGAAGCAAGTGTTCTTCCATCAGGACTAAACGCTGCTGCAATAGTTGACCTGGGAGGGGGCACCAAAGGACAGTACTTGGCTGATAGATGGCGTAAAGACTCTGCCTCAATCCTAAGGATCAATAGAAATGCCAATAAATAAAAAGGCATACCAAACACAGCAAATTCCAGCAGCACATCAGTACAAAACTGAAATCAATTAAAATACCAAGAAACAAGACCACATCTAGGGTCTCTAGAAGGTTCAATTTGAGGCATAGATAATGGATCAACATTTAATTGAGATGCTTCTCCCCACCGCCTTTTTGGCAAATGCTTCATTTTGGGACAAATCTCCCTACGCACTAACAAGCACGATACATTCCTGCTGCTGCAAAAATTTGAAAGCAAAAGCATGACAAAATAATGAATATGTTAATCCAATGATCCAAAAGAATAAAACTAGCATCTACCACATCCACTGAATTAGAAACCCCAACTTCATTCCCATCAAAAATGTCAATTTATGCAAAACTTAGCCGTATTTGACCTCCAGTTGACTGCGTCCATAACAGCTCAAACCTCGACAAACTAAAACTTAAACGCTAGCTTCCATCAATAGCCGAAATCAATCAACATAAACTTCAGTTCTAACTCCAATCAATCACAGAAATTAATGAAATAAACTTTAATTCTAGCTCCCATCCATATCTAAGAAATAATGTTTGAACAACCAGCCCTTAAAATTTGATCAAAATTACAACGAATATGATGCAAAGCAAACATTTTCATCACCTACCCAACGAATTGAATGCGAAAAGAATAGATACCTGTGGAGAGGGCTATTGCACGCCGATGATTGAACCGGATTCCGATCGTCCGGTGAGGCAAGTCCCGTCATTACTCCGTCTTTACGATTCAAGTTCATAAGCAACCACAAAAGATTTGCAATTGCAAATTCAAAGAAACAGAATTTGAATGAGAAGTTAGCAAAATACAAGACCTAATTCATTGCTTTTAGGAATTCAGATGGTATCTATCCCCGTAGAAGATCGATGGATCGATGTAAAGTTTAAAATTCAAGAGACATCTCTGGTGTTGATTTTTGGACTGGGATTGGATTCGAACATGAAAACCTAAATGGAGCAACTGAGCCTTTAGCGTTTAGACCGTCGGAATTTAATTAATTTTATTTTCTTATTCAAAATATACGATACGCCGTGTGTACGTTTTTTTCCTGCGCTGAGCTCAAGTCAAGAATGTAAAGTATTTCCTTCTCCTTTCATATCGTGGTAATTAATTGTGTATATATGTATTATTTGTGAAAATATCCACACATGGTTACGTGAAACTGAAAATATGAAAATAAGGATATTTTATTTAGTAAATTTTGTATAAGTTACAGATGGTATTTAATTAGTTCCATTAAATCATCCAAGTAACGGCTGATATATAATTGTTTTATGATATTTTTAACGTTACGTAAAAAATTGATAAATTTATCATCAAATTAATTTTCCTTGAAAATTCGAGAAAGACAAAGTTGTGGCGTAGTACATCTTATATAATTTGTTTCCAATTTTTATAGGTACTTTTTCTGTTATGTATATTGGTGCAGACAATGAGATTTCAGACGTAATCTTATAATAGAACACGTCTCAATACAAGTGAGAAAGGGAAAGAAGAGAGACAAAGAATCATAGAAGAGAATTTTGAAAAAAGAACATCTGTATTTTATTATAGCATATCGAAATAGTGGTTAGACGTTGGTTATATTCACATGACAATAAAAGATACAATGAGAAGTTTAACAATCCTTGCAAGACATCGAAAACTTCAAAATATTAGAAACTTTTGTAATTAAGTTAGTTCAATCATTTTTTAATAACTTTATAAGCATGTTAAACATGGAGCATCCTATGTATATTGTATTTGGTGTAAGCCTTTGATTATTATGTTAATATGTAATTAAAGTTATGTATGAACTTCTTTTGATTTAGCAAATGAGTTTAGAATTGAAAAGATCCCTAAGTGGACGTGCATATTTCTTTGTAGTTGTACATTTCATAATCTAAGTATTTCATAGGTGTATAAACTGTGTGCTGACTTCAGGGGAAAATCTGGACTAATTTAGGCTAAATTAGTCAAAGTTATCCTTTTTTTTTCATAAAAAGTTATCTTATTGAAAGTTGTAGTTTTTGGACATCAGAGTCGAAAGATATGATCCTTATAAGTGCATATGCTTAGGAGTATAGATTATATCATCTGATGACGTCATATCGTCTGGGGATGACATCATATCATCTGGTGATGATGTCATATCGTCTGTGATAAAGTATCGTCTGGTGATGACATCATATCGTCTGTGATAAAGTATCGTCTGGTGATGACATCATATCGTCTAGTGATGACATCATATCATCTGATGATGTCATATCGTCTGGTGCATTATTCATCTGATCCTATCGTTTAGTCCCATTTTTGACCATATAGATGATCTAATTTGTCTTCAAGGTCTTCATGAAAGTTGTATATCTTGAAATTTTCTTTCAAATCATCCAAAGAACATCTTAATCTGACATCTTTAGGGAAAGTTATGACAATTTTCCCAATTTGACTGACCCTTCGTCTAGTTTCATCTGATCCTATCGTCTGGTCCCATTTTTGACCCTATAGATGATCGAATTTGTCTTCAAGGTCTTCATCAAAGTTGTAGATCTTGAAAGTCTCTTTCGAAATATCTAAACAAAACCTTAATCCGACATCTCTATGGAAAGTTAAGATAATTTTTCCCCTTTGTCTGGTTTCATCAAATCCTATTGTTTGGTCCCATTTTTGACCTTGTAGATGATAGAATATGTCTTCAAGGATTTCACAAAGGTTGTAGATCTTGAAGTCTTCTTTTGAACCATATAAAGAACACCTTAATCCAATATCCGTAGAGAAAGTTATACTAATTGTTCCAAACTAGGTTCATTATGGTTAAGGACAAGTACTGTTTCAGTTCAATGGCTCTGAATGCTAGGCTCCAGAAGCGGGGTCTAGCATTGTATGGTATCAGAGTTTAGGTTTTTCCTAGGTTTAAAATGCATAGTAGGATGAATTGTTATGCTATGTGATTACTTATTGCATTGTAAATGGATTGAATTGCATTAAGTGACATACATGTCATGCATACATGTAAGGATTAGGATTTTAAAATGAAATGTAAGCTAATAGTTAGTGTTTACATTGAAGGAGTAAGATGTCACCTCGTAGAAGGACATGAGGAGCATTGCAAGGATCGATTGCACCTGACTCTTCACCAAGGGAGGAGAGTACTGATGAATCAATAGCCTCAGAAAATGCTGAGGCTTCTGTAGAGCAAGGTAGTGAGCCCGTTTGGTCACAAACGTGAGAGTCTCCTCTTCTGCAGGAGCAAGTATCTGCTGCCTGCTCCATTGGATCCGAGGATGTTTCTGATATTTTCTCAGGCCTTTGCGTAGGCCATGGGCCAGATGCTGCAATCTTCTGCTCCAACCCCAGTCAAGAAGGGGAAACAGTTTGATAAGCTCAAGAAGTATGGGGCAGTGGATTTCTATGGGATAACGGATCCAGAAGAAACTGAGACTTGGTTGAGAAAGACCGAGAGGATATTGGATCATATGGATTGTGAGGATGATGAGAAAGTTATGTATGCTGCAAGCTTGCTACAGGGAGATGCACTGCATTGGCCAAAACTCATCCAGGCTATGGAATCATAGTCAAACTATATGGACTGATTTAGGGCATTTCATCAATCATATTGAATTTATACCTAAAATCATCCATCAT
>JANSVB020000191.1:3335579-3346427 GCA_025504935.2 Erythroxylum haughtii
CGAGGAGGAGGCGACGGACGACGGTGAGGAGCAGGCGGCGCGGCGCGGCACAGATGAGAGAAGAAGGAGAGACGACGGCGTGAGGAGGGAAGAGAAACGAAGAGTCGGGTTTGGGGGGGTAAAAATTTTCAAAATTGCAACAAGGTCCTTAGGATTTTTAATTTTTCGGGTATCGGCCGGAATTTTCCGGAACCGACGATACCGGCCGGTACCGACTGGTATTTTTGGCCGGTACCAATAAGGCTTGTTCCGTTCCGGATTCTGACCGGTACGGTACGTTCCGGCCGGTACCAGCCGGAACGGAACGAAATTCCATACACTGGTTTATACTCCTTATGATTCTAACACTCATTTGGTTTTTAAAAAAAGTGATCATATGGGTCAACTAAGTATGCTCAGATTATTGGGAGTCTGATGCACTTAATACAATTTACGCAATCTAATATAGCTTATGTTATATGTAAACTAAGTAGGTATACCTATAATCCCAACCATGATTAATAGGTCGTTTTAGTTATACTAATGAAATATTTGAGAGGTACCATAAATTATGGTATTTTATATAGTAGATTTCTTACTATATTAGAAGGGAATAGTGATGCTAATTAGATCTCTAAGTCATATGAGATAAAATCTGCTAGTGGATATGTATTTACTCTTATTGGAGGTGTTATAACTTTGAAGTCAATCAAACAGACTATTATCGTAAATAGTGATGCTAATTGGGTCTTTGATTCATATGAGACAAATTCTACTAGTTGATATGTATATGCTTTTGGTGAAGGTGTTAAAACTTGAAAGTCATTCAAACAAACTATTATTCCTAAGTCGACAATGAAATTAGAATTTTTGTCCCTATAGTTGGCTAGAAATGAGGTTGAATGATTAAGAAACTTCTTGGCAAATATTCCTTTCGGAATAAAACCAACACCTTTTGTGTCTATGCATTGTGATTGAAAGATTACAATAATCATTGCAAAATTAAAACATTAATAGAAAAAATTAAACACATTCATTTGAGACATGAAGTGTTAAAGTAGTTTCTTAAAGATGTAATTATATCCATTGATTACATAAATTTATAAATGAATTTTGCTAATCTTATGACTAAGCCAACGTGAAAGAAACAAATATTTGAAACATCAAAGGGAATGGGAATAAAGCCAATACAAGATATCAATAATGATGGTAACCAACTTATGTGTTTAGCAATCCATGATTTATGTTCATATGGG
This sequence comes from Erythroxylum haughtii, assembly GCA_025504935.2. Lineage (NCBI taxonomy): Eukaryota > Viridiplantae > Streptophyta > Magnoliopsida > Malpighiales > Erythroxylaceae > Erythroxylum > Erythroxylum haughtii. The sequence goes on from JANSVB020000191.1 coordinate 3,336,815, forward strand.
TAGTATCATAAGTCATTGATTGATTCTGAAAGACACTATCAAATATTTATGTCCCTCTTATGATGTGTGATTAGTGATAAACTACAACTTAAGTGAGGATGAGCTAAACTTTTAATGAATTCCATATCCTTTATGGGTGGTGTAATAGATTGCAATATGCCCTTAATGGAATCACCTATATGAGTATGGAATAAAGTTGTTCCTAAAAGAATTTGCCTAATCTTTAAAGCACTCATGAATAACCAAAGATTCACATTACCTATTAGCACAAACACGCGATGAACGTGTAATGGAGGTATAATATTACTAATAAGAGCTATAATTTACAATATAGGATGTTGGTTCAAAAAAACTTAAAGTTTCACTAATAGTTCTATGAGTTGTGACTTGTTAAGTCTAGTCTCTAGTTCATGGACTTAAGGACACCAAATTCTAATTGTTACACTCCAATTCTTAATTCGGCATTACTTAATTATTCTTTATATATATTCTTCTTAAATAGGTAAAATGGTTAAGAAAAACAAATGTTACCACCAAAATTCAAATTAATCCCTAACATTTCAATTAGTTTAATAATAACCCTATCTTTTGTAAGTTTAAAAAGAACCCTAGTTTAATAGTTTTGTCAACCCCCCATTACAAAAAGTATAAAAATATATAATTGATATATTATATTCTTTTGTAGGTCCTAATCCACATGTATATCCAATATGGAAAAGGATCAAAAATAAAAAATAAAAATCTTATTTTTCACCTTAATAGATATATCTGAGGATTTTGTTTCAGTTATTTCTGTAGTAACTTGTTTATGAGCATCCTTTTGAACATCTAAGTTACATATTGTCACCACTTCTTCATATTCCAACATAATGAGTTTTGAGTAGTCTCCCATTTTGAAAACATGAGGCTTTGCCTCTGCAACCTTGCCATTATTTACTCTTTCCAAATTTTACAAGTTCATAAGATTTGTATCATCTACTAGTTTTGTATCTTGGATGCAATGAATATTGTTGGTGTTTTGAAAGTTATTTGAGCTTATGGCTATGTGTGGCATAAGATAACAACAGTGGCATGGGGGACAAGAAGACGTGTTATATAGTATGGATAATAAGCATAAATGTTGAAGAAGTATGCATTTATGTGTTGCCCATCATTCTTTAGCAAAGTTAAGGTTAAAAACTATCACTAATCCTTGTCTGTTAAGCCCGACAATAGATGTGGTGTAAAGATCAAGTCTTTGCTCAAAGTTTTTGCTTCTTTTTATGGAAAAAAAAATGATAGATTTAATCGTTGTCTTAATGAATCTCTCAAAAATTACAGAAACTTGAAGAACCTTATAGTTTTTGCATGGATATAAGGATGTAAAAGAAAGAGTTTTCTTTTGGTTAAACCATGAGAAATAAAAATTTCAAAAAACAAAAATGAAAAAGACAAAATTGGTATGTTATTGGAGGAAAAAGTTAAGGGGTCAAAATGATGCAAATTTTATGATAAAAGAGTTAAAACTGGACCCAATTTCCACCCAGAGTGAACTGATAATGGTGTAGAAGATAGCAACTCCATTTACAAAAATCTAAATTAGTAGGTATAATATGGATGAATTTTCCAAGAAACACAATCATTAACCAAATAGTGCAAAGATTTGAGCTTTTTTTATTCAATTTTTATGGGGTAGGATGGAATTAGAGAAATTTTCAAGATGGCACAAGAATAGAAGCAAAGTAAAAGTAATGCAAGGAATGAAGTCGAAGGAATTGTTAAAAAAAATGGAAGGTTTTATTTTTTTGAGTCCTTTGCCATGAAGGATGTACATTTGGACTACGGTTATAGAAAAATATAATATCTCAATAATATTTTTTGTAACAGGCGAAATTGTTAATTTAGGGATCTTTTTACACATTTACAAAATGATAGGGTTGTTATTGAATGATTCAAAATGTTATGGTTTAATTTGAATTTGATGGAAACGTTTGAGTATTTGTTTGACCTTTTGCTTTTGAAATAAGTGGGGGATTATTATGAAATTGGTTTATTATTTAAAAAATCTACCTTATTTAGATAAACACTCGTTTTACTTATTCTAAACTTTATTTAACTTATCTAGAAAACATGTTTTTAACACTAACTCAAATTCTATCTTAACATTATAAATCTATAGTTTTTTTTAATGTTAGTGTCAGATTTAGTGAAAGCATGAATATCTTATCTTTATTTTCACATTGTTTTCTATTATCTTTGTGTATGTAAATATAAATGTTGTGTTATCTTAAATATATAAGGCTTTATCTTATATTGGATAATGCTTCTCTTTGAAAATGAAAATCTGTTTGTTGTTGTGCTTCATTCGATAGAAAAAGGGTTTGTTAAATTTTAGAGAGTCACTATCAAGGTATACTTGTGAGAGTGTATAAACCAATGAAATGAGTTTCATACCATATCGACAAAAAAATAGTACGAAATTATAAAGTGTGGTACCAATTGTCGGTATTGACGATTTCGATTGGTACCAGGGGTATTCAAAATATCAACCAAATATCAATCATACCATAAAGTTTTAAAAGTTAACGGACTGATTGCAAAAAATATTAAAATAACAAAAATTAACCCCTGATTTGTCTCTTATTTTGCTCTCTCTCCCCTCTCTACCCAGTATCCTAGCCCCAGCATCGTCTCCAATCTCCTTCAAGCAGACAACATAGTAGTCATTGGCAGCCATTGTTCAGCAAGTCGCACCATCGCCTCCCATCGCACCATCCTCCAATTTTCACCATCGAGCTCCTGCATAATTGCACATTACGAGCCTCCACCATTGGTCAAACCATCTATTACTCTCTCCAACCACCACGGCCATTGCACCTCTAGTCCTTTAGTCATTGCAAGTTGTCTTCTCCAATCTAGCTACTCGTCTAGACAGATGTAGTCTACATATCAGGATTTACAATTTTCAAATCCAGATCTAAACCCAACCTGACCCTTAATTACAATTTCTGATTTTTTTGGTGGGTTTTAAGTTGCTTGTTTTTGCTCTAAATTGCAATAGCATTGTGTTTTGGTTGTGTCATGTGTATTTTCTGAATGGTTTATAAAATACGCATTGGACAATTTGGGTTTGAAAGTTGGAATTGTTTGTGTGTGTTGGTTCAATTTCAATGACATTTAGGCAATATGAATTTATAAAGAAATGACATCAAAATAATATTGTGTATGAATTATGGAAGAATACTTAAGTATTGTAAATTTGTTATTTATGAATTGTGAATTATGTATAATTCAAGAAAATGTCATATTATTTTTTATTTTAATAATCATAAAAATGAGATCAAAATTAATTCATTAAGCTGTTAATTTGTTAATTAGTTTATATGAAACATACAATTTACTAATTTGTATAAAAAAGCATTTAACATATGATTAATTATTTAAACATAAGATTTAATATATAATTAAATAATTCAATATATGTAATTAAATTAATTAAATTAAATGTTTGCATTTTATATTGTTTATTGTTATCATTAGGAAGTAAAATTACAAATATTAATCTTATCTTAAGAGTAACAAATACACATTCATCATCGTATCTTATAGGTAGTTAAATACATAGTAGAAAATAATATGTGAATTTATTAATTTAATGTTGACACATGTCTTCATTTATTTTTACAGATAAATGGAAGAAAGTTTAAATACTCCTGATAATTAAACTACTTTAGGAAGATTCAATGATTCAACTTTGATCATGTTGGATTGGTTCTCAAAATAAGGAATCATACCATTTGTTTGTTTTATAACAAGTATTTGAAAGGTGAATGAATCACCATATTAGATAAGCATTTAATTGGGATCAAAGGTGATGTGAAGCCTTGTAAAAAAGTAAGTTATGAAGTGAAATAGAAAAATGAAGGCTTTGCTTGAGGAGTATTAGCATGAGAAAGATATAATGAAAATATTGAGTTATAAAATTAGTAGTGCAAGTTCTTGTATTGGTGTTCATGATAATAGTGGGAATGTTGAACGTGGTAGTATCCCAACCCAATAAAAAAGGAACATTGCACCTAATGTTAGGAAAAGAAGAAGTCGTGTCTAAATTTTTTATACTCAGCCTTCAATTCGTAGTGCCTTATAATCTAGAGAAGCAATTCATAATGTGGATATGACAATGGCTAGATGGTTACATGACTCAGGTGTAGCATTCAATGCTTTCAAATCTTATTATTATTAGCCTATGGTAGATATTATTGGCTTTTACAGTCCAAGATAAAAAGCTCCTTCAATTGATGACTAAAGAGGTAAACTTTTAAGTATCTTTGTTTATGAAATTAAAAACTATTTGGATAAAAAAGAATGAATTAGGCTACTTTTGGGTGTTTCAATCATGTGCGCTAGTTGGACAAATAGAAGATATGAGCCTATTATTAATTTTTTAGTTTATTCTTCAAAGGCACAATGTTTTTGAAGTCTATCTGGCTTTATAAGGAATGCTAATACTTTATTTAAAATATTTGCTGAAGTTGTGATTGAAGTTGGGTCAGAAATATTATTCAGTCATTACTGACAATGATTTTGCTTATAAAGTTGTTGGAAGAAGATTGGAAATCAAGTATAATTCTTTTTATTAGATTCTTTGCACTGCACATTGCATTAAGTTGATGTTGGGAAATATAGGGAATACTAAGTATTTTCCTATTATTGATAAGATTGTGCGGAAAAAAAGGCGACCAAGTTCATATACAACCGCGCACTAATCCTGAATTTAGTAAGGATTTCACCAATGGAGGAATTTATGTCATTCTACGATTATAAGATTTGCAAAAAAAAATTTTATCACTTTTAGTGTTTTATTGTGATGAAGAAATAGTTGACGCAAATGTTTGCAAGTAATAAGTGGGTTGCATCTCAGCATCCTAGATCTAATGTTGGATTGGGAGTTTCTAGAATTTTGGTCTCAATATCAATTTGTCATCCAAGTTTCTGAGTTTTTAGTATAGGTACTTCGTTTGGCTGATAGTGATGAGAAGACAACAATAAGTTATTCTTTATGATGCCATGGAGAGAGTAAAGGAAGCAATCAAGGCTAATATGAAAAATATGATTTTTTTTATATACACCTTATCTCGTAATCATCAATGACAAATGGAAAAGACAACTTTACTCTCAATTGTTTGCAATTGGGGCATTTCGGAATCATAGTGTCTATTTTAGACCAAGTTTTATGAAGAAAGTTGAAGTTAATAAGGTAATGCCATTAATTATTATAATAATTGTTACCCATAAGATGATGCAAGATCTCCTAAGCTCATAAATGGAGATTTATAAGAATGCTTATGTTGATTTTAGGATGCCAAATACTATTCATTAAAGAGATAAACTTAATCCTTGTTGAAAAGTACATCACTTTATTTTGTTTATAAAGTTGCTTTTGTTGTCTTATAATTGCTTGGTGAGATCAATTCAGAAGTGGTGTTCTAGAATTGCAAAAGTTTGCAATCCAAATTCTAAGTTAATGTGTGAATGTAATAGGGTGTAAAATGAATTGAAGTACATTTGAATTCACTTATTCAAAAAAAGGAATAAATTGGAGCACCAAAGATTAAATGACTTGATCTTTGTTCGATACAATTTTAAGCTTTAGAAAAAATATGTTATTATCATTATTAAGTGATATATAATTTTAAAAAATTTTCAATTGTTTAATTTTATTGTTTACTAGGACTCTTAATAGAACAAGTAGTTTTGTAGATCCAATTTACCTTAGTTATATTGATCTTTTGACATATTGTGTTTTTGAAAAACCGAGCTTGATAGATGAGAGTGACTTAGAAAATAACCTTAGATAAGAAAGTATTGACATGCCAATTGGTGCAATGAATTTGAATGATGATGATAATAAGACTTCTCTCAATAATAAGGATTTTATACTAAATAAGAATTGAGGTTAACAAAATTTGAGAAAGTATTTGATTGAATGAAATTCTAGGTATTTATTTCTCTTCTTTTAATTTCATTTATATTTGATATATATGTTAAATTTTATATATGTAATATAATTATAAATATTTTTATTTTAGGTTTCACTTATAGTTAGTTTTTCAGCTTGAACTCTTGTTATAAGTTATAGTTGTTAAAGAGTCATAAATACTTATTATTCTTTTTATTTGATATTTTAATGTAATTATTATTTATTATATAATAAAATTGTAATATTTTAAATACTTTATATTGTTCTTAATTTTATATTTGTATGATGATTAAATGATCTTTTTCATATTAATTGTAGTTATTATTTATATGTGAAATATATGAAAAATAATATTAATACAAATAAATAAATTGTTGTTATTTTAAATTTATATTGTTATGATTTTTGGAGATATAATTGATATAAAATTATAAATTATCCAGTACAATATATTAAATGACTATTTTGTAATTTAAAAAATTTAGAAATTATTTTATAAGTTTGAAAAACACTCAAAACTATACCTAGTATTTACCAAGTAGTATAGTATCATACCAAAGCCAGTATCGGTACATTAAATAAACACTTAAAGATAGTTTTTTTTCCGCCTCAAGCTAACCTTTTTCTATTGCTTCAATTCAAAGACACCAGGCTTAGTAAGATCGATTCCGTCCACGTATTGACACCCCAACTTCTCATCCGGCCACTGTTGTTCATTTCTCCGGTTCCGTTGTTGCATCGCGGACCCTCGTCACACCCATTTACACCAGATGCAATAGGTTCCCTCCCAACAGACCGACATTCGGTCTGACCGCTCAGGACCTACAACCAAGAAAGATCGCCTTCGGGAGCGAGAGGAAGATCCGCCTCCCCCATTACCTGCTCCTTCACAACCAGTTCCCAGCTACAGCGCAGCAGTCACGGGAAAAGTTACCTCCGATTCCTCCCCTCCAGCCTGGCCTGCCGAGAGCCCAGTTGAACTAGAGGATGGCGACATTACTGTCGTTCCAGGGACCTTCGGACCGGGCATTGAACTTTCCCAAGCTTTCCAAAATAGACTCAATCACCAATGGGAACAGGCAATAATCGTTAAGCTCATGGGAAGGCAAACCAGCTATACCACGTTAAAGACGCGCCTTACCTCTATGTGGAAACTTACGGGTCCGATGAAGATCGTGGATTTGGACAATGAATTCTTCATGATCAACTTCCTCGACCCTGAAGATTATGACTACGCCCTCACCCAAGGACCCTGGGTTATTCTAGGACATTCTCTTTCGGTTCAACCGTGGCGCCCCTCCTTCCGACCCTCTTCCGGCCACGTTTCCCATGTTATCGCCTGGGTGCGCTTCCCCGAGCTACCGGTGGCGCGGTATCACCCATTTGTTCTTCACGCACTGGGTAACCTAGTTGGGCGCACCATCAAGATTGACCCGAACACCCTCAACTCTCAACGGGGACGCTTCGCGAGAGTGGCGATCGACATCGACTTAAGCCAGCCCCTTCATTCCATCGTGGAATTAGACGGAGAACCGCTCAAAGTAGCATATGAGGGCCTCCCCCACATCTGCTTCACCTGCGGCCGCGTGGGACATAACACCGATGGCTGCCCTACTCAACCCACTTCCCATCCTCCGCCCACGCCATCCTCTTCGACTGACCCCTCCGCTGTTTCTCTCCCTGTAAATCCCCAAGAATCGTCCCCTTCGGACGCCGTTCAAATGGTGTACGGCCCCTGGCTCCAAGTCCAACGCAGGGGCCGCCGTACACCCCAGGTTGCAACGGTCACACGACTAGACCACCCTCGCCCCTCCCCTCATGCCACGTCGGGCAGCTCCCGCTTCCAGCTCCTAGCCGACGCCTCCAGCCCTGACACCACGCCCTCAACGTCCCATCCCTCCCCCGCGCGCACCGCCGACCCTCCAGCTTCTTGATCCTTCGGTCATCCCTCGCGCACGGCTTATAAGACAGCCTCCGTGGGTCGGGCCTCGGGCCCACGCACCTCTCTGGTCAAGGGCCCGAATCCTCCTCCCATGCAGGCCCGCTCCGTCAGCCTTCAGGGCTCAGCCCCACAGGCCCTACCAGGCCCTCCAGCCCTCCACATGCTGCCTGCGGCCCCTTCCTCCCCAATCCCTCTGCAGCCCATCCCTGCTGGTCCCCATGCCGTGATTAATATCCCCTCTCATGCAGACTTACTTATCCACGACCACTCTATGGCCCCTGTGCTTCAGCCTTCGGACGAGATTTATCCCATGGAGGATGATCCGGACTGTCTCCCAGCTGAACAGGCTGCTGCACCTGTCTCCTCTCCGGCTGACCCTCCCGACCCCGGTCCGGAGCAACCGCACTCTGAGCTAGCTATGGACATTGTGGGAGGCACCTCCGATAGACCCCCATCACCCTCTTCCCTTGCGGGTATCGCTGACCAGTCTGAGATGGTGGACGCAGTCACCGCATAGGCCGCCCCTCCTCCTTTTTATGTCCATTTTCTTATGGAATTGCCAAGGGGTCGGCGGCAAAAAATTCCGGCCCATATTCAGACACTTTGTTCAGCTCCATAATCCTATGCTTGTCGTTTTGGTCGAGACGCGTATCAGCGGGGATCGCGCACTTTCGGTGATCCGCTCTCTTCCCTTCCCTCATTCCTGCTGTGTGGAAGCCAACGGCTTTTCCGAGGGTATTTGGCTACTCTGGAAATCCGACCTTCAGGTCCAAGTGCTTCTCACCCACCGTCAATTTCTTCATGTTAAGATCGATTGGCTTCAGTTTTCGTTTAACTTCACGGCCATCTACGCGAGCCCGACTTATTCTCTCCAGCATTTTCTCTGGAAACACCTCCGCAATATTGCCCGCATTACGACTCTTCCTTGGCTCATCGGGGGCGATTTCAATGCCAAGCTCGACTGGGCCGACAAACGGGGGGCCGCTCCCAATCAACGGGTCATTAATCCCCAGTTCCGGGATTGCATACAGGGTTGTCACCTTCAGGACCCGAGTTTTACGGGGCCACGATTCACGTGGCGCCGTGGGACTCACCTCGCTCGTTTAGACTGCATCTTTTGTTCTCCTTCCTGGCTCAACACGGTCACCCACACTACGGTTACACATCTGCCTTTCCTCAAGTCTGATCACCGGCCCATTCTTGTGTCTTTCCACCAGCTTCCTTGGCCTTCCTCCTCGCCGCGCCCATTCCGCTTTCAATCTGCTTGGGTAACGCATGACACTTTTCCCCGCACGGTTACGACGCATTGGAATCCTGCTCTTCCCTCTATTAATGCAATGGTTCAGCATCTGGGTGATCACTTACGCACATGGAATCACTCAACATTTGGCAACATCTTTTTTCGTAAGAAGAGGCTTCTGGCTCGATTCACGGGTATCCAACGGGCCTTGGACAATAAGCATTCTCATTCCTCACAGGAACTGGAATTCTCTCTCCGTCAGGAGTTGGAACACGTCCTTCTTCAAGAGGAACTTTACTGACATCAACAATCTCGCCACCAGTGGATCAATCAAGGCGACCGCAACACTAAATACTATCATGCCTTCACGTCTTCCAAACGCCGGAAGCTTCATATTGCCTCTCTTCAAGACCTTTCGGGGCTTCCTCATTCCGACCCTGCGGTCATTAGCGCCATGGTTCAAGGTTTCTTT
>JANSVB020000191.1:3386419-3410456 GCA_025504935.2 Erythroxylum haughtii
AGAGGAGACACAGGAAGAAGGAAGAAGAAGACACAAGTAGGAGGGAGATGTCGGAATTTAAAAAGAATTTACCGACAGAATTACCGATGGAAATTTCCGTAGGTAAACTCAGAAATTTTTATTCCGCCAAAAATTTCCGCCTTTTTACCGACGGAATTTACCTATAAAAATTTTCGTAGGTAAACTCAAAAAATTTTATTCAGCTAAAAATTGCCCCCATATTTAACAACGGAATTTTTCCGTCGCTAAATTCTGTTGCTAATTTTGCCGCGACGAATTCCCTCCAAATTTAGCGAATAATAATAATACCGTCGCTAAATCACTCAATTTTAGCGACGAAAATGAGGTTAAAAAAGCATGAGAGTAATCAAATTAGCGTTGGGTGTATTGAAGGTTGCCTATGGGTTTTGTATACTGATATGATAAGAATGAGAGATGTTTCAAATTTAAAACTTATAACCATGATAACAGTTGTTTCACAACAAACAAACCAAAATTGATATTTGCCAAATTCTTGATGAGACATGTCAAGGAAAGAATTTTGAAGAAGCCTAGTATCTTTAAAAAATGGTCAAGGAATATAGAGAAAAACTCAATATTTTTGTGAATTCAAGCATGTTTTAACAAGTAAAGAAGAGATTGAGGAAAGAGAGAGCAATATATTATATTAACGAATAAGTGAAGTTGCAAGGTTATATACATGTGTTAAAGATAAGCAATCTTGGATCAACAGTAGAGTTACAATTATCAAGAAATCAAGAGAGTTTATTGTTACAAGTAATGATAAATGAAAATGTTATTAACATATTAATACTTGATTATGTTATGTTATACGTTAAATTAATACTTCTTTATATTTTGTTATAGTTCAAAAGATTATTCATTTGTTTTAATGCCATGAAAAGAGGATGGAAGCATTTAAGACCAATTTTATGGATTGATGGATGCTTCCTAAAGACAAAATTCCAAAACTAATTATTAAGCGCAGTTGGTAGGGATGTTGATGGAGGAATGTATCCATTGGCCTAGGCAGTTGTAGAGGTAGAAAACACAGATTCATGGACTTGGTTCATGAATTTATTAGCAACTGATTTAGAACTGGAAGATGGTGAAAAACTTACAGTCATATTTGATATGTAGAAGGTATGTTCATGTTAATATACTTATAATTGAAATCATTTATGAAATATTAACTATTATCTTCTAAATTTGATTTAGGGATTGGTCAGGGTTATTAAGGAGACTTTGTCAAATACAACGCACTGAATGATGGCTAAGATAATTAAAATAATGTTAATAAAGAGGCATACAGATAGAAGACATTTTGTAGTTAGGTGGAAGTTAGATATTGCACCAACTATAGTGAAGAAGTTGGTGTAGAACAAAAAGGAAGCAATTTAGTGGAGAATCGTATAGGATGGAGATGACGTTTATGAAGTTTCAAAAGGCAATAGGAAGCATACTATGAGGATTGGTAGACAATGAACATGTAGTTGTTGAGCATTGGACCTATATGGATACCCATGCAAACATGTGATTAGTGCAATCCATCATTCAAAAGAAATGGATGAGACATTCATAAATTCATGTTATAGGAATGTCAGTTCATGAGTTTGTATGAACATGTATCAATATTACAACCAATTAGAGGTGAACTTTTCTAGCCTTCAAATGATACAAAGGTGACACATCCCCTAGCTAGACGAATTATGCCTGGTAGACCAAAATTACAAGAAGGAAATGGCAAAATGAGTTTAACTTAACACGCTGAGGCTTCTTCACAGGTGTGTACACCTTACTTGAATCATATGAATAAAGTTTTATAAACATACAGTAACTAATGTTTATTATTATCTTAATCAGGTTAGAACATAGGAACTCTCCAGGCATACAATTTTTTAGTTTTATATTAATTATTATTGACTTTAATGACTAAAAAAGTTGTTTTCGTTATAAACAAGTTAAGCTACACAAATTTGGATGATGATAATGCTATATTGAGTCAAGAAAGCAATATTGTAAAGAATGTGTTTTTATCAATTTGTCTCGATTAAAATAATTACTAAGTGTGTTTCTAATATTTTATCTTTAATTATCTAAGTTGTACATCTAAACATGCCAATAAAAAAAGTTTGGAGATGCTGATCAACACACCTTCCAATTATCATTTGAACCAAGGGGTTTACAATTCAGAGGACGTTCTAGTATTATTTCACAACAATTACAAGTTGACGTAATTAGAAGGAGAAAGTCATTAACACAATCATCACAACCTGAACTTTCACATTCAAGTACAAATGAGGCAAACATCAATTATCGATGTCTTTACCTTTTCGATATTTTGATATTTGTCTCATTGATTTTTACATATATGTGCTACTGATAATAGTGACAAATGTTCACATTGTATAAACACAATGTGATCTAACTTTTAGATATTTTGATATTTGTCCCATTGATTTTTAGATGTATAAGCTATTAATAATGTAGACCAATGTTTGTGTTGCATAAACATAATATAAATATTAAATATTTTTTGCTTAAACAATATAATCTGATTAATCTTGAGAATTCAATTTTATGCAGATAATTTTATGCATATATATAGGCTGAATTATTCAGTGTCTACTAGTTTTATGTAGTAGTGTTCTTTTTGCTTGATTAACCACTGCTTTATATATGAAATAAATTTAGTTGTAAAATACATAGTTATATTTACATTAAATAATTAATATATAAATATAATTTAAATACCAAATTTTCCATAACATAGTTGAAATTTATTTTAACCATTACATAGTTGAAATTCAATTCAATACCCCTATAACATATGCATAAATAAAAAGTGTTAGAACCATAACAAATCCAAATGTTCATTAACATTAACTTTATTTCTTATTTATATTTTCTGAATAAATTTATTTCCTCCTTCATAAGCTTTGTTTGCTCCTCAAATTCCTTAGTTATGCTTGTTTCAACCTCCTTCTTTAACATTGATAATTCTTTCCTTAATTTTTGAATCATTTTATTACACTGTCTGAAAAAGTTACATCTCCCATCCTGAAATATTTAATTTCATTAAATAAACCTTAGACACTAGTTTTTAATCAAATAATAATAAATTCTTACCTGATAATTGGGGCATCTATAAAATCTCCAACCAAGTTATGATCACTTCATAAAGTCCTTAATAGGGTCTTTAACCCATAATACAAAAACCAAATTTCTGAAATTTGAACTTGTTGTTGTATTAGTCATTGATAATGATTACTTATGCATACTAAAGAAAATCACAATGTAAATTTGCCTACAAAGAAAACATCAATGCCAAATATAAGATAATCTTTGCTAGGTGATGAAATTATAGTCATGCGGTTATGTCAACTAGCTTTTCCATTTAGGTCAACTCTAGTTCCTAACTTTTCCAATTAACATCAGGTAAGTCCCTTTAACATCACACTTACCAATTAAGGTCATTGGATAAACTTGTTAACTTCAATTAGTTATTTAAGTATTGATGTGCTGATAGTAACTGATAATCATTTATGGTATATATAAAGAGTCTTGTATGCTCATTAATTATATACTTACTATTTAAATAGGACTTACAGAAGCATCTATAAGTAGGTACTCTCTTATTATTCTTTTGTTCACATGATATCATATGTTATATAATAACTTGTCATGGAGAAAAATATATCATGTTAAAGTACTAAACCTTAAGTTCCTGTAATGAGAAGCACCAACCTTTCAACCACCTATAGAAGAAAATTTATGTTAATGGATAGTTAGCCCCAGATTGGATTAGTTAATAAGTATATCTTTAAGAATGGGTGAAACAAAGCATGTGATGTGATTGAGGAGTTTTGTTATAGGCCAAGCTAAAGCCAACACATTGTGGGACCATCTAAGACTCCACTAGGTTTACATGCTATCATATAACCATTTGAAATTCTCCAATAGAATCGATCAGTTTAGTCTTGCTTCCATTAAAAAAAAGACCATTTCTTAATGCACTTATAAATATACTTAATGTGTAGTTTACAAGTTCCATTCAAATGAATAAAATAATAGTTTCAAATGGTCTTACATTAGGCTTATAATATTATAGTCACCTAAAGCAAGTAAAGGTTATGAAAGCATACATTTTATTTTTGTATCACTATGACCAACAACACATTTCATGTGATTTCATACAAAATAGTTAGCAAGAAAAATCAGAGATAAAAACACATTATTCATAATATTAAGGGCTATATACGATAAAATTTCAGAAAACATGCTCTACTAACTAGATGATATGTTTGAATATAGCATTGCACCAAGAATAGACAGAAAAATTGAGATTGATTCTTGTCCTAAGCTCATATGCAAAGCTTCTTAGCTCAATAGATCAGTATTATGTTCTCTTAGTCCTAAAGATGGCTACAATGAAAATAATACATTTATATACTGAAAATTGATCATGTTGCTCTTCATAAGCCATTCTTCTATTCATTATATTCTAAATCATAAAGGCTTCTACATTTCATATTCATCACATCAAGTAGCCCCAAAATTACGCAAAACAAGTATTCCAACTATAAAAGTTTGGCTCATGATTAGTTAAAAGAAACCGAATTCTAGCCTAATTAGGATCCATCTCTATTTAAACAAATATATTAGAAACATAAAGGATGTAAGTGATAATGGTTGAGAATGAAGACATGACTTCAAAACCTCACATCAGTCAATAGTCAGTTTAATAAATAATTACCTTATGAAAGATTATAGGAGAAATGAAAGTAAAATAACAAAATTAATCTTCTCATCACACAACTTCTTCTTCTGGACTTAACAACTCAACACTAGCTTTAGAATGGAAGGACGATGAATGAGGGAGACAACATGGTCAAGACTATAAACACTTTAGAACGGAGGGATATTTTCCAGATTGGGATTCCACTTACAAAGACAACCCCTTAAAGATAAATGAGTTAGGGATTTTAGGAACACATTTAAGGATTTCAAAAGTTAGGGACTTAAAGAAGACTGAGATTTTTTAATAGCCTTTTTATAACATATGATTATTTGTTAAGTTAATAAGTTAATTAATTAAGTTAATTTGTTAGTTAACAAAAATTTAGGTCAAATCATTTAAATGGGTCATATGTTTTTAAATATTAATTTGATTAAAATTTTTAATTTAAATTCAAGAGTCCCACATTGCTAAGTCAGATCTAATGGCTACATGGGACCCACATCAATATTAAAATATTATAAACATATGCTAGGTTAACGTTGACCTGGAAAAAAATTAATGACATCACATTACCAGCAATGTCTTTATTAACTTATGATTGAATTTTAATGTTTGTCAAATGATAGGTTTTAATTTGTATTCTCTTAAACGTTCAATTTAAATTTGTCAGCAAATGTAAACCTTAGGGATAAATATGCCCTTTTTTCCATCTCTAATATCATCTAAAACTTCTTTAAAGGTTTTACAGTTGAAAAATAAGTGCTTAGGTTTCAACTTCTTCCTTGTAAAAGGTACAAGTGTTAATGAGATTCAGGTAGGTGATTACGTTCTTTATGGAAATTATCTTTTTCACTCAAAACCATAGGAAGAAAGAAATTTTAAGGAAGAGTTTCCTTCTCTATGTTATTTTCAATTCTTTTAAGTAGGAACTCCTATCTCAAAAGAGTTCCCAAGTATAAGATTTTGTGTATATGCCAGAATTATGCCCCAGTCACCTACATTTATCCATATTCATATTGTTAGGATAATAATTTAGGATATAATCTTTAAAGAAATTAGGAAAATCTTGTCATTGATCCTAGTTGATCCATTCCTTGACCTTAACACTTGTAAGGAGTCTGGTACATAGAGTGTCCATTGAGGGGTTTTTACAAATAGGTCCGACTTTGTTCCAATTGTCATAGAGTAAGGATGTATCCTCTCTAATCCTAATTTTGTATATTGGTTTCTCCCTTTGTTCATCTCTTAACTTCATAAGTGGCCTAAGGAACTAGGAATGAGATGGTTTAGCCTTAAGTTTCCATAAACTCTAGCCTTTTAAGAAGTAGGGATGGAACCATTTCACCCATAGGAATTCCTTGTTAACTATCAATCTCTATAGCCTCTTGTCAAAGAAGCTTTTATTGTTGGTTTTTATATTAGTGATTTCAAGACCTCCTCTTTTAAAGGTCTACATATCTCCTTCCAACTGACCTTAGCTTGGAATTTTCCTTCCTTGCATCCTTTCTATATAAACCTCTTAAATATCTTTTCAATTTCCTTAGTTAGTCCTTTAGAAAAGGAAGAAGTGAGAAGACCAATAAGCATACATAGAGTTTAAGACTGATTTAATAACGAGAACTATACTTACATTAGAAAGAAATATGTTACACTAACATCTCAACTTTCTTTGTAAGTTTTCAATTAGAGGAAGACAATCTTTAAAGAGAAGCTTGCTTGAAGAGATAGGAAGGCCAAGATATTTGAATATAGGGGGTATTGATTGAAGACCTAAGATTCTTGAAAACCAATCTACTCCATGTTGAATGTTATTTAAGAGGATCAGCTGACTTTTGCCACCATTAACTCCCAAGCTTGACATTTACTTGAAGATCTTTAGAGATGCTATAAGTATGCTAATAGAAGCTTCATGATCTTTGAAGATAATTAAATCATCATAAAAGAATAAAGAAACTAGTCCAAAGTTTCTCTACTTGTGATATTTATTAGTTTATTTAATGCCTTTCATACACAGGATGAAGAATTAAGGTGACAAGATGTCACCTTGCCTCAGTCCCCTAACCTCTTGGAATAGGTAAGTTGGCTCTCCATTGAATAGGGCACTGAAAGAAGTTGTTATGATTCAAAGTTTGATCCAATTTCTAAATTTATCTGGAAAGTCCAAAGCTTCTAGTAAATTTAGGATGAAATCCCAATTAATTATGTCAAAGGATTTACATAAATCAACTTCTATTACACAGTTTTTAGGCCCCCCCTTTTTTTAATATCCCTTGAACAACTCCTGAGCCACTGAGATGTTATCACCTTCAACCTCCCCTTCAAAAAAAATCCCTTGTGACTCATTAATGATGTTGTGAAGTACCTTCCTTAACCTGTTTGTAAGAACTTCAGAATGATTTTATAAAAAAAGTTGCAACAAGAAATGGGTCTAAACTCATTTAAGGACCTAATATTATGGACTTTTATTATCAAACAAAGGAATGTCTTATCAACCTCTTTAAGGATATGGCCTTTTTTTAGAAAAAACCTTAGATTGCTTTATTCATAGTTATCTTTATAAATTGCCAAGATTTTTTTAAATTAAAGAATCCATTTAAGCCATCAGGGCTTGGAGATTTAAGCCATCAGGGTTGGGAGATTTCATAGAGTTCATCTTAAATATTACTCTCTCTATATCTTGGTTATAACTTGTCTTATTAATCCAATTAATTATCACTTGAGAATTAATGGGATATGAATGACTTTAGTAGGGGTACTGAGGAGGAACTTGAGGATAAGGAGCCTAGAATTTTCTTAAGTAGGAGAAAGTTCCCTTTTTAATTTCAACTTGAGTTTAGGCTATTTGCTCCTCTTGATTTGTGAGAGTCAAAATTCTATTGATATTTCTCCTCCCTAAGATAGAGCTAAAGAAGAATTTTAAGTTTTTGTCCCTCTCCCTTAACTATTGGATTATGGATCTTTGATACAGCTAAGAGTTGTGATTTTATGAGACCCTTGGCATATTAAAAAGGGTTGTTTCCTTCATATGCAAGAGGTCCTTTTGTCGTTGATACTTCTCTAACTCTAATTTAACTCTTCTTTGGTCTTGCGAACTAGGCCCAAATTATTAAACCCCTATTTTCCTTTTTAATTGATTTTAGCTCATCCTTTATGATTCTTAATTTCTTAACACAAGCATATGACTTGCACCCACTGAACTAATAAGAAAGCCCCATTAAAATAACATTTGTATAACCTTACAAAGTTCGCTAGATAATTATTGAAGCAAAAAGGAACCTGTTCCTTATTTTAAATAAATTTTGCACCAATAAAGGAGCATGGTAAGGAAATAGAGGGTTGAAGACCCTTATCTTACTTTCAGGGAATTGATTGAGCTATTCTCCATTAACTATAGCTCTATCCAACCTTTTCCTGATGTCTCAAGTATTACTTTGTTTATTACTCAAAGTGAAGGATGATCCCTCAAAGCTCAGATCAATGACACGTATATGTTCCACAAATTCTTCAAAATTTATAGTGAAGTTCCTCGTATTGACATTCTCCTAAACTTTTTAAGAAATAAAGTGTACTGTTAGAATTTCCAAAGGCCAACCATAGCTCCTGAAGGTGGTTATGAAGCTTTTACAATTTCAACCAAATATATCCCCCCTAAAACTTAAAGTTAGAACCATAAATAAAGATTTTAGTTTTCTCCTAAGGAAAGAAAACCTCAAATTAAGTGTATCAATTGGTCTGTAGCTTGCAACATTTAAGCCTAAACAAAATTAGAATTAAAAGCTATAATCACCCTTCCATAATGGGCAAACTCTTGGTTGAAGTGGATCCTTCATTTGTTCCTATAGAGTCTTCTATTATCTTCTATCTATAGTTGGAGTATGTTCTTCATGTGCTCGAACAACTTTAGGTCAAGAAGAAGTATAATCAAGTTGAGAACTATAATCCATTTTTCTTTATGTTCTTAAATTTCTAAGGTGAGAATATGATATCTTTTATTGTATATGAACTTATTTAAAACTAACTTATTTTTTCAATCATGTAATCAGTCATATATTTATACAAAATCATTTCGTTTAAGGATTAAGTTTGATATCAAAGAGATTAATTTTAAGAATCAATTCATAAATCAAAATTGAGTTTACTTAACGAATTTGGGTTGCACAAAAATCTAAAAATTAGGTCAACTCAATCCAATATTTATAAATAGTTTATAATTACTTTAATTACAGTCAAATAATTACCTTAAATTATTAAAAAATTAATTAATAGATTTATTTATCTAATTAAATTTGCTGTTAATTATGATTTTATTTTTCGTATAGTATTGTAAAAAATAATGTTTTAAATTTATAGATATATTTTTGTTCAATAAATAATTTAGTAATTTATTTATAATTAATATAAAATTTAAAAAAGGTGAATTATGGTAAGTTTAGAATTCAAAATTTAAACTTAAATGCTGAAAAGATTTATAATTTGGTATGACCCCTGTGGTGTGCAGAATGGAGGAAAAGGCGGTGTTAGTATGGAAAATCACGGAGGATGTTGAGGAGGATGGACAATGGACAGGGGCTTTATGATTAAAGCGACGACAAAAAGTGCAACCAAATTGCAATTTGGACGACCTTTTTTCTTACAAGAAGCGAGGGGTTTGGTGGTCCTACACCCTCTTTGAAGATGTCATAATTCTGATTTGATCAACTCACCCGTTTCTAAGACCCTACCCAGTACTACCTACACACTCTTTTCATCTTTTACTTTTTCAAACAAAAATCATGAGGTTAGGTCCGTGAGTCTTAGAAGAAGACTTCACCGGAATTTAAATTCTTACAGAAACCATAGTTGAGGACTTTACTGATGTTTTGTAAGGAAAAACACGTCAACGCTGGTTCATGTCACAAAAAAGGCTGCCACATTGACATCCTAAAGCGAATATCCAGTATACATTTCCAATTTTGTATATACTGATTTGATGATTCGTTTATTTGCTCGGAAGTATTTTAAGAAGATTTTAATTATAAAAAGGTACTTTTAAATTATTTATTTTTAGCTTAATTCTTATTTAAATTAAGTAGGTCTTTTGTAAAATGTAAAATTCTGACCTTAAATTTTAAACGACTATATACATGAAGACGATTCAAATCTGTGATCTCACTTAAGTCAAAAAAATTCCTTACCAACGCACCTATACTTCGAAATTACTGATTTGATTAATTTAAAAGTTAGGAGATAAACTTTATATATTTTTATTTTTTTCCAAAATTGGCAGGGAAAAAGAAATATTTTTCACGCCGACTTGTTGCAAGAATCAGACAGAGGCATTGTGGTTGACTACGTCCTTGGTTTGGTTGGCCCGAGACCGGGGGGATCGTAAATACGCCCGATAAAGAGGGGCACTATGGGAATCTAGTTTTAAGCCGGGAACGTTTACGTTCATTGCTTTAATTAATAAATAATAAAAGATCGGTGAAACCATTTAGAAGACTTTTGTTAAGTAAACTTCGCAAAAACCCAATTCAAGAGCTTAAGGAAACATACAAAACTTAAACAAACAAACAAACAAGAGAATAACAGCTCAAAGAGAGAGACGAGGGACTTGAGTAGGGCTTATTCTCTTCTTCAAGAAATTTTGGGCTTGTTGGAGGGTTTAAGCATCTCTGTTTTTCAAAATTTGATCCATTTTTTGATTTTTTTCTGGGTTATTCTTTTTCGTTCTGCCTGTGTAAATCTAGTGTGGCTTTATTCTCAAACCAAACAAAGTTTGAAGCTTTTTTGTTGGCTTGGCAATCCACTGATCTTAGTCAAGGCTAGAGGAGCAGATCCAGAAGCGACCCAAGTTTCTGCAACAGAAAATGGTATTTTTAATTTTTTTTTGCATTTTATCTCTGTTTTGGTGTAAATAGCTGCCAATTGAAAGTTATGGTTTGTTTACCATGTATTACGTTTTGGTTTAGCGTTGATTAAAATGGTTGATGGCTGCCCTTTGACTTGGTAGTGGACTGATCTGTGCTTGCGTTGAACTTTAATGGCTAATGTCTTTAATGACCTAATCTCGTTCACATGTATGTCCTTTGTTGTCTTCTGTTGTGCCATTTTATTCAAGGAAGAAAATGTTTAGGTCTTCAACTCCCTGGTTTGGTATGTCCATGAAAGCTGTTTGTAGATGACAAGCAGAAATAACATGCAGTTTTTGATCCAGGAACATGAGCATTATTCTGTTGCATCGTTTGGATCAATGATTTACAAATTTGAGTATTTTGTGGGTAGTGTTAATAGTTAACTTTTATCTCCTACTATCTTGATATATTCTGATAGATGCAGCTTATTACTCTTGGGAGTGAATCAGCTTCAGATTGCTTAGGTACTAGAAGCTTGTTGGGAATAAGGCTCTGATTTTTTCCTTTCGGTTTGAATGTTTGAGTCAGCAAAATTAGAACTTCTGGTTTAGTACAACTGCAGCGCTTAGTATAAATCCTGCTGATACGCAGGATTTGGAGAAGTCCAATAGTACATAGCCTTACTGTCATTCTTGAGATTCTATTACCTATCAATTTATTTTTCAAACTATTTGTTTATTTTCTTTAACTGTATGTGAATGATAGAAAGTGGGAACTATTCTCTAGTTTATGAAGAAACTGCTGTTCATTTCAACATTTCTTTTTGAAATGCGTGTTACATGTTATCACTCATTCTTTTGAACTCTTGTTGACCAACTCTTGTTAAGCTGCATTTGTCTCTTATGAAATAATGGCTAGTTTTGTCCCGTTAGAGTATTTAACAATTACCTTCACCTAACTAGACCTTTTGACTTGACTGATTTTTCCTTGGTATAAGATATCCAAATGCTTAAATTCTTCAAATAGTTTTTTTAATAGATAATACAGAATTAGGCTAGCAAACTTTATACTCTAGACCTCATATATACAGAAAGCGAAAGTTTATGCTGTAATCAGGTTACTTTCAATTCCTGCATTTAATAAAATTTTCCATCAGTGAATTGTCCTCATCCTGCAATTCAGTGATATGAATATGGCAACAGAGGGCCTCTTCTGTTTTCTAGTCTTTGTCGAGTTATAACCAGAAATTCCTATGTATTTGTTACTAACTCGAGCACAGACCATTTCCACTTTCATTAAGAAGTAGATAACTACATGTTTGCAGTGGAATAAAATGCTCCATTTTATTAGCCTGGTAAAGTGGTTACATTCTTGGCTTGACAGGCTGCTCCTGTTAGTCTTGCAATTGGTTCTCTTGTTTGGGTGGAAGACTCGGATACAGCTTGGGTTGATGGTGAAGTTGCAGAGATTAAACGCGATGAGGTTAAGGTCCTCTGTACATCAGGGAAAACGGTAAGGGTGATGGAAGTTCTGCTATGTCCATTGCATGTGTATAAGAGATATGGTTGTTCATAATTGTCAGTTGCCAAATTGATAATCAATCTTTCGATCTTGTCTTATTGGCTAAGTTTATGAGCAGTGAGCCAGTGATCAAACTTCAGCTGCTCATAAAATTTTTTTTTTTCAAAAAGTACATGCTTCTCATTTAAATATTCTCATAAGCTGGTGATAATTGTCTGTGTAATTTTGAAAAAAATGCAGGTTGTCATGAAGAGTTGTGATGTTTATCCTAGAGATGCAGAAGCACCTCCATGTGGAGTGGATGATATGACAAAACTGGCTTATTTGCATGAACCAGGAGTCCTCCAGAATTTAAGATCAAGATATGATATGAATGAAATTTATGTTAGTATTTACAAATAAACTTCATAGTCTCTTGTACACTAGACGTTGGGTCTTGATGTATCATGGGGCTGTTAATATTCCCGTGAAAGTAGCTTTTTGATCTTGATATGATCATATAGTGTTCTAATTGGTGTTAGTATGCTTGCTTTGTTTACATCTTCATCTTTTTTGTTGCCTTGTTGTGGCTAATGCATTAACTGGTGCCTCCAGACTTATACAGGCAACATATTGATTGCTGTGAATCCT
This sequence comes from Erythroxylum haughtii, assembly GCA_025504935.2. Lineage (NCBI taxonomy): Eukaryota > Viridiplantae > Streptophyta > Magnoliopsida > Malpighiales > Erythroxylaceae > Erythroxylum > Erythroxylum haughtii. The sequence continues at coordinate 3,399,146 of JANSVB020000191.1, forward strand.
TTTCGAAAGTTACCGCATCTATATGATAGTCATATGATGGCACAGTATAAAGGGGCAGCATTTGGTGAGCTGAGTCCTCATCCTTTTGCTGTTGCAGATGCTTCTTATAGGTAACTTGCATTTTGTAATTGAATGCTACTTGTTATCTTCCCTCTTCGGTGTCTGACAACAGAAAATGCATATCTATTCTCAGACTTATGATGAACGAGGGAATAAGTCAGTCAATTCTGGTTAGTGGTGAGAGTGGTGCGGGTAAAACAGAAAGCACAAAATTGCTCATGCGATACCTTGCTTTTATGGGAGGTAGAGCTGCTGCTGAGGGGAGAACTGTTGAACAGCAAGTCCTGGAGGTAATCATCTGATAACTAGTGGAAGTAAAAAAAGTTTAGGTCAAGGAGTTTGATGTGGAATAACTGGTCATCTTTACTTGTGCTATTATCCTTATTTGCAGTCCAATCCTGTTTTGGAAGCATTTGGTAACGCAAAGACTGTTAGAAACAATAACTCAAGGTGGGAACATCAATCATGGGAACTTTCTTTGTCTTTTGTAAACGCCTCTTGTACTTTGTGTCTGGTTGGTTCCAGCTCTTATATATTTGTCCAATTCTTGCAGTCGTTTTGGTAAATTTGTGGAGATTCAATTTGATCAAAAGGGAAGAATTTCTGGAGCTGCAATTAGAACTTATTTATTAGAAAGATCACGAGTTTGCCAGATATCTGATCCTGAGAGAAACTATCACTGTTTCTACATGCTTTGTGCTGCACCAGCTGAGGTAGTTATTTTGAGGTGCCTTTACTGAGCCTAGATAGAAAAAACTGACAGAAGAACAAAGATGTGTTCCCTGTGCAATGTGATTTATTTATTTTTGTTCTCTAAAAAAATTCACTGATTAAGTAATTGTAGTCTACAGTGTCATTTTGCGGATAACTTGTATGTATTACAAATTCAGTTTCAATAGTTGCAGCCCGATGTGTAAGTTTTGACGGTTATAATTTCTACTTTACCTAGTAATGACTAAACTGGTCTCAGACTAGTCTGGTTTCGACCTTCTACAATTATATTACTTTTGTTGAGTTATACTGTTATTTCTTTATGAACCTCAATCATGGTTAAGCCATACTTGTTTTGCAGGTATATAATAAGTTGATTGTGTTATTTGTGCACTTTGGCATTATTTTTTCCTATTGTTAGGCTAATCTTCTCAAGATCACTCGTTTTTTTCCAACTCATATTCATATAGAATATCCTGATCATTCCTCAGGATGTTCAGAAATACAAACTGGGAAATCCAAGGGCGTTTCATTATCTGAACCAATCAAATTGCTATGAATTGGATGGTGTTGATGAATCTAAGGAGTACATTGCAACTAGAAGGGCAATGGAAATTGTTGGAATAACCTCGGATGAGCAGGCAATTATAATCTGCTTCAAGTGTACGCAATTACTTGAGTATAAAATGTTCCATGGATGTTCATCTTTTTCTATCTTTTTTAGGATGCCATTTTCCGAGTTGTAGCTGCAATTCTTCATCTTGGAAATATTGAATTTGCAAAAGGGAAGGAAATAGATTCCTCGATGCCGAAAGATGAAAAGTCTTGGTTCCATCTAAGAACTGCTGCAGAGCTATTCATGTAATTGAGCAAGTTTGTTGGAAGACCCATGGATTAGTTTATTATATTTTAAGACTGTAATCTGTATTCATTTGGACAAGAGAAAAATGCTGATTTTTGATAATAAAATTTGTTTAGGTGTGATGTGAAGGCTTTGGAAGATTCTCTTTGTAAACGCGTTATTGTAACTCGTGATGAAACAATCACGAAGTGGTTGGATCCAGAGTCTGCGGCTCTTAGTAGAGATGCATTGGCTAAAATTGTGTACTCGAGGTTGTTTGACTGGTAAGTTATTTTCTACAACTACTACAGATATTTTCAGTGTGGCTGTGTTCACGGCTGATTAATGTGCATGCTGTTGATTGGCAGTATTTTGATCAGTGATTTGCTAATGATTTTCGTATCTTAACTGTGCAGGATTGTGGATAAGATTAATAGTTCTATTGGTCAAGACCCTGATTCAAAGTTCTTAATTGGTGTTCTGGATATTTATGGATTTGAGAGTTTCAAGACAAACAGGTGCTTAACTGGTATGCCTTTTGTGTTCATTACGGACAGAAATTAGTTCTTAAAGAGGACTAATGTTTTCTCTGTTGATCTGTCTCAAGCTAGCATGTGCCTTTAGGAAATAAAGGTTGGGTTAATTTGGATTGTATTTCTTAGCATTTAAAGAGAATATTTTGATTTTTGTGAAACTAACTATTGGGTTACTTGAAGCCTTTTGCAACTTGCTGTTACCTTTAAAATTGACTCTTTCTCCATTATTATTCACAACAAAATCGGGTATAAAGTTTTTCAACCATCATAATAGGGTTTATATTTAATTGATAACGACATCAGCAGAGCCAAACTTCATTCTTGTTCAAGTATATGATAGTTCCATACAGTCTTTTGAGGTGCCTGTAGTATATCTATGATCCACCAGCTCTGTTTGCTGGGAAACACAATTGCACAATGTAGGTGTAAAATAATTAATTGGAGTCTTGGGCAGTTCTTTGTATTGATATCCAATACCCATATAATCCTTGCAGTTTTGAGCAATTTTGTATCAATCTGACGAATGAGAAGCTTCAGCAACACTTCAACCAGGTAAAGTCGAAACATATTTTCAATTCCTATACTATACTTGGCAGTTTTGCTCTATGTTACATACAAAATCACTAAAATTGATAATTGGGCAGCACGTTTTCAAAATGGAGCAAGAAGAATATACCAAAGAGGAAATTGATTGGAGCTATATTGAATTTGTTGATAATCAAGACATTCTAGATCTCATTGAGAAGGTTTGTCTGTGTCTTGCTCGAAGTTCCACTGGCTGCATTGTCACTATCAGCATGATATATAAGTAAATTATTAATAGATGTTTCATTATTTAGTTCCTGTATTATTGATCTTTAGTGATGGGCACAACACAAAATTTGGCAAATAATGCTGCAGTAATTTTGCTGGATGCTTATCTCATGGTCTTGGGATCTTGTTTCATCACCTTTTTCCCTTTACAAATTTAACTGGTTATTTCGATGGTTCTGGTGGAATTAAACCAGATATTTTTGTGGTTATGATCATTGGATTGTCTTTATCAGTGGATCTATCCACACGCCTTTACTAGGTTTGAATTACATTTGAATTATAATTTTTCAGAAACCTGGTGGTATCATTGCTCTTCTGGATGAAGCTTGGTAAGTACAATGACAAGTTGCTATGGTTCTTTCTGTTTTTTGGTCCGCAATATCAAAAGATGGAAAGAAAAAGACAAAAGGCAATTGTGTTTTCTTGTTTGTAAAATGACTTGATCTGCCTTTTGTAGTATGTTCCCTAGATCAACTCATGAAACATTTGCGCAAAAGTTATATCAGACATTTAAAAACCATAAACGGTTCAGCAAGCCAAAACTAGCTCGAAGTGACTTCACAATCTGCCATTACGCTGGTGACGTAAGTCGGCTCTTTTCTTATATTCTGTTTGTTTAGTGAACATGTATCATGTTTTTGAAAATGTAGAATCTTTTAATTCAAAACTGAAGAAAGATTGAGTTGATTGCCAGGTCACCTATCAAACTGAGTTATTCTTGGACAAGAATAAAGATTATGTTGTTGCAGAACATCAGGCACTCTTAAGTGCTTCCAAATGTTCCTTCGTGTCTGCCTTGTTCCCAATTTTGGCCGAAGAGTCATCCAAACAATCAAAGTTCTCTTCAATAGGTTCTCGGTTTAAGGTGTGGTGCTGTTCTGCAAAATATGTGCTTTATCTGCTCTTCTCTATGTACATTGTTGAATAATTTTTCCTATTTGATGCAGCAACAACTGCAAGCACTGCTTGAAACCCTTAGTTCCACCGAGCCTCATTATATTCGTTGTGTAAAGCCCAATAACCTTCTTAAACCCTCGATCTTTGAGAACAAAAATATTCTTCAGCAACTTCGATGTGGGGTGAGATTGTCAATCAGAAATGCATATGCTTTTTTCTTTCTTTCTGGAAATTGAGCTTACCTGAATGATTATCAGATTACTTACCTCCCTTGTTTTCCATTCCAGGGAGTCATGGAGGCAATCAGGATCAGTTGTGCTGGATATCCTACTAGAAAACCATTTGATGAATTTTTAGACCGATTTGGAATGCTTGCACCTGAAGTTCTTGATGGAAGGTATATGTAATCTTACCTCTATTATTGCCTTGACAATTAAGATTCTAACTCTTGTGTAATGTACTCTTGTGTCAGTTATGATGAAATAACTGCTTGCAAGAGGCTTCTGGAGAAAGTCGGACTTGAAGGGTATCAGGTAACAATATGACATCTGACGATGTTCTTTTGCTGTTATCTGGATTGTTATCGCAGAAGTTGTTATAGAAATACATATCTTTGGGCACTCTAATAAACTATATCCATTCTATTGTTTTAGATTGGTAAAACAAAAGTATTTCTGAGGGCTGGTCAAATGGCAGAACTGGACGCTCGTAGAAGTGAAGTGCTAGGAAGATCTGCATGTATTATTCAGAGAAAAGTTCGTTCTTATTTGGATCGTAGAAGCTTCATCTTGCTTCGTCGGTCTGCTATACAGGTTCAAGCTGGATGCAGAGGTTTGTTATTACTTTGAAGATGTGTTCCTGTGTCTTTCTGCAATTGTCTTTCTACTTGTTCACTGAGTACTATCTGCAATTGTCTTGCAATTTCTGATGCTATTTCAGGACAACTGGCTCGGAATGCATATGAAAACATGCGTAGAGAGGCTGCTTCTCTGAAAATCCAAAGAGATGTGCGCATGTATCTTGCCAGAAAATCTTATAAAGAAGTGTATAGTTCTGCAGTTACCATTCAAACAAGTATGCGTGGAATGGCTGCAAGGAATGAGCTGCGCTGCAGAAGGCAGACTAGAGCAGCAATTGTAATTCAGGTATCATAAACTACAAACTCATGGTGTAGTTAGACATAATTACTTTTAGTTAATCTTCTGTGTTTCTTCTGCTTCTCTGGATTCAAAGAATGCTTATCTCTCTGATGCAGAGCCATTGCCGCAAATACTTGTCTCATTTACATTTTATGAAGCTAAAGAAAGCAGCAATCACTACACAGTGTGCATGGAGAGGAAGAGTTGCACGTAAAGAACTACGGAAGCTTAAGATGGTTAGCTTCTATCTTTTCTTGTCTTGTTTATTTCTCTAAATAGGTTGTTAAACAAATGGCTTCTTAAGGTGGTTATCTTTTATATCTCTTCTTTATTCTATGTTCTAAAGTTATGCTAGAACATAATAAGTTCTTACGCTCCTATGAACATTTTGAGCTGCTCATTATTTTAGGAAAATTAAGTACAGTTTTTTTGTTTGTTTAAACTATGTTCCAGAAATTATAGTACACAATTGCACTTTCAGGTGATAGCACAGTGATGCCTAGGATTATGCCTGTTTTTAATCTCAACCCATTGGGAAAGAATTTCTTCCCATATTTTCTTCTCTCCTTTTTTGCATGTAAGGCTTAGAAGTTCTCCTTTATATGCTTTCTGCTTACAGGCTGCAAGGGAAACTGGAGCACTTCAAGCTGCAAAAAATAAGTTGGAAAAGCAAGTGGAAGAATTGACATGGAGACTTCAGTTGGAGAAACGCATGAGGGTATGCATGATGCAGAAATTGTCTTTGTGTTGTTGTTCCTGGTGGTTTAAGTACTAAAACAAAAATTTTGCATGAGCTATTGGCTCTCTGGTTTAATTTTTATTTCATTTACAGCCATGTTTTTCCTTTTTGTGTTTTTCTAGCGCTTGTCTAGGCATTTAAGAGATAGGTTTTGTATCAAAAAATTCTAGGAAGTGTGTTAGATACATCAACAACTGGAAAAAAATTCTAGGAAATGTGTTAGATACATCAACTGGAGCTATGTGAACAAGTAAGGGTGACAAGATATTGTTTTGGGTCTGTATTATTTTATCATCTCAAATTGTTGTCTCGTGTTCTATCCACAGGCTGACATTGAAGAGGCTAAAACACAAGAAAATGCCAAACTACAGTCTGCTTTACAAGAAATTCAACTTCAGTTTAAAGAAACTAAAGAGACCCTGGTAAAGGAGCGTGAGGCTGCTAAAATGGCTGCAGAGAAAGTTCCTATTATACAGGAGGTTCCAGTAGTTGACGATGCAGTGCTCAAGACACTTAATACAGAAAATGAGGAACTTAAGGTAGCAAAGTCCAGACCAGGGGTCTCTGCCTTTGCTTGATGATATTTCTGTGGCACCAGTATAACTTTAGTTGTTGACGTCTTCTTAGTTTGGAAGAATATATCTCTGAAATTTGATGTACTTATAGTTTGATTGCCCATGGTGAATTTCAGGCTCTGGTATGTTCTCTGGAAAAGAAAATTGATGAAACAGAGAAGAAGCTTGAAGAGACGAGCAAAATAAGCCAAGAGAGATTGGATCAAGCTATGGACGCAGAAAAGAAAATTGTTGAACTGAAGACTACTATGCATAGGTTATTATGACTAAGCAATGATATAAACTTTTATTTATTTATTTATTTTTGGTGGAGGAGGTTGTTGATGGCAGTGCTTCTAGAAGGATAATTGTTGAAATCTAGGTAGCTTCTCGTTAATGATGGTGTGTGACTAACATGGCAGCTGTCTCTTATATGGAACATAACTTTCCATGATTGAACAATCTGGGAATTGCAGTGGGTGCGTAGCTTGGCAGTAATGTGCGTTCTTTTATCTTTTCACTTTCCAGGCTTGAAGAAAAGTTCTCTGACATGGAAGCTGAGTATAAAGTTCTTCAAAAACAATCCTTGTTTCACACTCCTGCTAAGAATGCAGCAGATAGACCACCAATTCCAGTAGCTCCGGTCTTGTCAAGTTTCGAAAATGGTCACCATATGAATGACGAGAATAGGACAAATGTATTTCTACTTTTCTTTATTAACCAACTAGCTTTTCTACTTGCCCCCCTTTCCTATTTAAGTGTTTCTTTGACAATGTGACATTTCTACAGGAATCACAGAATGCAACGCCTGTAAAGGAATTTGGTACTGAGTCAGATAGCAAGTCAAGGAGGTCACATATTGAACGACAGCATGTATGTGCTTATGTGGATGTGATTTGCCCCATCTATTATGCTTACTTTTCTAATGAATTGCTTTGTCTAATTCTGTTATACTATATCTTACTCTTGCTGTAGGAGAATATTGATGCTCTCATCAATTGTGTAACGAATAACATTGGCTTTAGCCAAGGAAAGCCAGTTGCGGCATTTACCATTTACAAATGTTTGCGTCACTGGAAATCTTTTGAAGCAGAGAGGACAAGTGTGTTTGATCGCCTTATTCAAATGATTGGTTCTGCAATTGAGGTAGCTGATGACTATTGCTAGGAGAAACAAAAATTAAATTGAGTAAAATGATCAATTGAATGGGGTAGATTGATAAAGAAATAAACCATCAGTACTAACTTTGAAAAGCGATTAAAAGCTCGTGCTTTTGTTCTTGGTTGCAGAATGAAGATAACAATGAACATATGGCTTACTGGTTATCAAATACATCTGCTTTACTATTTTTGTTGCAAAGAAGTCTAAAAGCAGCTGGTGGTACTGGTGCAACTCCACATAAGAAACCTTCATCTGCAGCATCCTTGTTTGGGAGGATGACCATGGTATTACAATGCTTGGATTCTCTTATTGAAATTCATTTCTATGAAGTTGTTCATGGTCTATTAATGGAAATGTTTCTTTCTCATTTTCAGGGTTTTCGCTCTTCTTCATCATCAAACAACCTTGCTGCCACTGCTGCACCAGTTGTAGTGCGCCAAGTTGAGGCAAAATACCCTGCTTTGCTTTTCAAACAGCAGCTTGCTGCTTATGTGGAGAAAATATATGGAATCATTCGAGACAACTTGAAAAAGGAACTGGCATCTTTACTTTCCCTGTGCATTCAGGTGTTGTTAAGTTAAATTACCTATCATTTGTTTTTCCGCTCTGTATTCTTTTAAAGTTTTCTGGTTGGACTGATCGACCATGAACTTCTTGGGGTTTGTTCCCATTCCTTGGAACTCCTATCCCAGGTTTACATGGGATTTGGCCTCGCTCTCTGTGGAAAACTGGGATGGTTTACCAGCTAAACTATAAGACACCAGCTCATCCATGCAATTCTAATTGCTGAGAGTGATAATTGTGATGTGTATAGGTCGTTAACATTTTAGAACTTTAAATTGAACTGAACTCTGTCTTTCATAATGCATATTAGGCACCCAGAACATCCAAGGGAAGTGCGTTAAGATCTGGGCGGTCCTTTGGAAAAGATTCTTCAGCAAGTCACTGGCAGAGCATTATTGATTGTCTTAACAGTCTCCTCAGTACCTTGAAGCAAAACTTTGTATGGCTTTCCTTCTTACTCGTGTTGATTTTCTTAAATGGAAAGATTCTTACTTTTTCTGGGTTTGCAGGCGCCTCCTGTTCTTATCCAGAAGATCTTCACTCAGACTTTTTCATACATCAACGTACAGTTGTTTAATAGGTAATTTACTCCTGCTTCTTATGAATGCTGAACCGATTTAATGGTTATCTTACATAGGCTTGTTTACCATCTTCAGTCTTCTTTTGCGTCGTGAGTGTTGTACATTTAGTAATGGTGAATATGTGAAGTCTGGTTTGGCTGAGCTAGAGCTGTGGTGCTGTCAAGCAAAAGAAGAGGTAAATTTGCGTTCTAGAACTTCTTACCTCATGTTGATATTTGTCCATCTTGTTGCAACCGTCTTTCATAACTATTTACTTATTTTTAATTCATTAGTCATGTGCATAACTTTCCTTGTTTTTCATGTTATAACTTCCTTTGATTGCAGTATGCGGGCTCATCATGGGATGAACTTAAGCACATAAGACAGGCTGTAGGATTTTTGGTATGTGTTGAATTTTCATTTTCACTAACTTCTAAATTAACAGTAAGCTTTTTCATTTTATTGCTTAATTCTCTTGTGGTCAAAACTCCACAGGTTATACATCAGAAGTACAGAATATCGTATGACGAAATCACCAATGATCTGTGCCCCGTAAGCCTCTATCTGCCTGTATTTTATGCATTTGCATTAGTATGTAGTTTTTGAAATGCACTCTTGATGTCTGCTCTGTCTGCACATACCTGGCTTCACAAGGAAATTGAATGTACCTTGTGCAATGGTTGTTGAAGTTGACTACACTGCCCTCTAAATATTGGGTTTATGGTATTAGACAACAGGCATCTGTTCTTATTTGGGGATTAGCCTAACTATCCTGCCTATCTTCCCTCGTAATCCCTTTCATGATTTTTCTTTTTAGATCCTGAGTGTCCAGCAGCTGTACAGAATTTGTACGCTATATTGGGATGACAATTATAATACAAGGAGTGTGTCTCCTAATGTAAGTTGGTGTAGTCTATAGTTCATTTGTTGTTGTTGCAGGCTCTTATTGCAGGGAATAATGGTTTCTATCCTTTCTCTGTCTCTTTAGGTTATCTCCAGCATGAGAGTTCTCATGACAGAAGACTCCAACAATGCCATTAGCAGTTCCTTTCTGTTAGATGACAATTCCAGGTCAGAGCTTTGTTCATTTTTCTTACAATCTGAAAGTGATATTAATTGATTGAAAAGAAGCTTATTCAAACATCCTTATTCGTTGAATTGGGTCTTGGGAGAAAATCACTGAGTGGCATTTTGAATGGCTATGCTGTTAGCCAGTGTATATTCTCTATAAGTATGGGCGAACCTATTGTGTGCTAAGTTGAGGGAGGGCAGAATGAACCGTCTACAATGTTCTGCCACTTTGATCTTTTATTTTTCCATTTTATGTGCTTAAACAGCTTTAATGTGACCTCTGATAGCTCGCTGTACTTTTGGATCAAACTTCTATTGATTTCTTTGTACATTGTCCCAAGTGTGAAGACTTCAGTGGAGTTTAAACCCTGCATTACTACTGAGCCTTGAGGCTTGATTATACACTCGAGTCTTGTTTAACTTGTGATTGTCTGTGATTTATTCAATTTAATTTTACCATTCATGGCATGCTCGTTGGAAATGAGATCTGATACGAACTTGTTAATACAGTATCCCCTTCTCAGTCGATGACCTTTCCAATTCAATGCAAGAGAGAGATTTTGTGGATGTTCAACCAGCAGAAGAATTGATTGAGAATCCTGCCTTCCAATTTTTGCAAGACTAAGGCTGAGGAAGCTCAAGGTTGCTCTTGCCCTCTTTCTATTGGTCAAAAAGTAGGCAGCAAATCAACTTTTGTTCAGTCCTATTGATGATTGTAAAGTTAATGCATCTTCTTTTGTATTTTTCCTCTATAGTTTTCTTTATATCCTTTGCCCCATTGTAAAAATATTTTATTTATTGATTGATTTTTTTCCCCAATTTTAAAGTTTGTAAAGCCATTGTTGTTTTTGGGGGCATAGCCTTGGGGGTCCAGTTTTCATTGAGTTTGTATTTGGTTCAATCTTTTGCTTGTCTTGCCACAATTGGCAGCAAAATTTATAGGGAGTTTAGAACACATGCCTAGTGTATTTTGTCATTTGGTGGAAGGCATCCACCCAAAATTATAATGTATGAAGAAACACCAGAAACTTGAATACCTACCTACTAATGAAACATCTCTGAGGAGCAATTTCAACGTTTACATATGGATGTTTTTACATGTTAGTGGTATACTACCATAAAATGGTAACTTGCCCCCCTCACCCCTGCTGGACCTAATGTTCATGCGAACTAATCTAATATTAATATGATGTTTTGATGCCGTTTGCTGATCGATGGTAATGATCCTTGTTGGGAATACATCGTCTCTTCTGGTTTTTTTATTTTTCTAAAGAATGTGAAGGGTAGTGCTTGATTCGAAGAGTGATGTCAGGAGCTACATTGTCACCACTAGTGGACCTACGTCTTCGAGACCACAATAAACCCTACTGGACCAGACCAAACCAAACCAATAATATTCAATACTTACGAAAGCTAATTTCACTTCAAGTTTTGCACAAGCAGGAGCAAGAGCTGAACAGAACTGTGAAATGAAAATGAAGTGTAAATAAATATGGGGATGTGGATGTGAGTGTGGATGGTAAAGTCTTACAGTCTAGTGTGTACGTGTGGGCATTGTGCTGTGCTGCAAGTGTAGGGTCACGTGGGTTCACCTGAAACCCTTCTCTGGAAATGGTCCAGTCCATGCAATCGCAATGCAATTGGATGCTAGCACCTTCAGGTCCC
>JANSVB020000191.1:3426037-3436701 GCA_025504935.2 Erythroxylum haughtii
GGGGGAATCATTGGCTTGGCAAACTCCTTGAACGAAGGACCATCCTTTGAGGATTGACCTAATTCCTATAGGTATTAGCCATATAAATTCATTACCTCATCATGAAACAGGTACAACTTTGGAGAACCTTAATTTTCTTTATTCACTAGCCACCAAAACTCTCATGAGACACTGACTTGAATGTCGGAGGGGCCTACGGGAAATCAACCCCCGACGTGCCTTTATTGTTTTGCAGATATCTCTCAACTAGAATCAGTCAATCTTATGGATCCAAGCAGCAGCGCCCAGCCCCACCAAAATCCGACATAACCACATACAAAGGAAAAATTGAAAAATTTAATTTGTGGGGTGCAATATGTTTCTAAAACACGTTATAATGTGTGCCAATGTTGTTGTTTCAGCCTTAATTTCAGGTATCTGTTGAGATAGTCATTACCGGGTAATTTGTTTTAAGTCTCTTCGATATCGAAGAGTCAGTCCAGTTCGTAACCCTAGAAGAATGTACACATGGAATTAAACGTTAACATATCTTCATATGTTATCAGTTATCCAGGTATTTATTATTCCATGCACTCCACAAAGCTATCATCGTTGCCTTTTTTCTCAGCTGAGAATGTAATATATACTGGCAAAAGGAGAGAGCATGCATGTGAAATCTGATGATTTGTGGCGATAGAGTGGCACCGCCAATTTTGCATATTCCAAGACCTACGGGTTTAATTACTTTCTGCTTAGTGAAAGTTGGCAGATGAGAGATTCCAGCATGTATATCAACTCTAATTAATCAACTTCCCTGCTATATTAACTTAATCATTTCGGCTTTCTCCAACTTTTATTTACGCGTGACTGAAACTCATTATATATATATATCTGAAAACAAACTTTTTGCATAATTTAGTTTTGTGAACACAAGAACACTCTCTTCCTAGCAAGTACCGCCGGCCACAGAAAGTATTGAACGAAAGCTCTATGATCTTTCACATTAAAGAAGGTTACAAAAAACAAAGGAAGCCAATGAACGTACGCCTATTATTCGCTCTAATCCTAAAAGTTGAAAGCTTAATTGATCGATCAAAAGCTACAAACGGAAGATTAGTGGGTACATGATGGTGGTGCTGGCTATTAATAATATATATACAGCCAAAACAATCGTTACTACATAACATTTATTTCTATCTGATCATGCATTGGATGTATACGAGTCGATGTGTTTGTATCTCTCCTTCTTATCTCTTTGTAGCGTTGCATTTGGAGGCTTCTTTGTTAATTCTTTGAGAAGAGGACTAGAGCAAAAGTGGAATGATGATAGTACTCATTCCAAAGCGCATAGATTTTAATAACAACTTTAGAAACGCTAAACTCATAGTTCTAAATAATCTTTTCATGAAAAGGAGAGACTCTTAAGGAATTCAAGGTTTCATTCACATGCTTCCCTCTGCTTTCCCATGATAGTTTTTTACGTGACCAGCTAGCAAGTGGGTTGGTGGGCACACCGATCGACTTTTCCAACTCAAGGAAATACTCTAATCCCGTAGAGGTTTTCTACTTCAAATCAACACTTCTAAAGCTAGCTAGCTGTTAAACTAAAGCTGCTCAATATAGATATTATGAGTGAGTACCATGATCAGTTTCACCGCCATTGAAATCCTAATTAGGTGCTTTTTCTTTCCCTTAACCATTAGGACGAGTGTCGACAGAGGACAATATTCTGTGAGTTACCGAAAGTAAGATCGATCATTAGCCTCCCACGTAGTAGTAGAACGGGCATCAAGGCTATGGTATAATACTATAATCAACATGCAGGCTCAAATCAAAAGCTCCAGATGGTTGCATTTCACAATCTTTCTCCTCAGATAATCTCACAAACTGCTTGCAATGGAATTCCAAAAAGTAACTATGCGTGCAAATTTTGCTCCCATTTAAGCTGATTGTGCTGCTTTATGCTCTTAGAGATTGTTCTCGAATTGAATATATATTAATTGACCAAGTTGTGGACACCAACTTATGAGCATTCCAAGCATGCATAGAAGTCATCAATCGATTAAGCTGCAAATGCTAAAGATTGTCAGTTCTATTTAATTTGGCACTTAAAAGGTAATAGACAAAAGAGGAACAAAAGCTGAATTAATAACTTATCACAATTGTTCATAACGATGATAATAACTTATTATTACAGTATATTTTAAATTTTGAATATAAATAGAAATTATTTTTTAATCAATAAATACAATAGTCTTTTTTTTTATATTGAAAATGTCCAAAACCTGATTCGTGAAATGAAAAATTTATTATTAGTTTATTTGTTTTCTCTTTTAAGATAATTATTAAGAGTGTTCTTTTATAATTAGAAAGTTACAAATTTAAATTATGAAAAATACAAAAAAACAGTGTGCGGGAGTGAGTAAATAAGTAATATATTTTGGGGAATGTACTCATGTAGGGTAGTGGCAGTCGCACGGCACGCATCATCAGCTACTGATGTGAAAGACTAATAGTTGGCAAGTATGGGCTTTGTGGGCCGAAACCAGCCAGCCTTACAAGTCGCAATCCCGATGCGTGGAGCCTTCTGGGTGGGGCCCATCATCACTCAACTTGGCCGATCCTCTCCACGTGGGCGTATCGAGCCTTTCCTGGTCAGCGTAAGCCCTATGCCACGTATTCTATTCTTTTCTTCGTATGGTGCAAATGCGATCCTGTGCCTGCGTGCTTTCAAAGTCGAGGGGAGCTTAGGTTATATTTAATCGGGCAATGAAATGTAATATCGTTTTAAAAATTTTTATAATAAAATAAAATAGAATATTATAAAAGCGAGAATATTATATTATATTATATTATATTATATTTTAAATAATATAAATAAATTACTTCTAAATTAAAAAGTTTAAGATGAAATAAAAAATAAAAAATAATATTTTATTATATTATATTATGAACATTTCTTTCAAATAATATTTTACTGTATTTTATTATAAACTCTTTCATTTATCTTAAATAACAATTTTATAATATTACATTATTCTATTCGTTATAACCTATCCAATTTTGATAAAAACCTTACTTCTAACATTACAATCAAAGTTGAGATAAAATACTTTTCAAAGCCGCACTTTCATTGCTCCCTAATTCTCCCTCTTATGACCCTTTTATCCAATAGGATTTAGTGTTTTTTTTTTTTTTTGGTAAGGAGGATGAGGAGAAAAACTAACTCCTCAAGAATGCAACAGAGCCTCAAGAATATCACAAGAGGACCTCAACTTAGTAAGAAAATTTGTGCACTAATTACTCTCTTGAAGAACATGACGAATAGAGCAGTACCTTTGACTACTTAAAAGCTCCTGAATATCCTTGATAATAGACAGAAGAGGATGGAAATCATTAGAAGAATAGAGCTCCACTCAAGTCTCACTTCATTAACAGAATTAATCTGGAGACAAAGGGCACTAATTTCTGGGGTTGGTATGAAAATACCCTTGTTATTAGCTGCTTTGACCTGAAAACCATAGAAATTCCATGCAAGAGTATAGCGGGCATGACTTGATGTCAACTTTGCATTTAGTTCCACCATCTTTAAGGAGTAAAATAATAATCTGCAGAAAAGATAATAAACCTTTAACTCTAATGAAGCTTGTACAATATTTTGTAGTTTTGACATGTTAAAATAATCAAGGGCTTATGATTTGAGAACTACCCATTAAAAAAAAACAATTAGGCATTAACTCTCCAATCTCCATCCTGTCACATGCAACCTTTCCCTATTTAAGCACCACAACCCCTCCCTCTTCCTTCATACCAAACTTCAATTCACTTCACACCGCAGCACACCAACCTTACAACAAATCTCTTATACTTCAAGCTCTCAACCTCTGCTTCTGCAAATTGTTCTTAATTCCTTTACTCGAACCAACTGTAACAATCCAACTTTCTCCTCCATTTCACTTGTTTCTTGACTTCGTGTCCAATCATGGAAAATTTGTTTCGTTTAGCTGATCATGAAGACTTCTTCTCTCGTCGGTGCATTTGGGTTAACGGTCCAGTCATAGTCGGTGCCGGACCATCCGGCCTGGCCACTGCTGCTTGCCTGAGAGACCAAGGTGTGCCCTTTGTTGTGCTTGAAAAAGAAGAGTGTATAGCGTCTTTGTGGCAAAAACGCACCTATGACAGGCTTAAACTTCACCTACCTAAACAATTCTGCCAACTCCCAAAACTCCCATTCCCTCAGGATTTTCCTGAGTACCCCACAAAGAGACAGTTCATTGAGTACCTCGAGTCTTATGCCAAGCATTTTGAGATCAACCCACGATTCAATGAGCGTGTGCAATCAGCTAGGTACGATGAAACCAGTGGACTTTGGAGGGTCAAGTGCCTGTCCACAAGGGGCTCCACTCGTACTGAGGTTGAGTACATTTGCCGCTGGCTTGTGGTTGCTACTGGTGAGAATGCGGAGTGTGTAATGCTCGACATCGAAGGATTGGGCGAGTTTGATGGTAACGTTATTCATGCTTGTAACTACAAGTCCGGTGAGAAGTTCCGCGGACAGAAAGTACTAGTTGTGGGATGTGGCAATTCTGGCATGGAAGTTTCTCTTGATCTTTGCAATCACAATGCTTCTCCATCCATGGTAGTTCGCAGCTCGGTAAGTTCTCTTATTAGTGTTTAGTAAATTACGTTCTGTACTTTACAATCTTCCCTCGTGGGAATTGTTGCTTATCGAATTGTAACGGTGTCTGTTAATGGTTTTACAGGTTCATGTTCTTCCAAGAGAAATATTTGGCAAGTCAACCTTTGAATTATCAGTTTTGCTGATGAGATGGTTACCACTTTGGCTCGTTGACAAGCTTTTGTTAATGTTGGCTTGGCTTGTGCTGGGAAATATAGAGAAATTTGGACTAAAAAGGCCATCAATGGGTCCTCTGGAGCTTAAAAACACGAAAGGAAAGACCCCTGTACTGGACATAGGATCACTGAAAAAAATTAGATCTGGAGACATCAAAGTTGTTCCTGGAATCAGGAGGCTTACAAAACGACAAGTTGAGCTTGTTGATGGTCAAGTGCTTGATGTGGATTCAATTGTTTTGGCCACTGGATATCGCAGCAACGTCCCTTCTTGGCTTCAGGTGAGAAAAGGGTTTTCATTTCTCTTATTATATTCCCTTCAAAAGACATAAGAAATTCAGGAGTTTTGTCCTGTTATATAGATACGTATATGTATAGACGGCTTTTAGAAGCTTCTTTTGTAGTTACATAGTTAAATATCGCAAAAGATATAATCTTGATTTGATTATATGATGTGCAGGAAGGTGACTTCTTCTCTAAAAATGGCTTCCCAAAAGCCCCATTTCCTAATGGCTGGAAAGGAAATGGTGGGCTCTATGCAGTTGGATTCACTAGGAGAGGGCTCTCTGGTGCATCTTCAGACGCCGTGAGGATTGCTCAAGACATTGGCAAAGTCTGGAAAGAGGAAACCAAGCAAACAAAGCGAACAACAGCTTGCCATAGACGTTGCATTTCACAGTTCTAAGACCAACAGCGTCAAAAGTTCCTAATCAGATAGCCAATTACAATAGTTTCTGTTAAGGCTTAAGGATGTAAAAGATTAAAACAAGGAAAAGAAAACACTTGTATGATACACCAAAAAAAAAAAGAAAAAAGAAAAAGATAGCACAAAGACAGAGCCCTCTCCAAAGGCCCACAATTTTGGTACGTTTGGGCATTTTCCAGCTGAGGATGACGAGGCTTTATCCCTTCTTTTTTTGATTTTGGTTTCTTGTACTCTATACTTCAATGCTTAAGTTAAACAAGAAAGTTCTTTAAATAATCGAAAACACTCTCCTATTTTGTAATCCTGGCAAGTTTGCTCAGTTTATGCAGTTTAGTAAGGACGAACCGAATCCATTGCACAGAGAAACCGATAACAGATGGAAGTATAGTTGTCTCAAGTTTTCATGCATTGAACACTAATCATCTATTAACAAAGCCACTTCTTCTCATTTTGGCAAGTCTGACAGAATATTCTCCTCCTGTCAACTCTCTTTCCTTCTTTCTTTACATAAGAATAGGGCAGAATCCATCAAAGTCTTATCAAGGACTCAGCTACCGAGATCAAAAACATCCAAAGTCTTATCAAGGACTCAGCTACCGAGATCAAAAACATCCATCACCAGATGGGTAGGGTCCAAGGGCGGTGAACTTAGCTCCACCATACACACTACTTGTGCTTTTCTCCATTTCTCTTCACTTCTCTTCTCATAATAGCCAATCCCAAGATGGGCTAGACATCGGTGTCCCCTTTTAATATTGTTATCTCTCGATTTGACCTACTTACCAAATAATACATGGCTCAAATTTCTCTGTGCCGCCTAGCACATGCACCTGGGAACCAAATTGATAAAATTTCAGAGTTAAAATTGCCCTTTTACGTGCTTCAATACAGATCACAGAGCCAAATCAAGTAAAAAGCATCAAATGTGTGGTGTGAGGTTGAGGTGATTAGGTATATTAACTGATAAATCGCTGACCATCTTCCTGCAAGTTATTTTTGTTACTGACAACTGCAAAGCTATAACAAAAGCAAAAGCAGGGGCGAAACTAAAATAAAATAAGTGAAAATGGAAGAAAATATTTTTTTAAAAAATAGGAGAATAAGGGAACACTGACCCCAGACTAATGATGAGTCACATTATTTGTGATAGGGATAGGGTATTACCAGATCTGGCATCCTGCTACCACAATACCAAATTTGCTGAGTCAGATTAGACTACTGCTAGTTACTTGAGTACTTTTATCCCAAAAAATACGTCTCAGTAAATAGAGGGATATAAAGGACCCAATTATTGAAGGCAGCTCTTGGAAAATAAAAGGCATCTAAAACTTGATCCTAGTCACCTGATTTGTTGTATCTGCTCATGTTACTCTTTTCTCATCTAGTTTAATTGAATCTATACATGCACGGAACAAGGGAAACATAAAGCGAAATGACATTTGAACCTCCGTACTGATTATGGTGGTAAAAGCTTAATTTGGCACGTCATCAATGCCCGCACCCCATTATCCATTATCTGACGCCTCCGAACTGGAAAGAGACTGGAACAGCTCAGGTTGATTGGCAGCAGTGACTTAAAGTTTACACGAGTACTTCCTCTTCTGAAACAGCTCAGGTTGATTGGCAAACTAATACTACGCGAGTCAGTGAGTCAAAGATTGCGCAAAGTGTCTCTTATCAACCCTACACCACCACCAACCTCAGCCTGACTACCGCATGTGTATATGCATTAGTTCCTATTTATCTGTCAGTTTCCTTTTGATACGTTAAACAAGAGGTGAGAACTGAGAAACTTTTCCTGATATGGCGAGGAAAAGCAAAACCAACACATGGTTCGCCATCATTTTCCCATGGTTACAATCCTCTCCACTGGACCCATATTTATAATTCTGATTATACAAACCTTGCCTCATTCTGCATATCCCAGGGATGGTTCTTCCAGGTCCCAGTAGACGCAAAACATCTGAACGCACGCTGTTTTCAGGACTCTTATCCACACTAAACACTGTAATTAGGAGAAATAACGAACAGATTTAGGGTTAAATTCATCAATAAGCTTATCGGATGAAGCAATCATGTGTCTATTAGAGTCCATTGTGATGGGACTGGAAAGGTGCTAAACATTATTGACCATGTGCAATGTCTCCTAGGTATACTTCCACACCATTGTACTTTCTTAGTACTTTTCTTTTAAAGAAACACAATTTCACTTCTCTTTCAGTATAGTCCGTAATTGGACAGGATAGGATGGTACCCTTCTAATAATTTAACATGTAATCCACTCTTAAGTCTTAACACAATTTTAAGGACCATTCTTCAGTGCTTTGCCTTGATAATCAATTTGCTACAGGCAACACCATTGTCTCGAAAGTACAAGGATGCCCTTTGCAGCAACACATTCTTTTAAGTATTTCTTACTAATTGAATTTCCCACACAAAAATCATCTATGGAATAATTAATCTTTAGTGTACAGAGTAGAGATGACTGAGTACGATATCTCTAAAGTCACTAAACCTTAAATGTCCAAAGCACAAAGAAACATGGGAACTTCCACAAACTGGGAGGGGCCATAATCTCCAAGTTGGAGTTGCTAAGTTGTCAAGGCCAGTCGTTTTATTTTTGTCCATTGTAGGCAGGCTTTTTGAAGGAACTGAGAGATGATCAAGCTGAGAAAAAGAAAAGCAGGGGTAGCTGTCTTGAAGATGGGCAATGTTTCACGTTCAGTGAGTCAGGACGATGCATTATCAGTACAATACAGGACAGCTAATGATCAAACAAACAGGTGTGGCCTTGCACATTTATTTGCAAGCTACGTATCTTCCAGGTGGTTCATCATTCCTCCTCGTATCCAGTCCACATAACGAGAAACGTATTCATATATTTTGTCACAAATGAATTGAGCATGACTGGGAAACTCCGACCATCATCTTTTTTTAGAATAAATTAAAATCCTTTAAATTCACAGATGTTAAAACCTTTATGGATCCATTTGAAAGCGCCCCCCAAGGATTTGGACTAAACTTTGTCTTGTGTTAGGTTTAATGTTTGAGACTCATTAGTCCATGTGTATTTCTTTCTCCAATAGCTGTTTCCAAGAGTCCAGTCTGTGTGACTGTGTTCCATATCTCAGAAGCCAGTTTCTATGTTCTTTCCAGGGCAAAAGGGATACTGGCATGATATGTAAGTTTTATTCTCATTATGATTCAGTATGGTCCATTTAAAAGGTTATGCCCTACCATTATCTTATGTTGCCTAGCTACCCGACTATTCTTCTTTGTGATGGCCAGAGAAGACTTGAGTGGTTTTGGTTGTTAAATAAACAACCTCTTCGGGTCCTGTCCTTGCCTAGCATCAAGAGAGCACACCATCGATCTTGATTCAGGAAGAGGATAGAAAATCAGATCTTCAACAAAACTTTTAGATCTACGGTGGAGGCAATGGCTGGAGGTATATGGTTCTTGGTTTAGAGTTTCCGCTGCTACACATATATATATGTTGTATTAAATGCATGGATCTTTACATTACAGTTGTTGTATAAGATGTATGCTACTGCTATTTTTCACATATATATTACCGTTACATATATGTGTTTTCTGCATAGATTTTGTACGTTATATGTTGTATGAAATGCATGGGTGAGTTTTCATAAGCCACCAAGGAACGTGAAGCTGAGCTACGTAACTATAGTCCTTGATGCATAGTTCCTTTTAAATACCGCAAGGCTCCGTTTGGTTTTAAATAATACCAGCTGGTATTATTTAAAATGGACCGATACTAATATATATTTAAATCCAATACAACCCATCATTTATTTCGTACCGATTTTGGTCCGGTACGTGATGGTATTTATAATACTGTCTTCAACTATTTTTACTGTTCTCCCGTTAGTAAGATTTTGAATTTTTTTCTCGGAAGTTTCAATCGACAATCTTCAAGTTCATATTTTTCCTTATTTAACGATTTCAATTTTTATTCGATTTGTAGGGATATAATTAGAAACACAAGTCAAAATTAAGTTACATTCCATGAAATACTGTTGCATACCAAACACTATAATAAGTATCCATCCAACTTTCCTATTAGAATTCTTATAAGTATTCAAACATGTAAATATCTTTACTTTCTATAGATTTATTTTCTAATGAATCATATTCTAAATTCCCTTTACTTTTCCGCCAACCAAACGGCCCAAGATCTTTTTAATTGTTTGCCATTGGGAAATAGTGGGTGAGTGCATATACTAACAAACTCGATTAACAGAATAAGATATTTTTGGTCAAGTAATAGTGGCATATTGCAATGCGCCAACAACACTTCTGTAGAGATGTGGATCATGAAACGCCTGTCCTGAGGAAGATAAACGCATGGATGCTTCTACAGGAGTAGAAACTGGTTTAGTACCAACCACATGAAGACGTTCCAGAAGGTCAACAATATACTTGGCTTAAGAGAGAAGCACGCCATGTTTGTCCCTTTGTACCTCAATGCCCAAAAAATAAATCAACTTACCCAAATATTTCAAGGCAAAGGTAGCATTAAGATCTTCCATAAAAGCTTGGATAAAACTTCCATTATTTCCCGTAAGAACTAAATCATCAACATAAACTAACAAATACGTGATAGAGTTATTGTGACGTCTCACAAATAAAGAATAATCTAAATAACATTCTGTAAAGCTATAGTCAAGTAAAAAGGACTTGAGCTTAGTAAACCATGCACGCGAAGCCTGTTTAAGTCCACAAAGTGTTTTACAAAGATGACAAACTCAAGTTGGGTACCACAGGGGGCTGCGAACTCTCAAGAGAAGGAGTTGACGGTGTAGGAGATATTGAAGCTGCATCATGTAATAGTTGAAGGGTGATTTCCATAGATAGAGATTCAGTAGTGGAAGTGATAGATGGACAAGCAAAAGAGGGATAAGGAAACTTTGTTTCATCAAAGACTATATGACGAGCTATGTATAGCTTATTTGTCTCAACATGAAAACACATGTAGCCTTTGTGTTTGGAAATATAGCCTAGAAAAACACAGGGTTTGGAACAATATTTGATATGGCCCAAGCAAACTCAGCAGCCCAAAGAAAGATCCCAGGCCCAGAGGCAAAGCAGAGCCCTCGTATTCACG
>JANSVB020000191.1:3486013-3496876 GCA_025504935.2 Erythroxylum haughtii
ATCAAGGCAGAGATGTCTTTGAAATCTGGCAACAATCCCAGAAGATGAATGTAAGAGATAGTTCACCACAAAAGGGAAAGTATAATGAGAATGTTGATGAGAAAAGGATGGCTCTTTTTCGCCAGAAGTTCATGGAAGCAAAATGCTTGGCAACAAATTGCCAGTCCAAGGAATTCCGAGATGCAATTGATGTTTTAAGTTCCAATAATGATTTATTACTTAAGTTTCTTGATGAACCTAATTCCATGTTCTCCCCGCAGCTGCATCATATGGAGTCTATTCCTACCACCCCTGAAGCAAAGCGCATCACTGTTCTTAAGCCTTCTAAGCTGATTCATAATGAAAAACTTATTTCCCTGAAGAGTGACAAACAAGCAAAGAAACTTACCCAAATGGGTCAAGCTATTGGGTATAAGATATATGATCGAGGATATTTGAATAATTTTTCCATTCAGAAGGTTGACGAGTATCCGCCTCGACCAACTAGAATAGTAGTGCTGAAGCCTAGCCCTGGAATGACTCGTGACTGTAAGGCTGTGGGTTCACCACCCTCTTCCTCACCCAGAATACTGCATTGTGAAGATATTTATGATGAACTTCACAAAGATGAGGCACGAGAATCAAGGAAGCTCGCAAAGGAGATCACTTGCCACATGCGTGACAGTGTAATGGGTCGCTGTAGGGACGAAGCTGTACTTTCTTCTGTGTTTTCAAATGGTTATATTGATGATTACAGTTCATTTAACAAATTGGGAAATGAATATGTTGATGGAAATCTGAGTGATTCAGAAATCATGTCCCCAACATCTAGGCTTTCCTGGGATTATACACATAAGTTTGGAAGCCCCTATTCTTCTGCCTCATGTAGTCGAATTTCATGTTCCCCAGAGTCATCTGTTTGTAGAGAGGCAAAGAAGCGACTTTCTGAAAGATGGGCAATGATGGCCTTACATGGAAGTCCTCAGGAGCAAAAAGATACTCGGAGGAGCTCTAGCACACTGGGTGAGATGCTTGCACTTTCAGATGTAAAGAAAACTATGAGATCAGAGGGAGGGATTACTAACAAGCATCAAGAGCCTAGGGGGTCAACTTCTTACGTTAGTAGTAACTCGAACAAGGAAGAAGACATGGCTAATTCTCCTAAAGGCCTTCTTAGGTCGAAATCTCTACCAGTGTCTTCTACAGCATTTAGTACTAGGGTTGATACCATTGTTTCAATTTGTGAGAATGGCAAGACGGAACTTCCCAAAGAATTATCCAAGGGGAAGTATTCAAAGTCATCTTTAAAAGGGAGAGTGTCTGGTTTATTTTTCTCTAGGAATAGAAGAACAAATAAAGAAAAATCTGACCCATCTCAGTTCAAAGATGAACTTCGAACTGCTGCCCTGGAGACACAAGATTCACCTGTACCTCTCCCTGGAAACATTGATGATTATGCAACCCAATGTGATAACACCAGTGCTTTTGAAGTGTGCTTATCTCCTGGTCTGCAAGGATCATCGATGAAGACAACTGATCAAGATTTGGTGGGCATTGACACAAAAGAAGGCTTAATATCTCAGGAGGTAATTCATTCTTCTATTGCTCTTTTAACAAAATTTTGTTTGTATTCAAGGTGGCACAATCTGGGTATTGTGTGTGTCTTTTCATGAACGTAAGAGCATGTTCTGCTTATTGTACCACTAAAAATTTGTCAAACATGATTGCCACTTTTTGACACTGATACTTTGTGAATACCCACATGTTTGCAAATTGTTTGTCACTATTTGCAGTCTGGTTGTACTATTGTTGTTCCAGGAGTGTGTTAACTAGGATGCTGAATTTGCACTGGTAATGAATGCATAATATTTAAGCAATTATTTGCATGATACCCTTGACCAACGGGCATCCAACAAATAAATGTATGTTTTGGTGCTGTGTAAATGAACTGAAATTACATGATTTTTTGTTTTGTTTTCTCCCTATAAACTTTTCTGAAGAATAGGATTGTTTTGAGTCATGCAGGAAGTTTTTTATTGTAATATTACCCGTTGATGCTACTGTATGTAATGCAGTGACATCTCTGGAGTTCAGTTTTTTCTTTACACTTTAAGGTGATCACTGTCATCAGATTATGGCAATTAGATGGATGTTCAGTGGCTTAAACTGGATTTTCTTCTTTGATTGAGCTGCTATTCTCTTTTTTCTCCCTCCGTAAACGACTGGTTCATCTTCTGCAGTCTTTGATGAAATTGACTATACTATGTTTATTTGCAGAGAGTTTTATCTGTGGCAAAGCTGTTGGTGCCTGGGAATGCGAGTGAGAACCAGGATCAGCCAAGTCCAATCTCAGTTTTGGAACCCCTATCTGAAGAAGATGATAACATAAACATAAATCCGGAGCCCTGTGGTAATATGAATTTGGATCATTTGGGTAAGTTTACTCTGGGGCAGAACTGTGGGAAATTTTTAGATTGTAGACCTCAATTGAGTATTATATTTGTCTAGTTTTGGGTCTTTTGAAGCAAAATCTTTATTTATGTTGTTAATCGCACTCTGTGTAACAGGAGCTGAGATGTCTCTGAAGTCTAGTTTGATTGGCAAATCACCTCCTATCGGTTCAATTGCAAGGACTTTATCATGGGATGATTCTTTTACTGAAATGGGCACCCAATATGCCTTAAAAACGCCCTTAACAGACTCACAAGCTCAGGAAGAAGAGCAAGACTGGCTTTCCTTTGTTGAAACACTATTATCAGCAGCTGGCCTTGAAGGCAACGTACAGATTGACACATTTTATGCCAGATGGCACTCACCTGAAAGCCCATTAGACCCATCATTGAGAGACAAATATGCTAATCTAAATGACAAGGAGCTTCTGCACGAGGCAAAACGCCGACAAAGACGATCAAATAGAAAGCTTGTGTTCGACTGTGTCAATGCAGCTCTAGTGGAACTAACAGGTAATGGATCAGATAGGAGGACGGGTGCTTGTTCATGTTGCAACTCTCACGATAGAATGAAAGTAGATGCATCAACCATACTTGTGTGGTCTCAAATTAAGGAATGGTTTTGTAGTGAATTGAGATGTAGCATTGGGGGGAGTGATGGGGACAGCAACAGCCTGGTGGTGGAGAGAGTGGTAAGGAAGGAGGTAGTGGGGAAGGAATGGACTGACAATATGAGAATGGAATTAGACACCTTAGGTAGAGAAATAGAAGGGAAGTTGCTTGAAGAGCTTGTGGAAGAGGCTGTCGTTGAAGTCACATATAGGCAGGCTAGGCCGTGAATGAGGCTTTTTACTTTTATTAATTTTTTCTTCCTATTTATAACATTGTTTTGACTTATCTGTGTATTTGATTTCCAACCGGTCCAAATTTCTTATATATATATATACATATATATCATATTCCAACTTGTTTCTGGTTATAGTATGTTCTTGTGATGGCTATGTTTTTGTCTGCTTGACCTGACATGCTAAACTGTCATACATAGTCCCCACTGCTTAGCTAGCTGTCTGATGGCTGTATGCCAGAAACTTTGACAACCATTTCAGAAACTCGTTTATCAGATTCAACACCCTACTTTGCGGTATTCATTTCATAACATGTCTCTGGTTCTGATTATGATTCTGGACCTGAACATTTTCATTCTTTAATGCATATGATCAGAGAAACCAACCAGCTGACTTGATATTTGTTTAAATGGCTCGTAAATTATCTGGATTTGCCTTGAAATCTTACCCACCCTAGACTACATTTATTATCAATTCCTTTAAACCATGGGCAAAGAACGGCCTCAGAGGCTAATTGATTCTCATGTGAGGTTGCAGCCATTGAAATGTTGGCAGGTCCCAACTTAATACATCCAGAGCCTTTCTAGTTTCTACCAAGTTGGATGAAAGCAAAGCCACCATTATTGTATCCCCTATAGATAATAACAAAAGAATTGCAAATCATAATTCCTTACGCAACATTCCAAGGGTTTAGGGTGTATCGGATCAGATCATGCCAAGGGTATTTTCCCCAGCATATGCTTATCAATATGGTCACTGCAGATTATCTAGGATAGGCCATAGATTACATAAATAATCTTAATTTTAATGACTATTTAATTGACTTGATAAAATTCAAGCTAAATTTTTAATATTAATCAGAAGTACACCACTGCCACTCGTTCCATATTTATCATGAACACAACTCATATCAGGATAGTTTACATCCAGGAGTTCAAACAAATGCAAACAAATTGAGAAAAGAAAAGAGCCCTTACCAAGTTAAAATTCACACTAGATGGTAAAATAAATTGCATGTGCCACACACCATCAACATCCTGCACACGATGAGAACAGAGCATAGAAGTATCAACAGAAACACAGAGCTTTCTGCCATTCCAAAAGAATACTGACCAATTAGTGCAATCTTATTTAGCAAGCAAAGCTTGCAAGGACCTATATACACTCGCAATTGCATCCGTAAATGCTCCAGATCATATCACTAAGAACCCAACACTAAACACTTTGCACGTCTTCAACAATGCGAAGGTCTATTAAACACATGGTGCTGTCACTTCAACAAATGGGATAGAGAAAATTAATCTGTCTGTCGCTTGGAATTCATGCACGTGCACTCTGGACCAGCGAGTTAGTCTTATCATTGCTATTCAACCCATACTGCACCGGATATGAATGAATAACATAAGCCATAAAAGACCGGTACAAGTGCATTTCCACATATAATACAGAAGCTATTGCAAAAATTAAGCAGGTTTTCTATGATAAGTGCAAGAAATTGTATTACTAAGAAATTACTTGATAAAGCAGAAACCTTTAAAAGAAGCTACCCAAGAATTAGAACAACTTTCCCTCGCCCTGGAAAAATGTCTATGATAATATGTTAATGCCTGGTTCTCAATCTCACAACAGCTTTGTAACATGATAGAATCTATAAAGACTATATCTTTGGTGACCTATCTTTTAAGTCCACTAGTATTGAGCATGACATAAAGGAGGCCATCGAAGGAACTGGTGTAACAAGTTTCTTTTTTGAATGGCAACAGAAATTTTCATTAATTATGTTTCATTCATCACGAATATGCAATTCACAATTCAGA
Organism: Erythroxylum haughtii; assembly: GCA_025504935.2. Classification (NCBI taxonomy): domain Eukaryota; kingdom Viridiplantae; phylum Streptophyta; class Magnoliopsida; order Malpighiales; family Erythroxylaceae; genus Erythroxylum; species Erythroxylum haughtii. The sequence goes on from JANSVB020000191.1 coordinate 3,491,105, forward strand.
AGCAATTTTACAATTGAGTTGGCCAACATTACGTGAGATAGGGTTCTCAAGTGTAACGTGAGTCCAGTTCTATATGCTACTGAATCAAAACCGTCAATATTATGATCATTTAAGGTCTTTGATAGAAATCACCTTCTCTCTTATACGTGAACTCCAGATGTCTGAGTGAGTCCCTGAGCCAGACGCTTGCCCTGACTGATTCAGAAGGGGTTCCCGGATTCTTCCCCTAAGACTTTCATAATCATCCTCATAATCAAAATCACTTTTGCGAGTGGAAACCATAGCTCGCAAAACTAATGCCAGTAGCAATGCCAGGGCCTGCAGGCATCATGATAAGAGGATGTGATTCACTTGTTAAGTGATGAACGACAAGTTCCCCATCTAAATAATGCAAAGACAAGATTATATACCAAGAAACTATAGATGGCTTATATCATAACTGCAAATTTATGGCTTTTGTCAAGCATAAGCATAATACTAAATGTCAGTTGGCTTAAAGTAAGGATATCAGATGCAAGCCAACCACCTCCTTCACAAAAAAATAGCAATTATTCTGAATTTTAGTATGTTCTTTCTTCATCATGAATATAACTTTTCCAGAAAATTGGTTAACTAGATTTATTATGGCACATATTAAAAAAGATAATATTTTGAAAAGAAGCTGCGGTCATGTCTTATGCACCCAGGTACAAGGAAGCAACAGTAACAAATATCTTTGAATATCGGTTATAACTCTAGTTATTTCCACCAGGCCAAATATTAACAAGTGGCTTTTTCTTTATTCATCAAACTTTACGTATAGACAAGTTTGTGGCTGTCACACATTGATTTCTAAGCTAGTCGAGAAGCATAACTTGCCAGGTCTTAAAGAAACAGTACCTGAATGACAACCACTGTTATGCCAACCCATTTGCATACATCAACATTTTCTTCAATGAAAGATCGAAGGCTCTGAAGTTCTCCAGTTGGATCAAATGGAAGATCCTGTTAAGAGATGAACAAAAGAATTATGCACAGTACACACAAATGAAAAGTCCCACTTCACCCAAATACAGAGACAACACACTATATTAATGACAGTAATTTACCTTTTCCCAGCGGTGGTCGATTGCAATAAATGCCACCAAAGCTGCTTCTAGCAGCAGTAATAGAATTTTGAGTATTGAATACTGATATTTCTAAAGTCAAGGAAAAGGACGTTGGATAGAACAAAGCCAAACCAAAATCAAGTGTCACAAACTGAATATGTAAGAAATAGAAGGGAAAATCAAATGTTCCCCAAACTTCTCCATATTACATTTCCCTTAAATTTACCCAAAGAAATTATATATCAAGTTCCATCATTGCAAGTTGAATCAACCTAGGAAGAGATCCCACAATGCTGCATCAGTGAAACAAATGCATTTCAGTTGTCAATCACTAAGATGCATCGAACAGGCATTTGAGTCAGCTCAAGAATAGCAATTAGCTGTGTTTCTTATGATTGTATTAACTTCCCGCTGTTGACAGTGTCCAAGATCTTGTACAGAATGACACAAAGTTCACAATTTTCTGAAAAGTTCTCCCGGTACCAGTTCAATCTGAACATTGGGATACAGATTTCTTCTGACTCTTTCTTTCTTTGTCTCTTTGTTTATCTCATAGGTATTTAAAACAAGATAATGAGAGAAGGCCTCTGGTTTATAAAAACACCACAGTTAGCCGCGTTATTCACGTAAATGGGATAAGAGAACTGAGTTAAATTGCATAATCCTTGCAGAGAAAGTAAATATCAATAGACAGAAAATTCCTCAGCTCCATAGGATACAAAGCACAGGCAACAGCCGTGAATAGCTTCAGCTGCTATGCAACCGATTAAAGTAACGCAGCACAATATAATGCCCACACCCATAAAAGAGTAGATGAACCTGCCATGAAAACCAATTCCCGAATTAATACTCCTTGGGCCCCTCCAGTTCTGCACTATTAGCGACAAGTACAATCCACCACATGCAGTACACATCAAAACAGTAAACAATTGAAAACGGCAAAAGTTGAAACCAATTTGTATAGGAAAATACAAACGTCCTTTGCTGGTTAATTGTCAAATAATGTTTAACCTTAAAGTCTACAAATAAATCACCAAACCACCAAAATATGGGACAAATTTACCCATGGACGAGAAACAGTTTTTAAACAAAACAGTAGGTGACAGTGGTTATATACGGTCATATCAACAGCACATGGGAAAAAGATTGACGAGGTTAAATGTTACAAGTATTATGAGAGAACCAACCCCAAAAATTAGCTTAAAAGGTGGGAGAGCTCATAAGCCTATAAATCTCACATCAGTCTCTTTTATTACCGATGTGGGACAATTAGATCATAATATCCCACCACGCTTCGCAGCCCAAGCACTAGTGGTTTGGCTGTGGCCTAGATCTTTTCTAGCCCCGGCGAATACTGCTATACCGACGTCACCACACACATACCCATGAGCTGGCTGTACGTTAGACCTTTTCTAATCCCGGGTGAGCATTACAATGCCGACGTCATCACCCGTTGGCGTGGCACGAGGACTTGAAGGAGTGATGTTAGTTCTGATATCAATTGTTTCAAGTCTTACGAAAGAACCAACCCCAAAAGCTAGCTTAAAGGATAGGAGAGCCCATAAATCAATAAACCCCACATCAATCTCTTTTATTACCTATGGGAGACAATTGGATCGTAACACTAAATGCAGAAGAAACTAAGGAAGCATCATATCAATGTATTTGGCATTGAAAAAATAATGTCAAAAGCTTTGAAAGAGCATTAAATATCGACACTTTCAAAGGCAATAACGAATCACCCTGTCATTAATGCAACAAGCACCTTCCACCCAATTAAAGCAATTAAGGAAATATTGAAATATAAAGAGACTCTTAATTCCAAGTTCATTAAAACGGAATCCAAATTAGAAATAATAAAATTAAGATAAACTAAACCCAACTCCCTAAATGAAATTCCTTAAAAAAAAGTAAATAATAAGAACAATCAATCCCTAAACAACTACCAAAATCTCACAAATCCCCCAACTGAAAAACCCTAGAGAAGCCCAATTACCACGGTGCAGGAAGCTTAAAGGAGTTGAAATCGAGGACAAGCCCGTAATCCAACCCATGGACCATATCATTGAAGAAATTGATCCCCTGAATTGACTGAAAATATGAAACCGATGAAGATTCCGGCGATGGAGCCGGAAAAGGTGGCGGAGTAACAGGAATATGGCGGTTCCATTGACCAAGCATCCAAACAGAGTACATAATAATGGAAAGGGCAAAGAACGCTTGGAGGAAGTTGAGGAGCTTAAGGACGAAGGCCAAGGAGACATGGCAGCACTTGCGTTGCATTTGAGTTGAAAAGGTGAGGCAACAAAAAAACCCAAACCCAAACCCTGACGAGGGTAAAGAAGAATGAAGAATGGCACAGGCGGATGATGGGGGTGTTTGCTTTTGGTTTATTTGGTGCTTTTTTTGGCTTCTGGCGTCGTTGAAGAGCTTCTGTTTTGCGTAGAATTGAATTGATTTTTTTTTTTTATCTATCAAATGAAGAAGGAGGGTTTCCTCCACAATTGTATAAAAAAGAAAGAAATTATAATTTGAGTGTTAAAGTAAGCAAAAGTGTATTGTTGAATGGCTTGAGTTAATTGGCAAACAGAGACAGAGAGGCGTAGCAATATAGAAAAAGGATAACAACTCATCATTATGAGAACAAACAATAATCTACAAGTAGTGTAGACAGCTTAATGTCAAATATCTTACTCTTTCCCAACAAATCCAAGTTGTAGTATCCAATTTTATATTTTAAGAAACAGGGTGATCCTTTTTTTCACACCAAATGCTTCCAACCACGTTATGATATTCATTCTGTGCCAGCCAAAAGGTTCCATACTGACCAAAAAAATGACACAAAATTAAGAATTTTGATACCAATTATTGATACCGATTATAATCAGAAATTTTGTTTACTACTAGCTGGTATTTAAAATATCGATCAAATACCTGTTGAATATTGTAAACTTTAAAAAAAATTCAAGAATCTATTTGCAAAAAAATTTAAAACAACCCCTTATGCTTGCTGATATCGTTTTGTACTAGTCAAAAAATGGAACGATATCGCCGCCTTTGGTACCAGATATAAATATCAGTTGATATTAGAAGTTTCGCTAGGTATTGACCAGTATTAAATGATATTTGAAATATTGATAAAATATCAGGTGGTGCCGTGAAATTTGAAAAATGTAAGGACTAAGTAGCAAAAAAAATTTAATAAAATCACCCCTAGTGGCCCGACTCTAGCACTCAACTCTCACCCTCTCTCTCACCCTCTCTCTGTCTTATTGTCACCGCTGTTTGTCGTCGCCGTCCTCCAAAGCGACGCCACCGCACCTCCCCCACTTGTTGGTCTGTTGCCTCCTTCTCCTATTGACTTTGTCTCCTCCACTCGTGTCTCCACCATCCTCTCCTCCTTCTCCTCCTAGGCATTGCTTGCTACTGCCTTGCTCCACTTGTCTTACACTTGCTGCTGGCTCTATTCCCCCTCCACCATCACTGCTTGCTCTTGCCTCCTGCTTGTCTTCCACGTAAATAAAATCTAGTTTTCTCCCAACCCGGGTCCGACCAACCAAAAACAAAACCTGACCATTGAAGTTGTGATATTTTTGTGTGTTTTAGATTTTTCTGCTCCTGAAATTGAATTGCATTTGTGAATTTCTAATTGTGAGGTTATGAATGGTTGGAAGTTGGTGAAGTTTGTGAATGGTTAAAGGAAATTGGAATTAAATTGTTCTGAACGGTTAATTTGGATTTGAATGAAATGGGCAAATTGTGTTGTTTATCTGTTGATTGATTATGTCTTGTTTATCTGTTTGATTTGGAATTGAAAATTCATAATAAGTCATGGGCCTTAGATCAGTTTTTGGAATTTGATTGGATTTGATTATTTTAATTTATAGTAACAAACTAAATTATAAATAAATTAGATAACAAATTAAATCAAATTAAGCCTATCTATATAATTTCAATTTGATTTGAATTATTTAGGCAGTGTACATATTAAGATTTTTTATTGAATTTCTTTTGTTTAAATATAATTCAATTTTAAATTTGAATTTTAACTTTAATTTAGATTAGTTTGAATCTTTTTTAATTCATAATTTAAGAATTTATGTTTTTATAATAATTGAAGACAGACATATGATAAATTTTATTTTGAATACAATTTGAATTAATAATTAAATTTAATATACTAATTTAAGAAATAATGAATTTAGTTTATACTTAATCTAGGTAGATATGTTTTCAATCTAGTATTTAAATATGACATGTGAGATCACTGGGTTCTCGCACAATTACTGTTTATATAATATATCATACAACAAACTAAATCATAAGGCTAATTTGAGGTAATGTGGTTATATTAATGAATAAATTAATACAAAATGAATTATATTACATATGATAAACATGCGTATTGTGCAATTGTGTATGGTGAATAATACTTGAATTATTAGTTTTTGACTTATTGAATAATTGTGATGGATAAAATTAGATTATGTTGGAAGAAATTGAATTGTATATGATGTAATTATACAAAATGAGTTATATAACATATGATGGATGTGCGTATTGTGTAATTGTATATGTTGAATACTTGAATTGTTGGATTTTGAGATGTGTTCTTAGAAACAACAAAATCTTGAGGGGTCGCGAGTTCGATTCCCAAAGAGGACAATACTGATTAAGGTTGGAT
>JANSVB020000191.1:3627794-3642804 GCA_025504935.2 Erythroxylum haughtii
CTTCTACCATGGAGGCTGAGTTCGTTTCTTGTTTTGAGGCTACATCACATGGTGTATGGTTGAAGAGTTTTATATCTGGACTTAGAATTGTGGATTCTATTTCTAAGCCATTAAGAATGCATTATGATAATTCAACTGCAGTTTTCTTGGCCAAAAACAACAAGAGTGGTAATCGAAGTAAACACATTGGAATTAAGTATTTGGCCATTAAGGAACGTGTCAACAAGAATAAAGTAATCATTCAACACATTCGCATTGAATTAATGGTTGTTGATCCTTTAACAAAAGGCATGCCAACAAAGAGCTTTAAGGATCATGTTGCTAGAATGGGACTTAGTTCCATTATGTGATTTATGTATGTAATGTCACGAAACTCTTATTAATTAGTTGTTTTTTCATTCTAGTGTACACATTTTATTTTTTAGAATTACAACTATTATGGACCTAGAATAAACATAAAGGTTTATTCATTTAGTTACAGTGGCATAAGAAATAAAGATGCATCGTGATACATGGAAGATAATACTCACATGTAGAGGACTTATCACCATGATTCGTATATTTGATTTCTTTAATTAAGTGGAGGTTTTATCACTTTTAGATTACATCTACAATCCAAGTGGGAGACTGTTATCTGTTAGTTTCATTTCTTATGGGTCGTGTCTGTTTCTTTTGAAAAGTGATGCCCTTCCACTTAAACCTTCTGTTGTTTTGATGGAAGACAACAGAACATATAAAGAGGTTGGGTCCTTAGGCTTAGTAATGATTCTGCATACACCATCATTTACATTTGTTAAAAGTTTAGAAGAGCTTTCTCATATTTATTTGAGATTTCTCAACATCAATAGCAGAAGAGACGTAATAACATTCCGCATTTTCATTTTTCTATAATAGACATGTATATGGATTATTATCATGTCTAACAAGGACTATTCATGTCAAGAGGTTGAAGAATTGAGGGGTGATACTAAGAGGATAAGATTTATATATTTACGAATAAGAAAAGAAACAAATAATTTTCTTATTACATTTGGCAACAAATTAAGATTAGAATTAATCTAAAATTTAAAAAATGTGGTCTTTCTCAAACTCAAATTTTGATTAACTCAAGTTTAATTTATTAATTTGAGATTGAGGTTAGACTAAAATTGCAAATTCAGGAGCCATCATATCCATCGAAAAGAAAAGCTTATGCCCCACAAACCTTCAAAGCCCCTTTGCACCTCTTAACCTTCCCATCCGCTTTTGTAAAGTGACAGAGACCATCACATGAACTGTCCCAGTCGTTAAGTTGATTAAAGAATGGGCAGTACTGGTGGGCTTAACAACATTTGACGACATCCATGTCTTGTCATAGAAGATGCACGTCCAGACCCATCCCACAAGTAGTTTTTGTCTAGGTGCAGACATGGCTTTGTACTAATCTTGGTCCCCTAAACGAAACTATTGGGTTTTCTCGTAATCCCATCTGACTTTGGGTTTTAAGGCCTAAACGGAACACTCGTGCACTCGCATGTTCTGCGAAAACCCACCGTTGACAATCCTTTTTCAGCGCGAAACAAGCAGCTGATTTTGAAAGAGTAATTTCATCGAACAGTTGGCGTGCAATAGTCACAGAACTTTCAAAGTCATGAAAGGGAAAAAAGCCACAATCTTGACGCTTGCCGAGAAGTGCAAGGTCTTTGTCTTTTGTTTCTGATTACCATAGTCATCGTCTACTTTTATCTGCTTAACATTAGCTTCTTATTGTAGAATATACTGGCCTCAAATTGGCAAGCTCAACTTAATACCATTAAAGCTGATGCCAAGGGAAGGTATGGTTTTTTTGTTTGTTTTGTCTGTTCACTAATCATAAAGCTCAGAGCTTCACATGATTATCTGCAGATTATTTCATGGTGGGTGTTTATAAGTTTAGAGTTTATTATACGTTGAAACGGTTTTTTTTTCCCCCACCTTCTGAATATGCATTTCTGCTAACTGGGTAAGCTGCATTCTGAGTTTTTGTTGTTTGTTTTTCTTAGCAAGGAGGAGATATACACTTCAAAAGTTAAGTACATGCTCAAGAAGGGAAGACCCTATATCTGGGTGCCTGAAAATGACATGCATAATATGGTACATTTACTGGATACTTATGCATAATATGGTACAGTTACTGGATACTTTATTGAATTATAAACTTCTACCTTGTGTTTATGCATGTCGGTTCCTGTCAATGTGTTAGATGTCAATCGCCTTGTTGGTCTCTGAACATTGAAGACTGGCTTGAGAACAATTGGTGTTGGAATAATCTGATGATGATGCCTAAACCTTTTCTGTATTTTCCCTTTTTCTTGTAGAACATGATAATTGATGAACGTGGTTCTTTTGCTGTTGCCACTCCTTTCCCGGGACCTCTGGCAAAATTACTGAAATCAACAAAAAAGGTTCGGTTGAATTTGAACAGCACTCCTCTGGTTACCTACCATTTCTTTGCTCTTCTGACCCTCCACAATGTATCCTGAAAGTGCTTATTTGTATAACCTTAAGATTGTTTCATATTACTAGGTATGATTTAGGAAGTAATGGTTTTGTGGGAGTATTGGATATACAACTTAAAGATCTGATATGGCTATTGTTACACTGCAGTTACCAGCTAGGATTGCTCTAATGGGAGATGTTGTGCCTCTTAAAGATGATAAGGTTTGGCCATCTAACCATTATCATAAAGTTTTGTGTCAGGCTAGGAGTTTCCACTGCATGCTTCGATACTTTAATTGGTCAATAATTTTCATACTGTACTTTCAGCCTGACTTGTTGGCTGTAGACGGCTTTACATAGACCTCACCATGGAACTGTAATATAATAATGAATCTTCATTTTACAACTCTTATCATGATTTAGCCGATTACACACCACCAGTTAATTACAACCAGCCACTCTAGCTTCTTGGATTATAATACTTGTGTCTTGCAAAAAGAATCTAGAAAAACAGTTCACATTATTTGTTGTTCTCTTATAGGCTCAGCTGATTGCAAATAATGTCAAAGAGATTATCCTGTCTGAAGAAAGAATGATTAATGAATCCTCTTACAAAGTTTCTGGAGTCCTATCTTCTTCTGATCTTGCAACATCACGAAGTGCAAACCTTAAACAACTACTTGATGGGGGTCAAAGATTCAATATTTATAGGCTTACCCCAAGGTAGATCTCTCAGTTGCTTTACTATGTCCTTAACGTAGCAAGAAGGTTGCGTAATTTAATATGTTGCTGCTAATGCAACTGGTAAAGTTTTGTGTGATATCTGAGACTGGAATTGAGACCAGGATGTCCCCGCTTGTCATCAATCAGTGCATAACTAATTAAACTTTGATTAATAAACTGTGCTTATGTATGAAAATAAGGATAATATTGAATGGAAAACCAAGCCAACAGGCTGATGATTCCAATTTATTGTACAGTTCTTGCATGTTTATTGATGGTCATGGAGATACTCATGAAGTGGATATGGAAGATTTTGAAACATCAAAAGCAGACCCATTGGGTGAGACCTCTGTTTCCGTAACTTGTGCCAAGATAGAATCTGTTACTTAAGTAAATTGACATGTATTTAATGATTAAACAAGATCTTTAACTTCTTGTTGGGTGCAGCTTCATTTTCTGCCAAGCTAATTGATGGCATCAATCGAAGTGAAGCAAGGCGCCGAGCCCTCATGCTGTTTTGTTTGGTGTATTTGAATGTGAATGCAAGGGTAAGATTTTCTGTCATATACATTTCAATGGATGAGCATTATCAGCTTTTGTATTGCATGCCATTAAGAGACTAAATTATGCTCTTAATTTTTATGTCATATGGATCAGTGTTTCTCCTGGATGTAGTTATGTATGTCTGTTGGTTTTAATTACATAAGATAAACTTTTTTCTTGAGCTCATCAAACTCGAGGTTATTATCACCATGCTCTGATGTATCATTGGAATGGTGGGGTCAAAATTCATAGCTTGCAGGGTTTTGTTTTAATCCCAGATATTTCACTGCTTCTTAGAGTCCAAAAAAATCTTAAATGCTAATCAATTGTGTTAAGTATGCACATGAAACCATCTGCTACTACTGTTGTGATATCTCAAAACTTTTCTTCTTTGTTGTGCAATGTTCTGCAGGATGCATACTTGCTAGCTGTGGACCGTAAGGGATTCGATGTGCTTGGAAAGGTTCCAAGACAAACAGTGAAGGATGGGGTTGGTGAATTCCAGTGGAAAGAGTACAGGTTTGCCTTCAAGGAGGAAGCACAAGATGTCGAAACATTCTGCGGTCGTCTCATGGAGATGGAAGAAGAGGTTGTTACCAAAGTTTCAAGTTCTAGTGGTTTGATTTGAGCAATACATTTGATCAACCTGCTCTGGAACATCAGAATTAGCCAAACATCACCAATGTAAAGTTTTTGCCAAACAGGCTAAAGTTTTCTGTAAATGCCTAAAATGCTATTTGGTATTCTATTTGTGTTGGTGCATGCTTACTGTTTCTCTTCATTTAAGAAGAAAAGCTGATAGAAACACAAGTTCATGACACATTTGTCAGGTTATATGAACTGAGCCACTAAATATAGCAACAGGCAATGGGAATGAAACATAAATGAGACGTACGGATGAAATTGGATTGTGAAGGAACATTTGGGCAAGAATTTTCAGCCTTTCCATGGCAAATGTTGTCCGTGACTAGAGGCTAACCAGAGAGGAAAATGAAACATTTATCATAAAGTCGAAAATAGCTAATGAACTACAAAATTTTTCATCGGATCATGCCGCAACCAGCTTTAAGTTTCTTTCACAAAAGAGACCACCTTGGCTTTTAATCAACTTCCTCGATTTTAGGACCTGAGGCACTGCCACCAGCTGGAGGAGCACCGTCAGGGCCGCCACTGCCAGCATCAGCACCCCCACCTTGATACATCTTGGCAATAATGGGGTTGCATATGCCCTCCAGTTCCTTCATTTTATCCTCGAATTCGTCTACTTCTGCAAGCTGATTGCTGTCCAGCCACTGAATGGCTTGATCGATTGCGTCTTCAATCGTTTTCTTGTCAGCCGCAGGAAGTTTTGAACCAATCTTCTCATCTTTGATTGTATTTCTCATGTTGTAGGCATAGTTCTCTAAAGCATTCTTTGCCTCCACCTTCTTCTTGTGCTCTTCATCTTCAGACTTGTACTTCTCCGCCTCCTGCACCATCTTCTCAATCTCTTCTTTGGACAGCCTACCCTTCCTTAAAAGCCTATAAACTTAACAACTTAAGTAACCTTCCAATTTTGCCCTTATGCACTTCTACACTTTAATTTCTAACACTTTAATTTCATTTAGTCCAATAAATTTATGCCAAATGATCTTACTCAATTTAACATGTTAATTACTCACATTAACATGCTAATTAATTCCTCAAAATCATAAAATATAACAAAGTCTCAAAATTGATTAAATCATGCTTAACTTAGGATATTTTTGAAATCATCAAATTGAAGGAATTTGGCAAAACTTCCTTATAGAGAAATGTTCCTCATTGTCTCAATTTCATAACGCCACTAAAATCATTTAATTTGGGGCACTACTCCAAAAGTTATACTCCAAACATTTCAGACTATTCTTATGCTAAAATAATTTCCAGCGATTTAATTCCATCCAAAAATTGACATTCTTAAAGACTAAATTGAAACTCGAGTCCTTCATAACATTTATAGCCCTATTTCTCTAGTTTAATCCAAATCAAGAATAACCTCATTTGGATGACTAGAGCAAAAGTTATGGCTAAAATACTTTCAGCTCTTACTAATCCAAGACTGAACACTAAACTCGACTTCAATTCAGAAATTGAAAATCTTAGGGGCTAAATTGAAATTCAATGTCTTCAGATAACTTGTAGCCCCATGTCTCTAGTTTATTTTGCAACAAGAATCAGTTCAATTGGATCTCTACACATCAAGAATTTAGCAAAATACTGAACCATTTTAAGCATGGAATTGAGGTGGGTACCATGTTTATATTTTGAAATTTAAGCTATGTATGTGTTCTTGAAAAATCAAGAAAGGGTTTTAAATTACTATTTTCGAATGATTAAATTCCTTATTTTTGGAATGATTTTAGAAATTGTTACAATTGTACATTCGTTAATTGGAATGAATTAAGAAATTTCAATAATTATGAAATTCTTTGTTTTTGAATGATTTGAATAATTTGATGATATTACTAAAGTGTTGCATTCTTTGATTTTGAGGTTTGAGAATCCTTGGGTTTTGAATGATTAAAGAATTTGATTATGTGCCAAAATGTTGCATTCTTTGTGTGATTGAAATATTGTTATGTGAATTGATATTGAAATTGTGAATGACATTTGTATGAAATATGACATGATATGAAAAATTAAGTTTTCGAAACATGCCTTCGGGCAATCCGATTTTCAAGTGTGAAATGTGTTATGTGGGTTTGGTTAGGTCCCATAAGTTGAGTCAAGTGCACTTGTCTTCTTTTTATTGGCTTCGCCCACCTGCCCGCTAGTGGCATTGGAGCTCCGTTACGGACTCCCATAAGCTCACGACTACAATGAACCGCTATGCGGGAAGGTGTAGTACGTTCTATTCACAGCTGTACAGGACCGCTATGCGGAAATGTGCAGTACATTCTGTTTTGGACCGACCCAAACCATTCTGATGTGTTTATGTGTTTTTGATTTTGTTTATAATGTGATGCATTTATATTTTTTGATTTTTTTCTTGAATTCATTGATAAATTGAGAAATTTTTGGAAAAAGAATTATTTGATATATTTTCTACTGTGAATTGTTTCAAAATGGCAAACGTTTTGAAAAAAATGATTTTTGCTTATTTTTTGATTTATAAACATGTTATCTACGAGCAGTAAAGCTCACCCCCTTTCATCCCCATCTGTAGGTATCGAGAAGGAGACCGGATGAAAGCAAGTTATGACGTCTGTTTATTTGTATATATGTTGTAGGGTTAGGTTCATCATTTGTAAGAATAAGATTTTAGACGTTTGTGGAGGATTTTGGAATTTGTGTATTCTTGTGTATTTCGAATTTTGAGATTAATGGTGTAATATGGCTTGAAAATGCCATTAATGTTTTGTAAGCATTTATTTGATGATGTGTATGAATTATGATTTTGTATATTGAATTAAGATATGAATGGGAATTGCATATGATTATGAATGAGATTGATTGTGTTTGGGTTCCGAACAGGAGGTCCGATGATTCTGATTTTTTATTGAGAATTATTGAAGTGTTATAAGTATATAAATGTGTTTGTTGTGTTGGGATTCCGGACAGGAGATCCGATGAATTGTGTTACTGGAATTGAGATATTGAAGTGCTTATTGTGTATGAATTGTGGATATATGGAATGTGTGCTAAGTGTCTTTTGGCAAAAGAAAGGAATAATAAGATTTTGTGCAAATAAATGATTATGATTCGCATATGAAGGATAAAATGAATTGAGGTTGGAATTGATGAATTCCAAGTGGGAAATTGCTTTGTATAAGTTTTGAATATAGATGAATAAAATGAAAAAAAATTATACCGAATTTGATTAGCTTAGATTAGATGTCTTAAGGTTTCCAACGCGACGCTTTTCTAAAATAATTGTTCTCGGATGTCGGAAATTTGTTTCGTTTCGATTGAGCCATTTGTTTCGCTTTGTTTTCCGATTCGTGAGTTCGTCTTTTCTTTTGTTTCACTTTCTATTTCCATTTTCTGTTTTATCCGATTGGGGTCCGGTTCCGAAATCGGGTCCCAACAAGGTTAGTCACTTTGTTAGTTCTTCATTGAACTTGGAACTTATCAAGGTTATTCCTTATGACATTCATCTGACTTATCAATCTCAATCTCTTCTTTTCCTAGAGTGTGGCATCCATATCCTTCTTTATGGCTTTGGTTTGTGTTTCTTTAAACATTGTTAAAGGTTTTACTTGAAGAACTAGTTTATCTTTTTTGGAAGTTCCTTTCAACAACTTATTTGTGGATTCCTAAATCTCGTCGGTTGGTATTATATATTGGGTTACTCTAAATCAATTTGGTGCATATTACTTATTTTGTTTCATGTCTCTTATTGCTTTTGTTTCTTTCTTTCCTTCCACGTTTCCTATAAATCTGGTTGTTTTCTTCCATACACATTTCTTGCAAATCTTGGTTGTTTTCTTCCATACAAGTTTCTTGCAAATCTTGATTGTTTTCTTCCGTACATGTTTCTTGCAAATTTGGTCATTTTCTTCCATACACGTTTTTTGCAAATCTGGTTGCTTTTTTGTTGCAATATTTTCTCTTATGTCCTCAAACTTCGCAAATCTAGTCATCTTGTTATTTTTTCTAAATTGATTGCTCTTTCTTATTATTACATATATGTTCCTTCTCACTTCTTTTCATTGCCTCAGTTGTGATTTGTTTTAAAAGAAAGAAAAAGGAGAGAGAGAGAGGAAGTAGGAAAAAAGAACAAAATTAAAAATTAAATTAAATTAAATTAAATTAAAAAAAAAAAGAAGAAGAAAATAGTGAAGGCTCAATTTTTGTAAAAAAGGACATATTTGAGTTGAGCGAAAAGGAAGTATTTGATTTGCTTATTCCTATCTGAATTTTGAAATTAATATCCTTTTCTTTGATTAATCTTTGTTCATCTTCTTTTCTTTGCTATCTTGTCCAGTTTCATTGTTTAAGCCATTATCCTCGTCCAATTTTCTTTGTTCCTTAATCTGGTTGAGTTCTTTAGATAAGTTAGTTGTGCAGTGCAAGGCAATCACTTTTGATAAGAGTTTTTTTAGTTACTTAAAGAACTAATTTAAGTGAATTGAGTGGTAAAAGACAAGAGTGATTGCATTCTAGTTAAAGGCCTTAAAAGAGTGAAACATTTATTAAGCGAAACACTTATGACGTTTCTTTCTTTGCAAATTCATTCTTCATCTGATTGCTATAATGACTAAAGAAATCTTGGAAAAGATGGAAAGACAAGATGCTACCATTGCTACTTTGGAAAGGAATCAAGTTCCTGAAGTTCCAATTATGCATAGACAAGAAAGGCAACAATACTATGATGAACATGAGGAGGAAGATGATAGTGATGATTTTAATGTAGAAGAGGCCAATAATAGATTTGATCAAGATAGAAGCGGTCAAAGGAGGCAAAGGATAGATCATTTTGATTGAAACATGGGAAACATTAAAATGGAGATTTCATCGTTTTCGAGCAAGAACGATCTTGATGCATACTTGGAGTAAGAGAAGAAAGTGAAGTTGGTCTTTGAATGTCACAACTACTTTAAAGTAAAAATGGCAAAACTTGATGTTGTTGAGTTTACTGACTACGTTATTATTTAATGGGATCAACTTGTTTTGACTAGGAGACGAAATTGTGAGAGGCCAATTGAAACTTGGGAGGTTATGAAGGCTATTATGAGGAGAAGTTTCATTCCATCTCATTACTATAGGGAATTGTACCAGCAACTAGAAGGCCTAACCCAAAGATCTAAGAGTGTGGAGGAGTACCACAAGGAGATGGAGATAGCTATGATTAAGGCTAATATGGAGGAGAATCGAGAGGGAACCATAACACAATTTTTACATGGCCTAAATCAGGAAATTGCAAATGTGGTAGAGTAGTAACATTGTTTGGAGATGGAGGATACAATACATACGACCATGAAGATTGAGAGGCAACTTTAAAAAATAACAATCAATACAGTTTAGGGAGAAATCAAGTTCTTCCTCTTAGAAACTGAATTGGAGCATGAAGGATGATAAGGTTGATCTTAAAAACAATTCTGAATCATCTAAAAGTAAGGATGTTGGTTCTAGCCTAGATAAAGGTAAGTCTAACTCCCAAACCTTTAGAAATATAGATATTAATAGTTTTAAGTGTTTGGGATGGGGACACATTACATCTCAGTTCTCGAACAAGCGAGTGATGATTTTGAGGGGAGATGGTGATATTGAGACCGAAGGTGAATCTGATGATGATTGCATGCCACAATCGAAGGGGAGTGATGATGAAGTGTATCCAGTTGCTAGTGAAATTCTTGTCACTAGGAGAGCTTTGAATGTGCAAGTGATGAAGGAGGATGAAGCATAACAAGACAACATCTTCCACACACATTGTCACATCAAGGACAAGGTATATAGCATGATTATAAATGGGGGAAGTTGTGCTAATGTAGCAAGCAATCTTTTGGTTGAAAAATTAGACCTACCTACTACTAAGCACCCTAAACCTTATAAACTTCAATAGTTGAATAAGTGCAAGGAAGTCAAGGTTAATAAATAAGGGTTGGTGTCATTTTCCATTGATAGGTATCATAATGAGGTGCTTTGTGATGTTATACCTATACATGCTAGTCATTTGGAATTGGGTCAACCATGGTAATATGATAGGAGGGTTATGCATGATGGATTCTAGAATAGATACTCTTTGGTGTCATTTTCCATTAATAGATATTATAATGAGGTGCTTTGTGATGTTATACCTATGCATGCTAGTTATTTGCTTTTGGGTTGGCCGTGGTAGTTTGATAGAAGGGTTATGAATGATGGATTCAAGAATAGATACTCTTTTGTAATGCATAGGAAATCTTAACTCTTATACCATTAGAGAGCTTTTTGTTCAAAACAGCCAATGATTGTACTTTTATACAAAGAGACTTATTTTAATACTAACGCTCTTAACCCATATTTTCCTAGTGCTATTATGTCTCTTTTGTAGCAATTCGTTGATGTCTTTCTTAATGAAGTTCCCAATAGTTTACCACCACTTAAGGGAATAGAACATCAAATTGATTTCATTCTTGATGCATCAATTCCTAACCAACCAACTTATAGGAACAATCCTAAGAGACAAAGAAACTTCAAAGGCCAGTTAAAGAGTTGCTAGCTAAAGGGTAAGTGAGAGAAAGTTTGTGTCTATGTGCAATTCATGTTCTACTTACGCCTAATAAGGATGGAACATGGAGAATGTGTGTTGATTGTAAAGCTATCGACAAAATTATGGTAAAGTATCACCATCTCATTCCTAGGTTGGATGATATGCTTAATGAATTGCATGGTTCTTATATGTTCTCTAAGATTGATTTGAAGTCTAGTTATCATCAGATTCACATGCGAGAGGGTAATGAATCGAAAAATGTCTTTAAGACTAAGTATGCTTTATATGAGTGGCTAGTTATACCTTCTAGGTCAACTAATGTCCCTAGTACTTTCATGGGATTGATGAACCATGTCTTACGTGCATTTATTAGCAAGTTTGTTATCGTATTATTGGATGATATTATGATTTATAGCAAGAACTTAGATAAGTAGCTTGAACATTTGCAAAAAGTTCTAAGCGTTTTGCGTGATGAGAGGTTCTATGCAAACCTCAAGAAATGTTCTTTTTGCACTAATCAGATTATGTTTCTTAGACATGTTGTTAGTGCTAAAGGAATAGAGGTTGAAGAAGAATAGGATAAGGTTATTCATGAGTTGTCTACACCTAAATCTATAACTGAGGTGAAAAACTTTCATAAGTTGGCTAGCTTTTATAAGAGGTTTATTAAAGATTTTAGCATCATTGTTGCACCATTAACTGAACTTGTTAAAAAATGTTGGATTTGAGTGGGGTAATGAACAAGATTTGACATTTAATTTGATTAAAGATAAGCTAAGTTCAACACCATTGCTTACTCTGCCTAACTTTGCTAAAACTTTTGAAGTTGAGTGTGATGCTTCAGGTATAGGTATTGGGCTTATTTTGATGCAAGAAAACTGAACCTTGCTCATTTTAGTGAAAAACTAAATGGGATAACCTTGAACTTATAACAAGGAGATGTATCCTTTAGTAAAGGCCTTGGAGACATGGCAACATTACTTGTGGCCAAAGGAGTTTGTCATTCATACTAATCATGAGTCACTGAAGCATTTGAAGAGCCAAGGTAAGTTGAACAAATTCCATGCAAAATGGGTGGAGTTCATTAAATCTTTTCCTTATTTAATTAGGTACAAACAAGGTAAGGAAATTTTAATTGCATATGCTTTGTCTCGCAAGTGTACCTTTATCTCTATATTGGATACTAATTTGTTAGGCTTTGAGTACATTAAGGATTTATATTCTTCTGATCTTGATTTTAGTAATGTTTTTGAAGCTTGTAAACATTATTCCTTTGGAAAATTCTATAGGCATGAAGGTTTTTTTATTTCTTGAAAATAAATTGTGTGTGGCTATTTCTCTAAGGGATTTATTGGTTCTGGAGTCTCATAGAGGTGGCCAAATGGGACAATTTGGCTTTCAGAAAAATTTACATATACGTTTTGATCATTTATTTTGGCCACATATAAAACATAATGTAGAAAGAATTTGTGAGAAATGTATAACTTGCAAACAGGACAAATCTAGATCTTTGCCTCATGAATTTTATAATCCTTTTCCAATACCAAGTGCACTATGGATAGATATTTCCATGGGCTTTATCTTAGGTTTATCTAGGTCAAAAAGAGGTAATGATTCATTTTTCGTTGCTGTGGATAGGTTTTCTAAGATGACTCATTTCATTTCATATGCTAGTCACATTGCAGACTTATTCTTTCGTGAGATAGTATAACTTTATGGAGTGTCAAAGAACATTGTCTTTTTATCAAGGTGCCAAGTTCTTAAGCTACTTTTGGAAGACATTATAGGGTAAGCTAGGTACTAAGCTAATGCTTTTTACAACTTGCCATCTAGGAACTGATGGGCAAACTAAGGTAGTTAATTGAACTTTGTCTATATTATTGCGTGCTATCATTCAAAAGAATTTGAAGAATTGGAAAGATTGTTTGCGAGAAGTTAAATTTGCTTATAATCGTTCTATCCATTCTACTATTAACTTTTCACCTTTTAAAGTTATGTATGGATTTAATCCCTTGACTCCAATGGATTTAACACCTTTACCAATTGATGAGCTTACTAGTTTAGGTGGCATAAGGAAGGTTAAATTGGTGAAGCAATTGCATAAAAAGGTTAGACATCAAATCGAAAAGAGGATGGAACAATATGATTCCCAAGCCAACAAAAGGTGTAAGAATGTGATCTTTAAACTAAGAGATTGGGTTTAGGTTCATTTGAGGAAGGAGCGATTCCTGACAAAATGTCATTCTAAGCTACATCCAATAGGAGATGGATCATTCCAAGTCATTGTGTATATAAATGACAATGCATATAAGTTGGGTCAACTAGGAGAGTATAATGTTAGTGCTACATTTAATATTTATGATCTCTCTCCATTTGATGTAGGAGATGAAGATTTGAGGATGAATCCTTTTAAGGAGAGGGGAAATGACGAAAACACAGCTAAGGACATATAAAGGGTGGTGCAATCTAGTTCAACATATTTTGATGATCCAATACACATTAGTGGAGGTCCAATAACTCGGGCTAAGCTAAAAGGATGAACAAAGCTCTTAATAGATTGGTTGAAGATGTTTGGGATAAACAAGCAACAATAGAAATTGATTTATGCTTAGAGAGATTAATCAGTGCTATCACTTTAATTTATACATTAAATAGGCCTAATTAGTTGTTTCTTTGGCCTAATGAGAATACCATGTTATTTTGATGATTTCAAGAGATCTCTGACTAATTTGGGCTGCATAAAAGTCCACTTTCTATATTTCAAGAGATCTCTGACTAATTAGGGATTTCCTTATTTTTAGGAATATATCATTGCTAGAAGATATATTAATGTTTTCTTTAGCCTATATAATCGACATCTTTGTACAGGAATTCATATTGGAATTTGTTTTGTGTTTTTGGTGGGGTTATTCACTTTATTGGTTCTTCATTGAACTTGGAAGTTATCAAGGTTATTCCTTGTGGCGTTCATCTAACTTATCACTCTCAATCTCTTCTTTTCCTAGAGTGTGGCATCAATATCCTTCTTTATAACTTTGGTTCGTGTTTCTTTAAACATTGGTCAAGGTTTTTCTTGAAAACAGAACTGAATTAACTTTTCTAGAAATTCCTTTCAATAACTTGTTCATGGGTTCCTAGATCTCGATTTACAGGTTTCACATCAGTTGATATAGGTTCTTGTGGGCTCTACTTTTGACTTTTGAGACTATTTTCTTTGTATCTTTCCTTAGCAACTTCTAACTCTCTCTATTAACTTGTCTTCATCTATGTTGTTATATAATAAAGGTTTATAGGCAACCTTCTTGATCGTCACCTTCTCTTATATGTCTTTATTTCACCACCAAGACTCCGTCTTACTATCTCTAGGGCCTTTAGAAACTCCCAAAATCTCCTTGGTTGCATTCCTTAAAAGAGCTGCTACTCCTTCCCATATCTAGTTAGTATCTCCTTCTAGTTTTCATGTTTCTTCAGACATTACTTTATCCCTAAGTTGTTCAACAATGTCCCTTTTTAGATTCCACCATCTAATTCTAGTGTACTTTCAAGAACTTCTCTTCTTTCTCCAATCCTTAATTATAAGATCCATAACTAATATTCTATAATGAGTTAATATACATGCATTAGGCATCACCTTGTAATTCTTACAACTGGGTCGATCGCTTTGCCTTACGAGAAAGTAGGCTATTTAAGAATTTTCGGTTCTACTACTAAAGGTTACTAAGTGCTACTCTTTTTTGTTGAAGAATGAGTTGGCTAACACCAAGTCAAATGTTACCGAAAAATATAACAAAGCAGTTACACTATCAGTTCTATCTCTGTAACCAAAACCACTATGAGCACAAGAATACTCGTTTGAGGCTACCCCTATATGACTATTAAATTCTTTTTCTATAATAAGTTTCTCGTTAAGGAGAATCTGTTAAATCACCTCATATAGCTTTTCCTAAAATTGAAGCTTAACTTGTGCTTCCTGTAACATCCCATCACCGATGGGAAGGATAAAATAGTAAATTTGGATCAGCTTGCGAGTGTGTTCACATATCTCGGCATATACATGTGTAAAATGGCCTCTATATTGATATGAATGGTAATATTTCCAAATGCACATGATAGTACATGCATTCGTGACAA
>JANSVB020000191.1:3646406-3657705 GCA_025504935.2 Erythroxylum haughtii
AATATTCATGCCAAAAAAAAATTCATGCCAAAGCAAATTTCTTATGGGTAAGATGGATTCATGAAGTATATTTGAAGAACATATTAATATGAGATTAGGGACCTCACAACCATGACTCAACCCTGCTGAAAAATTTGACAATGATTCGGAATAAATTGGTGGATAAGTTGGGTGGCCGAAGAGAAGTAGTGTATGGCATGCAAAAGTTGTGTATAAATGGAACCTCATCAGCACAGAAAATCTATGAATTATTGACAGTCAAGCATACAAGACAACCATGGATAACATTTATATAGAAGTAATACATACCACCAAAATTCTCCTTCATTGCATGGCTTAGTCTTCTAGATAGACTACCAACAAAGAATAACCTACTATTTTTGGAGATAGATCGAACATGTGGCTTTTCTTTTGTTGGACCAGAAAATGTTGACCACTTCTTTTTTAAGTGCTTTTTTACAGGTGAAGTTTGGAGCGCTATCCGGGAATGGTTGGGATTGACACGAACTATGCCTACGCTATTTAGTGCCATCAAGTGGATTTGGAAAGATTACACTGGAGCACGTCTTATAAATAAAGTTGCTGTACTAGCATTCATGTGTACCATATATACGGTATGAAAAACCAGGAATGTTATACAGCTAGATTTTGCTTCTGTTACTAGCTTAGATGTAGTTTTCAATATTAAAACAATTATATATAAGATCTTATATAGATTGTATTCCACATAACTAATTACATTTTAATATTTGGACGTATAGATGAATTTGATGTTTTGATTATAAGTTTCAATTGGAGTATGCCCCAAGGATCAATGTATACATGTTTTGATTCAGTATATTATTTACCTTTTATATATATAAAAAAAAAATTACCTAAACCATAAGTTAAATAAGCCTCTCTATAAACGATCAAGCCTCAGGCTGTGAACATGAACCCGAGCCAGGCCAGTCCAATTCTTTTAATTATAAGTGTAAAGCGACATTTTTTTGTTGAGAATCGAGTCTCAAGTCGAACTTGGACAACCTGAACCTATCCCAAGGCCTAATCAACCCGAGCCAGACCCATTAGCTTCAAGCCAAGTCGGGCCCAACTTGAGACCTATTTGTCATCCCTATCTGCAGCTTGAGATTTCATTCTAAATAATAATAATTAGGAAAAAATAAGCTAGGTCAACAGAGAACGTCAAATTTACAAAAAATGTTTAAACTTTACTTCAATAAAATTGAAGTACTTGCATCTTGCTCTGGCAATTTGGCAGTCCGAAGAGTAGCGCATCAGAGCAATCTCGTACGGCTTAAGATAAAAAGAAATAACTAATTGCTGTATTCTGGCCAATTCACTAATCAAATAGAAAAACTAAATCAGACGAGCTTATTAAAACAAAAATGGTTGAGATATAATTATCTAACATGCAGGACAATCCGAGAGGCTATTGAAACGCTATCAATGTTTATCGGAGCTCGTACGAATGCACAGATTGCAACTAAAGTAAAATTCCCCTTAACAACTGTACCACCCCTTCGACAAACTAGTCATAGTAATTAGCATTGAAATGTCATAAGTGAACATAAAGCAAAGTTTTTTCACATGTATAAGCCTTCTGGTACCCCTTCTTTCTTCTTGAACATAACCTTCTCCTTTGCTTTCTTAAAGTCCGCATGTGTCACCTAACACAAAATTTTAATGGGGTGAGCGAAAGGAATTCCAACAACTCCTAGGAAGCATGAAATTCGTGTACACAGCCTATGATGACAACCGACACCCTATAAAGAAAGCACGAAAGCCCTAGCAAGCATATATTAGAATGAATGAAATAGTGCATCAACCAAAACTACTAAGAACAAATAGGGAGGGAGGGGGTAGTTAGAGAAAGCTGATTTAAGAGAGAGGCCTAATATACTCTACATCTCCAAGGTACTAAAGCACGTATTGATTGTCCTATGTTAACAGCAGAATTACCCTTGAGCCCTTTTCATAGAAGCTTTAATGGTAACGGACATAACAGAATTTAATTATACTGATATTGAAAAGGGCCAAAAAAAAAAAAACTCCAATAGGTCAAACAGCAACTCTCCGAAAAAGTATAGATTATCAAAATGTATTTTACCTTCATGCGCCGCTCTCGCAATGCAAGCAAACCAGCTTCAGTACATATTGCCTTTATATCAGCTCCAGAGAACTCATCTTTAGTCATAACAAATTCCTCTAAGTTGACATCATCAGCCAATGTCATCCTTGATGTGTGAATCTGTAATTTATACATTCTACTGAATCATAAAAACCATCAAGCAAAACATATTCAACTATAGGAATAATGAAAAACTGCAGAACCATATTCAATTATTAGTATGAGTGGTCCAACAATGCACTCCCAAGGCATACCTGGAAAATACGCCTCCTAGTTTTAATATCAGGGAGAGGAAATTCAATCTTTCTGTCAATACGAC
The DNA here is from genome assembly GCA_025504935.2 of Erythroxylum haughtii. Taxonomy (NCBI): domain Eukaryota; kingdom Viridiplantae; phylum Streptophyta; class Magnoliopsida; order Malpighiales; family Erythroxylaceae; genus Erythroxylum; species Erythroxylum haughtii. The sequence continues at coordinate 3,648,857 of JANSVB020000191.1, forward strand.
CAGGTCGAAGTAAAGCTGGATCAAGGCTTTCAATTCGGTTGGTTGCAAGAATCACTTTCACATCTCCTCTGGAATCAAACCCATCTAACTGGTTCAGCAGTTCTAACATGGTCCTTTGAATTTCACGCTCGCCACCGGAGTGTGCATCATACCTAAAAACATGACATCAAAAGGAAGCTTTATCTACTAACCATAAATGTCCCTGTCCCTTTGAATAGCCAATAGCTTTATGCTCAGAAAAGCACCTCTTTGTACCTACTGCATCAATTTCATCAATGAAGACAATTGATGGTGAGAGGTCATCAGCAACTCTGAAAAGTTCCCTTACCAACTTTGGACCATCTCCCAAGTATTTCTGGATTAACTCACTACCGACCACACGCAAGAAAGTTGCTGATGTTGAATTTGCCACTGCCTGAATAGCAAGAAAGTTTAAAATGTCAAAAATTATTTCAACATTGAAGCTATGCTTCAACTCAGCGTAAGGTAAATACAGGCAACAAGGATGTGACAGTATTTTTTTTTACGTTGGACATGAAGGCATGATATCATAAATCACATAAATGGTTACATCAGGAGGTAGCAACCCACCCACACCGCTAGGTCGCCATAAATGCTTGATAAAACATTAAGATTGAGAGTTCCTTCAAACAAGGAAAAAAAATGGTTTAAGAGCTGTTGGATATCTCTAATTTGTTCATGATTTTACTGGAGTAAATAATAACTGTTCCAAAGATTTTTTAATCAATCTTAACAAACAGTTATCTCAAAGTCATCTACACAACTCTGCTAATAACTGAAAGCTTAGGATCTTTGCTTTGAAGAAAGGTGTAAGATGGAAAGGACAAAAGAGATGAGCATAATATATAAGGTGTAAAGCTATCTATGCACACCCAATTTTCATTGAGGGTATCCCACTATAGTGAAATTGGTGAATAACCTACTCTAAGAATAATGGAGTGTGCAAGCAAAGGCATCTGAGCACATACCTTTGCAAGCAAGGTCTTGCCTGTCCCAGGCTCTCCATACAAAATTACCCCCTTGGGTGGCTTAATGCCAATATCTTCATAAAGTTCTGGATGAGTCAAAGGAAGCTCAACTGCTTCTTTAATTTCCTGTATTTGGGCATCCAAACCACCTATATCAGCATAAGATTCCAACGGAGCCTTCTCAACTTTCATTACTGATACCATCGGATCAACTTCATCCTGAAGAAGCCCAACAACTGACAAAACCTGAGAAAGGGGGACAAAACATTAAAACCAGCAAAACATTTCAAACAGGATTGGAAGTGTGATGAGAAAACGAGTAATGCATAGTGTAAGATCAAATTCAAGGCAAGAGGTCACCCAACATATGACAATATCTACCATACTGAACTGAATCCATCCAACTCATAACCTGGGACAAGTATCCGACTAAACAACAGCAATAACAACAACATCTAGTGAGAATTTGATATGAATGAGTGTTTTATTAGGAGTCTATTAGAGGAATATTTTATTTTTAGTAGAAGTATATTATTTCCCTATTATTTCTGCACTAGTTTCTGTTATAGTTATGTTAATAAAAACAAATTGAATAGGATTCTTTCTAAGAGTCCTAAAACAGCTTGAATAGGAGTCTTTCTAGAAGTCATAGTTTAGGTGGAACTTTTGTGTTTCTTTGCCTATATAAGGCTATTACGTTATGCAATAAAGGAAGAAGTTAGCATAAAAATTAGCTAATTAGAAGGAGAGTAATTTAGCCTATTCTCGGTAGACCTTATCCTTGACAAGTGCTGCCAGTTTTTTATCACCAAAAATAGGTTCTGCAAGGAAAGGAACCAACGTAAATAAGGGGAAAGAGATTAACTTTCCTGAGAATCGTCCTTGGACTGATCCCAAGCACGGGCACATAATAAACTTCCGCTAAGCGGGAATCTAGAGAGGTCTAATGATACGCAACTTTATGCCTACCAAGTAGAGAGTCTGTTTTTGATAGACCCAAATGAACAATATATATGCATATACATATTAAAATAAAATAATAGAATACTAATTTAAAAAATATACATAAAAAAGAATAATACTAATACTATAGATAAATACATATAAATAAAAATATAGAATATGTAGTAAAATACATAATACAATAAATATAGAGCAAGATAAAGAATAACAATAAAATATAGAACAAGTAAATAGATACAAATCAGAAAAAAGAGAAGTGCAAGAATAGATCAAACAAGTCTTTATAGGAAAATAACTAAAATAAGAAACTATTTAGGCTAAATAATTAGGAGGAAAATATTATGAAATAAAAAAATTAGGCTAAATACAAGACATAATATTCGAAGAAAAATGTTTAAAAGACTTAAGAGAACGAGAATAACATGTCCATTAATCAAAAGTAAATGAGAATCACCAAGGACGCTAAACATTATTAAGTTGACTAAAAGTCTTGCTTTAAGGCCTGTATTTAGAACAAGTGTAAGACTTTCAATTGCTCAGAAGCTAAATTTATCCAATGAGGGTTAACTTCCTTAATTTTGAACCTAAAATTGAGCAAAAGAGTTTTAAAACATGTTATGCCAAGGAAAGTAACCTATGCAAATTGCTAATCAATCAACCATAATATTGAAATTTGTTGTTCCTTTTTTCTATTAACCTAATTAATTCGGTCGGAGGTTATTATGGTAATAAAAACTAAGTGGATGCATATAAAACAGACTAATGTCAAAACCAACCATCTTAAGCAAGCATTCCAATTTACTAGACAACATCAATTATATGTAATTTTCACAAAAATAACCACTAAAAAAGTTCAAAATTAACCCAAATTTTACAAAAATCTCACCCTATACTTCATACCATGCACAAAACAATCAAAAGCTGATGACAAACGTAATTGTGAATATAAGAATAATGAGATTAAAGCTTAGGTGAGAATGTTCCATACATCACAGTCATCTCATTGTCGTAGCAAAAATCTCAATCATCATGAATGTAGGAACTCAGGGAAGCATAAGCTGATGATGTCAATGCAAGTTAAGTCCTATAAGTTTCTTTTCAATTACACACAATTGCAGGCACTCCGTTCCATGTGTAAGATGCCAATAATAAACCAACATCTAAAGAAGGGCAATAGAACTCTACTCCCAATACCCAGAAGTTATTATGCATAACTTATCAATCTACACCAAGATACCCAGTTCAACTACAGAGTCTACCATGTCTAGTAACTATAAGTGGACCCAGTTCCTAATTGCCCTAATTTTGGATGAAAAGCTTCAAATGAGCGGAGACAAGGAAAAGGGGAAAAAAAAAAGAAGCTTTCTTACATCCTATGCTCCACTATAAATCAGAATCCATTAATTCACCCAGTGTATTAAAAAAGTAACGCATCGTGATACAGTCTCACTTCACTTATTTCTTCAATTAAAATACCCAGAAAGTAACGCATCGTGATACAGTCTCACTTCAGTTATTTTTTAAATCAAAATACCCAGAAAGCCTAGAAAAACCCTAATACCTTGTTATGCATCAAGATAGCACAGCCAGGCTCGAGCTGATCCTTATCGACAAAAGACAAAATACCAACGTAATACTCCGGCCCAACCGACGACGAAACAATAGCGTGATTTTCATCAATCAGCTCCTCCAAATTACCCACACTCATTGGGGAACCCCTCAAATCGTCCACCTTCGATCGATCTTCTTCGGCCTTCTCTTCCTGAGGTTTTAGTCGCTCTTGATTCGCCACGAACTCCTCCTCCATTAGAAGATAGTCCTTGATTCTCTCCAACTTTAGCAGCCTCAGCTTGCATTTCGTCAACGGAGTCACCGTCGGCAGCCGAGCAGCCGCCTCTGGCCCTTTTTGCTTCCGTTGTTTCCTGCCCACGCGGGCTGGAGGAGCCGCCGGCTCGAACTTCTTTTCCTTCTTGTCGCCGCCATCGGGCTTCCGATCTCCAGGTTGCCGATTCAAACTACCAGAGGGACCCTGACCCATCGTCGTAGAATAGATAGAGAGAGAGAGAGCTGTTTTCTCCTGACTTTGCGTGAAAGCAAGTTTGGGAGGGTAGAGTGCGTTGATGCAAGGTAAGGCAAAGGTAAGGACTCGAATTATGTAGTATCCTTGCTGGAAGATTGATACTGCGCAATGTTAATACCTAATTAATTTAATTTTATGATTTTTTATTTTTAATATATTATATTATTATATTATTTAATGTATAAATAAATATCGGTAATTTAAATTTTTATAATAAAATTATAAATATTTAAATTCTGAAATGTATATTGTTTTAAAAAGCTTAAAATTTATTATATTAAAAAATATATATTAGAATATTAGAAATGAATAAGTAAAATTAGTTAGTAAAAATTTGGGATGAAATTTTTAAAAATTAAGAAAATGTATAGTATAATGTATTGTTATAAATGGATAGAATATATAAACTAAATTCAAAAATATTATAATATGTAAGTAAAAAGTAAAAAAATATATGGTGGGTGTGACTTAAACAAAATAAGTTACAAATAAATAAATATTGTGTAATTTAAAATTTTGTGATAAAATTGTAAATATTTAAATTTTGAAATGTATAATAAGAAAAGAATTATAATAGAATTATTAAAAATATATAAATTAGAATATTAAAAATAGATTAGTAAAATTATTTATTAAAATTTTGGAATAAAAAAAGAAACTTAATATTATCAGTCATGAGTGAGACTTATGACTTAAAAAATGTAAAAAAAAGTAAAATGTTTTGTCATGAATTAAATTTTGTAGTTAATTAAGGTAAAAAAAAAGTCACATGCTACATTAATATTGCATAATTTAAAATGTTGTCATAAAATTATAAATATTTAATGTAGATAAATACAAATATTATCCGTGACTGAAACAAAAGTTAAATTTGTTATCATAAATTAAATATTTTAGTTAAAATAAATGTTAAATTTTGTTGATATGAATTAAATATTTCAGTTAATTGATATAATAAAAAAAAGTCGTAACATGTCATATTATTTAATGTGTATATGAATATTGTGTAATTTAAAATTATGTATTTAAATTATAAATATTTAAAATTTTAAATGTACATTAAGAAAGGAATTATGATAGAATTATTAAAAATATATAAGTTAGAATACTAAAAATGAATTATTAAAATTAGTTTGTAAAATTTTGGAATGAAAAAATTAAATAATTCAGGAAATCCATATAGTAATGCTAATGCATTTGTTATAAACGGATAAAATATAAAGAGAAAATAGAACAGTTATAATATCTAAATAAAAAAGTACACCTGAGTCAATTAAAAAATATTTTAATTAATTAAAATAAGAAAAAAGACATCTTAGTGAGGGGCGTGACTTAATCGACTGAATTAACTGAGCAAAAAAAAACTTATTGAAATCGCACCCATAACCGATTTTACAATCTTTAACCTAATTCTGAAATCACGCTCATTCCAGCCTACAACCGTTTTGTCATCTTCTTTTTCCTGTTCTTTTGGTAAAAAATTCAATTGTCCGAATCTCCGTTAGAGTTCAGATCTTAAGTTGGGTCGTTGTCTTTTTTGCCTCTTCGGTATTGTCATCTGTAGTTATCGTTGCCTTGCTTTGTGTCACTGCCTCCATTGGAAGCTATTTATAATTATAGATAATCTTTTATATCGTTAAACATATTTTGGAACCTTTAGTAAAATGTATTAATTTGATATCTTGTTTTGATACGGATCGATGCTTCATTCTTCATATAGATTCTTTTTATACTGTTAACTATTTCATTTTTTATGGCTTCAATTTGATATAAGATATAATAGATATTTTAATTTTATCGTTCGATTTGATTGGATTTTTTTTTGTTTTTATACTCGGTTAAGAATTTGCTTTGATTTGACTATTTGCTATCGGTTTGGTTTGTATTAAATAATTGTTAAATTGTAAGGATTGTATTTAATTGTTCAATTTTTATTAAATAAATGGAAAGAATAAAAATAAGAATGATAAAATTTGTTTCAAATTTGAAAATTTTTTTGTCTTGTGGGAAAAAAAGGATTGGGAAACGGATGAACATGTAAATGAGTTATTAGTAAGATAGAAATGAGAATTATGGTATGAGAATGAATAAAAAAGTAGGTATAATGATTTTGAAAATAAAAAACTTTGATATTAGAATATAGTGAACTTCAATGAATTGTTTATTCATTAGTAATAATTCAAGTTTGATATGAAACATTTTGATATAGTATACAACTGATAACATAAAACATTATTTAATCTTTTCGTTTCAATCTTTTACTTTATTGTTATTTATTAAAGGATGTATATTTAAGCTGAAGGTTGTTCATGCTATGATGATGCCGGATTCATATTACTTTAGGGGCCGTTTGGTTCCACTTCTGTTTTTCTGTTGTTGTTTTTGGTTTCTGTTTCCTGTTTTTGGTTTTTGTTTTTTTTCTTAAAAAAACGAAAACCTGTTTGGTTAAGATTTGTAATATAAAAACTAAAAACAAAAACCTGTTTGGTTGAGATTTCTAAAAAAAACTGAAACCAAAAACATGTTTGGTTTTATTATCATGTTTTTATTTTTTGTAATTATACTATTTTGTGTAATAATTATAATCTAATATATTATATTTTTAAATTAATTAATTATCATTATAGTTAAAATTAAATATATACTAATCAAATATTATTTAAAAATTGCACATTAATTGTATATAATAAAATTACATAAATTAGAAATTACATTAAGTCGTTCTAATCAATAAAAGATGTCCATCATAATTACCAAAAAAATTGTTCATCATACTATAATTCTTGAAAATATAATAGTATTATCATTTACAAAAAGAAACATAAATCAATTAGAAATAATATAATCACTCCACATTTGTCTAGCAATTTCATCTCGCTTCCAAGACATACCTCGAAGTTGTGCTGGAGTGATATTATACTCCACTTGAGAACTTGCATCGTCATTTTCACTTCGACTGATTTGTTCTTCATTTTCAACACAGCTTTCAAATAATTCATCGCTTTGTCCACACATTCTAATATAGTTGTGTATAACACAACAAGCAATAACGATGTATTTTTGTTTCTTCATATCATAACTCGGCATGTTTTTAAGTATAGGGAATCTTGCTTTTAGAACGCCAAAACATCTTTCAATAACATTTCTTAATGAAGAATGCCTGTAGTTAAATAATTCCTGTGGACCTTGAGGTCTTCCTCTGCCTCTATAATCTCGCAAATGATATCTTTCACCTCGATATGGTGAAAGAAATCCAGGCATATTAGTGTAGCCCGAGTCAACCAAATAGTACTTACCTAACATAAAAAGAACATAATATTAATAAAAATATATTAAAATGAATTATAATTACTATTTTTATTTAAAATAATATAATACCTTGTCGAGGCATAGGAAATTGATTTGCTGGATTTGTCACTGTTTCCAAAAGAACTCGAGAGTCATTTGCATTACCTTCCCATCTCGCCATTACATATGTAAAATGCATGTCAAATAAGCAACAACACATAATATTTTGGGTTGGATTAATTCTTTTGCCCTTGTATGGTATTTGTTCATCGGTCCGAACATGTACATCAAAGTATTAATTGCTAAATATATTTTAAAATATACATGTAACAATGTAATCCACACTTAAAGAAAATGGTTTCTTTACATTAACAAAGGTATATTACATGAAGACAATAATAAAAATAAGAATAAACGTGTTGATTGGCATGAAAGGCACGCATTTAATGTTTGAACATTGCATTTAATGCATGAAAACATGTGAAGGCTGAATGAATCCACGTGAAGGTTGAAGAACACAAAATAAAGCCTCCATTAAATGCCTCCACATGCTACAAGACAAAAGTAGAACTCCACTCTACGCTAAGGGACGGGAAGCTAGGAAGAAAACATTAAATGTCTTCACCCCACATTAAATGACGTGAAGACAATCTGGACTAAAACCATTGGCAAGCTTTCCTACAAGGATTCAATGAAAGCAAATATAAGGTTCACCATCCTAGTCCTTAACATCTCTTGCTTACACTAGTCTACTAACTTCTCATTCATAAGTACTGATAAACGTTTTACATTGAAATGGCTCCCAAAACCAACTTCTACCTTTTCTCGTTCGTGCCTATCTTCGTATTCTCGGTTGTTATAGAATAAGCTTTCGATTGCCATGGTAGGCTGAGGTGCTTCCATGAAGAAACGGTGTCAAGCAGAAAAGGAAAAGAGAAAACCATATCCACGCACTGAAAGAGTAAAGGAAAAGAACAAATATAAGCAGATAGGAAATCGCGCACAAACCAAACATGTGGAAAAATTATAGAAATAGAATAATAGAGCACAAACCTGGAGTCACAAAAAAATCACAACAAGCCATGAAGACGAAGATGCGGCACAGCCAAGAGAAAAATCTGTTTTAGAGTAGAAGAAAACCCGTTGTGAAATATTACGGAAACGTAATTTTCTGGTTTTCGTAAATTGATTGTAGTTGTTTTAATTTTTAAAACGTCGTAACACAACAGTATCTAACCAAAAGTGATTTAATAGAAGGTTTCATTTTTAATAAAAACCACAACGAAAAACGGCAAAAAATGCAAACAAACGGGGCCTAAAGTTTGTCTCCAATTTGTTCATTCCTCAGATGGTTCGACTGAAGTGATCGGCTCTCCGTCTTACTCAACTCCACCTTCATTTTCTTCTTCCTCCTCTTCTGCATCTAAATCAGCTTTTGCTGGAACAATAGGTATATTTCTTCTTATATGATTGTGAAGAAGACAACAAGCCGTTATAATCTTACTTTGCAATTTGATAGGATACCAATT
>JANSVB020000191.1:3784277-3795461 GCA_025504935.2 Erythroxylum haughtii
ACAAGTCTGGCTTTATATCTTTCAATGTTGCCTTGTGAGTCACGTTTGGTCTTAAAGACCCATTTACAACCCACTTGTTTTGCACCTTCCGGCAACTTAACTAATTTCCAGACATTGTTGTCATTCATTGATTTCAACTCTTCTTTCATAACATTGAACCATTTTTTAGAATTGTTACATTCTATGACTTGTTTGAATGAGCCTAGATCTTTATCAATGCTCAAGAAACATTCATATTCAAGTGAGTAAATTTCATAGTCACTTGAGATAGCTGGTCTTCTTTGCCTTACAGACCTTCGTAATGCTACGTCTGGTGACATTACTTGATCATTCGTAACTTGATCATTATTAGCTGGTTCGTCATTAATATGTTCAATTTGTGGAAGTGGAACATTAATTTGTTGTTCCAGTATGTTGCGTATCCGTGATGCAACAAGAGGAATAACAACCTGTGGAATCACGTCTGATGTAGTAGTGTCTACTCGTCTTGGAGTAGCGTGGTTCTCCACTCCCACTGATTTGACCATTCTCAATGAACTTAATGTTACCAGACTCAACTATTCTCGTACTATAGTTAGGACCATAAGACTAGATATTGCTCAAATTGTTGGAATGGTAAGTAGATTCTTATCAAATTTAGGAAAGATTCACTGAGAAGCGGTGAAGTGGATCCTCAAATACTTAAGAGGCACATTGAAGTGGAATTTGTGCTTTGGTAATGGTGAGCTAACTTTAGAAGGTTTTACTGATGCAGATATGGTTAGAGATCTTGATGGAAGAAAATCCACTTCAAAATTTCTGCTCAAGTTTGTAAAGGGGATCCATCTCATGGCAATCCAAGCTACAAAAGTGTGTAGATTTATCTACATCTGAAATAGAATATGTAGCTGCAATGGAAGTTTGTAAGGAGATGCTTTGATTGAAAAGGTTCCTTTAAGAGCTAGATGTAAAATAAGAAGATTATGTAGTATTTTGTGGTAGTCAAAGTGTTATTGACTTGAGTAAAAATACTATATATCATTCCCATTCAAAGCATATAAATGTTAGATATCAATGGATGAAATCCGTAATAAAAGAACAACAATTAAGGTTGAAAAAGATTCATACGAATTGGAATGGTACTGATAATGCTGACTAATGTGGAACATAAGCTTTGTTATAAGGTTGTCGGGATATATCTCAAGTAGATGATGGAGAATAATGTGTCTTCCCCATATTTGGGTTGAAGGGAAGATTTTTTAGTGTTCAACCCTATTTTGAGACTTCCAGTGATCATAGACAGCTTTATGGTTCATATCTTGACTTACATGACTATGTAGATCAATCGTGTAAGTCTCTATAAACATGTGAAAATACACGACTGTGTGAAGAAACTATATAACTCTCTGTAACTGTGTATGTTTACAGATGAGACGGTGCTGGAAAGATACATGGTTACTTACAGGGTCCTATAAGTGACCGTGTAAGTGGTGGAAAATTTTATTTCATGATATAAAAGAGAAAAAGACATAAGTTTTTAGAGAGAGCTTGGCCATGACGTCCAAAAGTGAGGAAAACAAAAAGAGAGCAAAGAGTGTTGTATTTTCAACCTTGTTTGATTATTTTGGGAATTAGTTTGAGTGAATGTTGATTGTGACATTAACTTTGGTTTCAATCTTGAACTTTGTGAAACAACTTGTTATTTTGGGGGCTGAAAGATTAACTTTTCTTGTAAATCTTTGTTGAGTTTAGTGGATTTATTTGTCGGTTTATCTCGAGGGTTTCTCATATTAAATCTTGGTATTTATTTCATCGTTTAGTTTCTTATTATCATATTTTTCAACTTCTGCAACTTGAAGAATTCTTTTGTCTCGTTAATATTTGGTTGATCATTTAAAGAGTTGTCAATTGTACTCTGAAAAAAGTTAGATTAGATTTTAACCACTAAGATGAGCATGAAGTAATACAGACAAAAATTAAGGTGTCAGCGACGCATTCTATTTGGTTTGTGTGGCAATCAAATGGCAATCACGTAATGAACTCTAGCATTTCTCAATCATTAATTGAGATTAAACTGCTACTGGTTCAGGCTACCTCAAAACAGCAGTACTTTAGATACACAGTATAGCTATATGTTCTCTTGATAGGAAAAAAGAAAGAAAAAGAAGAGGAATAAATAAAAACAGATAGAGATTGTCATGAACAGGAGGGGCAGTGACAGGTTGGTTTACTGGAGCAAGTATGATAGGTTGCTGTGAATGAGTTAAATGCAGTGACAGAGCGTTCGCTGAGAGTTAGTTACTCATTTCCTCCCCATTCCTGTTATTAATTCTTAACTTTACCTACCTCTCTTCACTAGTATCTCCTCGACCGTATTCACCTACCTTGTTACAAGAGCTAAACACAAGGAGCAAGGCATTTCCAGGGTTGTGTCCTATCGTTTCATTTGATGTTAACGATTCAGATTTTCCAATGTAACGTGACAGGGCCGGCAAGTTGCAATAGTTAAATGTGCCTGCTTGGTTATACCAATTCCAGACCCCATGTCTATATATTGGCCATCGCAGTCAAAAGTTTCCTGCCAGTATGGTTCTAATTTAACAACTACACTACCATCTAATTTCATGATGTAAAAAGCGTCGGGGAATGAAGCCTATAATGAAAGCACACAAAAGATAGCTTAAAGACCTGATTTAAGGGTAAATTTGCCCTAATGAAGGAGAAAGTACAGTGAATTTGAGGGTAATAAGTCAATATAAAAACAAACGCAAAAAGGCTCATTTATTGACTCAACGACCATGGAGCTCATTTGTGATGGAGACCTTGTGTGCAATAACTGTAAGCAATCGAGTCCGGAAAGCAGGCCAGACCGAGAAGACCGTCCAAATTATGGAAGCTTAACTGTATGCCAAAAATGTGGGAAGATTGTGCATTACCTTCAGTATGTGTACAATTCCTTTTTCACTGTAAAAAAGAAAGAATGAGTTCGAGGATTTCTCTTTTAGGTTTGTGAAAGTGACAAATCGACAAAGATGACCTAGACAGCATTATTTACTCGTAAAGAGTAGATGGTTATCACATGGCACTATTTACTCACATGCTGTTGTCTTTCAACCTAGATAGAGCAAAGCGCCCCAGTGAGAGTCCCGCTCAGCGCCTCAGACTCTGGCTGGACGTTTTATAGGCTTGAGCCTAGTTTAACATTCGCCATAGGCCTAAGGACGCTGGCCCGCTTATCTTGTTAAGATTTTGGTTGACCCAACAAATCATAATTTTATGAATTTAGCCGGGTACTTATCCAAATACTAAAGTTGAAGCTTGGCCTGTTAATTTTCCACTTCAATAGGCATAGTTCAATGCACAATTAACCATCACTTATCATAGCCTCTTCCGTAATTAATATTCCAGTATCCTACAATTTGACAAAGAACATTGCATTTATAATTTTCTACCTACCTTCACTTGTAAATCAGCTAGCCATAACATGTAAAGTAATTTAAGGGAAACTATGACTTAATTCTAATTCTTTATCTTCTTTAAAGATTAGAAGACTATCCATCAACTATTCTCCACCATCATTATATCTCTTGCATCCTCTGAAAGAATTAAATGTTAGCACAATTTTTTCTTTTCTTATAAAATTGAACAACTATTAATTGCATTTTTTAATTTTTTAATAATTTATTAGTTAAGTTACGCAATTTGATCCAGATAAAGATAATAAAGTGACTCAATATATGATCTAAATTAATGGGTTGAAGTCCGTATAGAAAATGGATCCTAATCAATGTGGATCAGACTCATATCGACCTTATGATGGGAAAGTCCGATATAGATGTTATATATAAAGGTTAAAGTCTTCAGTAGTTGCTCATATCAATCGTAAGTATAAGGATTCTCTGACCTATTAAGAGATCTTATATTTTGAGAAAATTGTAGAAAGACCTTACCCGCATCCTGGAGAGCAATTCCTGTGAAGACATCAATGGATTCACCCTCATTTCGGCTTCAAAAAGCTAGTTTGAAGTTATGGAAACCGAAATCAGGTATTTTTTGCATTTCTTCATTTTTTACCCTTTTACGTTCAATCTGGGATACATAACTAAGGTACCGTTACGTATTACACGTGGTATTAGAGCAGTGACGTGATCAGGTGATTAAAAATGAAGATTTTCGGAGATTTAACTTCTGTTTTTCAGTTTTTTCTTGTTTTTTATTGCATGAAAGTAGTATACATGTGTTTAACCTTGAGAAACGGGATGCAAACGAGCCCAAGAGCTCGAAAAATTGACCCAAAACTCGTCGAAAATCATCAATTTTTTGTAGGGATGATTGAGACCGTCTACCGCCCCAAAAGGCGGTATGCCTAGTGCGTGAGACATAAGAGCCAAACACGAGTCAACACGTGGGTGGACCATGTCGCGCCAGCCATCAAATAATCACACGTGGGCACGCACAGCATGCGTAGTGCATTGTTGAGGTGCGTTGATGGGTCGTGCGTGTATGTCGATGTCAGCGGATGACGTCAGGGCTACTGTGCACTGATGCACTGTTGATGTTAGCAACTACAATATTTTTAGAAAAGCACAAAAATTTTATATTTTCCCTAAGGTAACTCCAGGGTGTTTGGGTCAGTTTTCGGGTTCAGGAAATTCATAAAATGAGTTTTTCTATTTTTCTAGATTTATTACAATAGTTATAAATTAAAATTTAATTCCAGAAAAGGAATTAAGATATTTTGAATCCAATTTCAAGTGAATTTTCGTACATGAGGAAGATAGTTCAAGTTTTTATGTCTCGGGTCTAATGCTCAGTATCTGGGATTGCATGATAGTTGCTTCGAAAAGGAATTAAGACATTTTTAAGCCATTTTTAGTGAATTTTTATTCAACAAAGACATGAGATTCTCGTGTCTCGGGTGGTCGGTTCAATGTTGATGATGTACGATAGTCTCTCTAATGAGATTTTTTTCCTTTAAAAAAGTCTCAAATGAAGTTTTCAGAGAATGTCTTCATTATGAGAGTGTGATAATGAGAATGTGCATTTGAATTTTTGCATTTATTGATATTACATTATCACATAACATATGTCCATAAAGAATGTGAGGATAACATAATGATGTATTATTTGTGTTTGTAGACTTTTTAAGTGCTGATGAGGATGTAGTCACCACAGTGGCCTTTTGAGTTAGTTTTTTGAGTTATTCTGCTTACAGGTTAGCGGATGTCTCTGGTCTCATATTTGGTTATTTTGCCCATAGGTGTTATCCTTATATGAGATTTTGAGATGTATATAAAGGCATTGAATAGAGGAAAGTCATTGCTTGAATGATCTATTCGCCCACAGGTAGTAGTGTCATGAGAGTTGATGGTTTGTACTTTGATCGCTTTTATGTGGAGGTCTAGTTGCATAGATTATGTGTTCAGCCTACAAGCGTTTCATAATATATCTAACTAGATTTTCAGAAAAGATACTATTTAATGGCTTTGAGTATCACTATTGTCGTACATTTGTGTTAATTTAAGCATTATCATTTTATCGTCACTTTTTTGGTCAATAAAAGCAGTGTCACTATTGAAACCTTGATTGGTTTTAATAAGAAGAAGTGGACAGAAGATGTATTGAATGCTATGGAAATAGTTAAGGTTGATATAGTCATACAGACAAATAGGCCATCTCTATATACATCCATAAGCTCGAGAGTTCATAAAGTAGCTTATGAAACTTGGGATGGGTCTAACAGATTATGTATGATGACCATTAGGAGATCTATACCTAACCATCTACTAAGTAGAGTTTCGGACACAGACATAGCGAAGGAGTTTCTTGTAATATCTCCCAAAGGTACACGGTTTCACTTAATGTTGAGATAAGTACCTTGATGAAAGAATTATTCTCCATAAAGTATATGGGAGAAACGGGAGTAATGGAGTACATATCAAGAATGATTCATCTTCATAATAAATTGAAGATGTTGAATATTCCTCTTCCTGATGTCTTTATAGTTTATCAGACTCAGAATACACTCCCTCTAGAATTTAGTAATCTGGTGACGACATATTATTCGCAAGATGAGGAATGGGACTTCAATAATTTGATTGCCCATTTTGTTGTTGAGGAGGAGAAACTTAAGTTTGCTACTCCTACATTCCTTAAAGCAACAAAAGGAAAGGAAAAAATGAAACCCACTAAAATCACAAGTAGAAAGACTAAATCTTCTTCATATTCTGACGCTGGTCAATCTAATGCTGGTAAAGATCATAGGGACATAAAGAAACCAGTAGTATGAGGATTAAAAGGAAAGAATGAGACCATCAGGTAACTTATTGTCTTATCAATTTATGAATATAATTTGCGATAGTCGCATTAAGCATTTGGTGACTATATAGTGGAGCATCTGACTATAGTGCTTCCACAATGTAGTGGTTCATATCCAGGATAAAGCCAAATAAAAAGAAGGAAGAACTGATAGTTCACAGCAATGAAGAAGTGGAAGTAATATCTATAGGGGATGTATGTACTGAACCTTATAATAAGGTTCATTTGGGTTTTACATGAAACATTTTATATGTGATCTTTTGATCAATTTTAGACAAAGAAGGTCGACATTTTGTATTTAGTACTTATGTTGTAAAGTTGTTTAATGTAAAACATAATGGTACAACTTTCTTATCATATGGTTTGTATATAATGTGTCTTACCTTAAATTAGATATACATTTCTTCGTATCTTGCCAAACAAGTTATGAAATGAAGAACCTTGATATATGAGAAGTCATACATGGTGTTGCATAAAAGTTTAAGCTGCATTTCTAAAGCTAGGGTTGAAAAATTTATCAAGGAAAGCATTTCTCAATTCTAGATTATGATGATCTGAAAAAATGTGCTGACTATTGCAAAGGTAAGTTGACTAGTAAGGATATTAAGGTCATCTCATGCTTTTTGACTTGTTGAGTCTGATACATAAAGATATTGGTAGACCTTATACAATTGTATTGTGCAATTCTAAATATATTCCAACATTTGTTGATGATTATTCCTGTTACAGTTATGTGTTCATTCTTAAAAACTAAATGCTAAAAACCAATTGGAAAAATTCATCAAGATAGTCAAATTTGATCGTGGAGGAGAATATCATGGCAAACATGATGTTTCAAGACTTTAAAAGGCCCGCTTGCCAGATATTTGGAATCAGTTAGAATGGTGACTTAATTCACTATACCGAGTAGTTCTGAGCAAAATAGTGTGCTGCTAAAAGGTATAACTGCACCCTAAAGGACTTAAAGAACTCGATACAGAATAGGGCTATTCTACCTGATTATCTAGAAGTTTAGAAATTCAGCCTAAATAATATGAAAGATCCTATCATCAAGGAACGATTGGACTTCTAGAAAAACTAAAAAGTCAAGTCCATTTCTTCCGCTCACATTCATTGCTTCACCCATAAATTGGGATCCTAATGCATATAGATACTTATGGTCTTTGTGTATGAAGCTACCCTACTGAAATAGTATACTCCTTACCAAAAAAGATTGCATGCTCATTCCGCTCATTACTATTTAGTTAGATATCTCAACCATTTTAAGGCTACAACTTTTACTGTATAGAAGGAGGGACCGAAATAGTAGAATCACAAACAGCTAAGTTTTTGGAATACAATGCCTATGATGATGGTGGACCCTTTGACCCTTCGAATGATAGAAGGGTAGATACTACAGTTATTATGTACCCGCTACTATAGTTAGACTCGGTAGATCTAAGTCTCTGTACCATGCCTTTACAGGAATAAGAACCCATACCTATACATACAAAGGTTCCTGGGGTACAAGATCTAATGCAGTTAAATAAATCCACCAGATTGAGACGACATGATATCCCATCTGATTTCATAGTCTATCAGGTAAAAAGGACTATGTTATTAGACATGTTATGGATCCAGTTAGTTTTCCAGAAGCTGTTTCTAGACCTAATGCAGATGTGTGGTAGGATGCAATGAATGACAAGATCAATCCATAAAGCATAGTAAGGTTTGGGAGCAAGTTTATTTGCATCGGAACTACAAACTCGTTAGTTGTAAATGAAGTTTTTATACCTAAAGGATTTCGAGATAAAGTTTAGCGGTTTATAGGCTTGCTCAATTGCCTAATGGTTCACTCTAGCATAAAGGTTGACTTTATGTTACCTTTTCTCTCCTATCCTCATAGGATACATTTTGAGTGACTAAGGCAATTGTAGCTCATAATGATATAGAGTTACATCAGATGGCTGCCAAACTGCTTTCTTGAATAAATACCTTTATAAAGTGGTCTATATGGTACAACTTAAAGGATTTTAGGATCCAGATAGAACTGACATGATTTACACATTAAGCAGATCAATATATAACTTATATCAAACCTCCTAAAAGTGATACCTTACGTTTGATAAGGTTTAGCCTCTTTTAGCTTTATGGAAAATAAAGTTAAAAAGATACTTGTACTATGAAGTCAGGGGGAACAAAGTTATCTTCTTGTTATTGCATGTAGATGATATATTGCTCACGTCAAATTCTTGACCATCTTGTATGAGGTTAAACAACTTTTGGTTAAGAACTTTGACATGAAGGACCTTGGTATATCATCTACCAAGAATATTCAAGGAGATGTGCCTTGTGTATGTTATTTGCTGACAATATTGTCTTAGTAGATGACACAAGAGAGGGGATGAATGTCAAGCTAGAATGTTAGAGAGAAACATTAAAGTTGAAGGGTTTTAAAGTAAGCAAGACTAAGACTATGACTAAGTACTTAGAATGCAACTTTTCAAGCCATTAGGTGGATACCGATGTGGAGGTAAAGATTGGATCAAAAGTTATACCAAGAAAGGAATGCTTTAAGTACCTAGGGTTTATCATTAAAAGCAATGAAGAGATCGATGAAGATATAGCCTATCGCATTAGATCAGGGTGACTTAAATGAAGAAGCGCATTGGGAGTTTTATGTGACAAGAAGATACCACTCAAGCTCAAAGTTAAAATTTATCACTTAGCAATTAGGCTAACCATATCATATGGGGTGGAGTGTTGGTTATCAAACAAATACACAATAATAAGCGTTTGGTGATGGAGATGAGGATGATTCGATATATGTGTAACCTTATCAGGAGAGATATGGTTAAGAATCTAATAGTAAGAGACAAATTAATGGTGGTTGATATTAATGACAAGTTGAGAGAGATAAGACTTAGGTGGTTCGGACATGTTAAAAGAGGACACCCTGAAGCTCTAGTGAGAAGATGCGAGAAAATAATGCTTAGAGACTTTAAGAAGAAAAAAAAAGGAAGGCCTAGAAAGAATTGGAAGGGAGAGTGATCAATAATGATATAACTAGGTTAGATCTTACCGAGGGCTTAGCCTATAATAGGAAAATTTGGTGTACTAGAATACGAGTAAAGGATCTCTCTTGAAGAGAGCATTCACATTCTTGTATGTTATATTAAACTCTATCTGTTGCATTTACTTCGTAGCATTTACCTCCTAGTTAGTTTTCTACATAGCGTAATTAATTTAGAGACAGGCCTGGTTGAAGTTATTCGTGTATGGGTTTTTTCTAGTATATTTTTAGTATGCTTTTTTATCTTACCATTTATTATCAATCATTGACATGTTCACTACGTATGTTATTTTGTATTGCCTTACATTTTATTTTTATTTTTGTTGTTTCTCTTTATTTTTATTTTTCATTCCTTCTTTTTGGCACTTTTGTATTTAATTATTTTTACTATTTCATCACATTTTATGTTTATTTGATTTAATTATTTCTTATTTTATTTTTTGTTTATGTATGCACATCCATTTATAATTTTATAATATCATCATGATATAATGCATGTGAGTCTAGTGGAAACAACATCTTTACTAAATAGGGGTTAGATTGCATACTATTGGACCTTTTCAAATTCTACACTTCAACTGGACTTCAACTGGGTGTTGATAATGATGATGATTTAATTATAAAATTATTTTTTATATATAATGTTTAATTTGAAACTCATTTCAACTATTACTCAACTTATAAACTTACAAAATTAAATTTAAATAATCAAATTTAATTTTATAATTCACTTAGAAACTTACTTCTAGGTATCATTAAATTAAAAAACTTATTTTCTAATTTTCGTAACCATATTATTTCGTATATATATAGAAACTATATTTAGTTATAAATTCAAACTCATAGTCCAAAATTTTTGTTTCCTAAAATAGCCCAAAACCACAAAAAAAGCTATTGGGTCATTAAATGTGTTTAAATGGAGTCCAAATACTAGCCCATGTGTTTGGGTTAAGTTCAACCCATCAGCAATAAGCAGGAGGTGTCACACGAGAGTGCGTTTCTGGAATTAATGACTTCCAGCAAATTTTAACTTGCTCCATTGGATTGTTACGCCTTCGTTTGTTCTCGTCATCATGTAAAATAGGATCTGTTCGACTAGTCCAGTCATGTGATTTTTCGTAGAAAGGCTTCAAATCTCTTTAATTATGATGAAGACTTTTTAACTATTTAGCAAGTTTTAAAAGTTCCAGTTGTCGTTTTGTCGAAATGAATACAACTCAGCTGTCGTAATTATAGCAAATTATAAGAACAGACTTTCAAAATCTACAATTTCAACTCAGTTCTATGTGCTTGTGCTAATAATATAGATTGGACTTTCAGCTCGGTGGACTATTTTATTATGCTCTTCTGAAGCATTCCAGTGAAGTCAACTGCGTAAGTTACGAGCAGTTAACTCCGACAAAAGCATTCTAAACTATTTTTATAAAATTTTGAGCAATGATGGGCAGACAGGCTAGTTGAGACACAGAGCCTGACATCAAGGAGGCAGGCAGTGGATCACATTCGTCATGTGGGTTCTGTTTGAAGCCGCCAAAGATGACAATTTTCAGAAGAATTTTCAGGCAAGACTTTTGGTTGTTACACAATATATATTTATTAAACATTGCTTCTTTATTAGAACCGGAGCCTTGTTGTGAATACTGTACCGAGTTTGATATCAGATTGAGCTCTAGAATGAAACTGTACCAGTACCGGTTAGTACCGGATATCATTTCGAAATTGTTTTAAATTAATTTTTAAGAATTATAAAATAGTCCATATTGGTATATTATATAGTTATACTGTATACTTTACTAGTTTACTGTTTACATCAACCATATTTTAAAAAATCTTAA
>JANSVB020000191.1:3854615-3865444 GCA_025504935.2 Erythroxylum haughtii
AATAATAATAATAATAATAATAATAATAATAATAATAATAATAATAATAATAATAATAATAATAATAATAACAACAAAAATAATTACAACAATAAGAATAAGAAAAAGAAAAAAAAAGAAAACTAATGATAATAATAATAATAATAATGTTAATAATAATGATAATGATAATAATAACAACAACAACAACAACAACAACAACAACAACAACAATAATAATAATAGTGGAGACTATAATGGATATTTTAGTCTTTTGGTTAATCATTCCTTTGTTATCTCAAATTTATTTTTTCAAACCAAATATTAGCATACGTCGTCACTAGAAATTCTTAGAAATAAACTAAACTAAACTAAATAATACATACTTCATTTTATTCCTCGTTTATTCTATTCTTAAGAATAATCATTTGATTACTTATCTATTCTAACAGGTAAATCAAACATTATGTAAATATTTTATAGGAAATTATGATATAGGAAATTAAGATAAACATCTTTAGATTTTTATTTTAGTAGACAAGCAAATTGTTTGAAGTTTCAACAAAAGCTAAGGTCTTTTAAATTACTTAACTATTTATAAAATGTATGCCAATTTTGGAATCAGTAAAAGAAGTGAGAAACTGTCCCGAAACTGCTAAAACCATTTCTAGTGACCAACCTATTTTCCTAACCCATATTCAATACTATCCTATAACTATTATTACTCTCTTTTGCTAAAATATTTTCTTTCATTAATTGTCTCTTGTATATAAATCAATATCAACGTGACCATCAGTGAGAATGGCGTTGAAAATACATACAAACATACTTGGGGATAGGTAGCTACTTGAATGATGTGTTTAACTTTGGAGAAGAAGAAAAGAAGAAGAAGAAGAAAAAAGAAGAAGAAGAAGAAGAGGAGGAGGAGGTTATTATTATTATTGGTTTGTGGATACAAGTGTTTGCTGTCTATTCATGTTTGATGATGCACGCCTCTCTCTCCTCCTGCCTTATTTCCTTGAGCATTGCAGACACATCTTTCATTGCAGGCCTATCATCTGGGGAAGGGTTTACGCATAGCAAAGCTACTCCTAAGGTTTGCAACATCTCCTCCATCTCTGATTCTGGTCGACCCCGCAACCTTTGATCTAGCACTTCTTCTATGCCACCTCTCTCTCTCCGCCTCACCCAGTCCACAATGTGGATTCCATCCGGTATTGTTGGATCAATTGGTTGCTTCCCTGTCAGCACTTCCAGCACCACCACTCCATAGCTATATACGTCACTCTTTTCTGTTATCTTCATCATGTATCCGTACTCTGAAACTCAAGCAATCATTAATAAAATGGCATAGGACTAGCTGTAATGAAGAAACCAAGTCTATCTATTCTCACCATAGATTATTACCTGGAGCTATGTAACCATAGGAACCAGCCACAGTGGATGAAGAATGAACAAAATCCCCATCCTCCACGAGCTTGGCAAGCCCAAAATCAGCTATGTAGGGTTCAAATTCTGGGCCAATTAGAATGTTGTTGGCTTTGATATCCCTATGAACGATAGGAGGAACACAGTCATGGTGCAAATATGCTAGACCTTCTGCTGCTCCCAAGACTATACGATACCTCACATCCCACTCCAAACACCCTTCACTTCGCTCATGTAAAAGACTTCCTAAGTTTCCATTCGGCATGTAGTCATACATAAGCAACCTGATGTTTCGATTCCAACAGCATCCTAAGAACCTGACAATGTTCCTGTGGCGAATTGAACCAAGAGTTTTTACCTCAGTCGAAAAGGAATCACGAACTCCACCAATTCCTAGGACGTCATTTCCACAAACTTGGCCTACAGCTATTTTTGTTGACCAAAGCTTTTTCACTGCAATGACTTCGCCATTTTCTAGTTCTGCTCGATATACAATTCCCGAACATCCCTTTCCAATCACATTACCATCCACCAGGCATTTTATAACTTGTTCAACTGTAAAATTCAACTTTTGAAATGGAGTGAATTGCCAAGGCCATGAACCACCTCCTGCCTCGGATTCAGAATCATCCCCATTCATTTTCCGACTACGTAACACTGCAATAGTTCCAAAGATTACCATTATTATAGTTAAGGTAACAAGTGATGCAATGGCCAGCTTAATCCCTTGTGATAGCTTGAAACTGCCACCGGCAGGCATGCCCATCGCCGTACTGGTCAAGAAGCACGAATCATGACCCGTTGCACACAATCCTTGGTTTCCTGTCAACTCGGCTGCTGATAGCTGTCGAAAGATTTTGCTGTCCGGAAGATACCCTTTGAAATTGTTGTAGGAGATGTTCAAGGAAACAATGTTTTCAAGTCCTGCCAATGGGACCAAGTCTCCTCCCAGCTTATTGTGAGAAATATCAAGAACTGATAACTTGTTAAAAGCAGAAATTTGTGCTGGGATGATTCCTGATAGTGCATTCCAACTCAAATTCAAAGCTATGTCAAGTCCGACAATATTAAAAAGTTCAACAGGAATGTTGCCAGAGAATCCGTTCCTGCTGAGATCAAGAAACTGAAGGTTCGAACAACGGCCAAGAGTGGAAGGGATTGGCCCAGAGAAAGAGTTTGTACTGAGGATCAGTCTATTGAGCGAGATGAGGTTGCCAAGGTTCGATGTAATTTGTCCCTCAAAATGATTCAAGGAAATATCTAATACCTGAAGCCTTGTAAGAGATGATAAGGAACTAGGCAAAGTACCTCCAAGGGTATTGTTACTAAGGTTCAGCATTTGCAGCTCCCTGCAATCACTTATTTCCTTTGGCAGTGAACCACTGATATGATTTTCAGATAGGTCGAGGAAATTGAGGTTATTCAGAAACCCAATTTCTTTCGGGATTTCTCCTCCGATATTGTTATTTACAAGCCGCAGCCGAATAAGAGAGCTGCAGTTACCTATCTCCGGAGGAATTGAACCAGAAATGTCATTTCCAATTAAGAGAAGCTTCGTTAAATTCTGAAGCTGAAATAAACCTGGAGGTAAGCTACCGGTCAGAGCATTGTGCGACAAGTCTAGAGAATCAAGGCTTTGGCAACCAGCCAATGCTGCTGGGATGCTTCCTTCAAGTTTATTCTGCCAAGCAAAGAACACTGTTAAAGCTGTCAACAACCCAAGCTCTGCTGGAATGGGACCCGATATCTGATTAGTGTCAATCTGCAACTGTGAGAGTTTTTTGGCATTTGAAAGGACAGTGGGGATCCAACCAGATATATTATTGTTGCTAAGCATAAGCTCTTCAAGACTGGAGAGATTTCCAAAAGACTGAGGAATGACTCCTGAGAAAAAGTTGATGGAGATATCAATAGTTTTCAAGCTTTTGAGATTACCAATCTCTTTAGGAATTGTGCCATCAAAATTATTCTGCCACAATAACAGCTTCTCCAACTTCCTAAGCTTACCCAGTTCTGGTGGCAATGAACCTGAGAGATCGTTCTCATATAGAAACAAGTTAACAAGCTCCGAGCAGTTGCCTAGATGAGGTGGAATCTCACCAGAGAGCATCGTAGTATAAACTGATAGCGTCTTAAGCTTGGTTAGTTTACCTAATGACTGAGGTATGGAGCCAGAAATTTTTGTATCAGCTAGACCCAGGACTTCCAAGTTCTTGCACTCCCCAAGTTGATCTGGGATTTTTCCTACCATATCTTTGTTCCCTCCAGCACGTATAAACTCCAAGTTTGAGAGTTTACCTAGTTCAATGGGAAGATTCCCGCTCAAAAAGTTATCGAATATTACAATGTTTCTGATATTGGAGCAATTGACAATCTCAGCAGGAATCTCTCCTGTTAGCTGGTTAGAGTTCAAGATCAAGTCCTGGAGATTCTGAAGTTTCCCAACACTTGAAGGAATAGGACCCAACAGAGAGTTGGAACTAACATCAATAACTGTTAGTTTAGTACAGTCCCCAATATCGCGTGTGATGGTTCCTGTGAGATTGGCACCAGTGACAATGAACTTTTCAAGGTACAAGAGGGAGGAAAGATTGGAAGGAAAGGGAAGAGCTGTCTCAACAGACTGAATATTGATCTCGGTGACGAAGTTATCAGAAGAACAATATATGTAAGACCACTTACAGGGGTTGGTGTCAGAAGGATTCCAATCAGAAAAAGCTGAGTGAGGTGGAGGAGTGCTGCGCAGCCATGAAAGTAGAGTATTAACCTCAACATTTTCTGCAGAAACACCAGATAGTAATAGTGCAAGGAGTAAAATAAACAGAGAGTAGTGGTGGTGTTGGGTGCTGGGGAAGTATAGGCTTAGCATTGGTTGACGGTTGTAGGGATTGAAGTATTGCATCGGCATTGGCAATTTGGCTCAAAACCCAAACCTCTCTTTTGGGTTGTGCATTGGGTCTTCTTTGTCTTGCTCTCTCGCGTACACACTTTGTGTTGAAACTTCATCCAAAACTCTTAGTGCAGATGCTGATACTTGTAGTAGACTATATCAAATGCTATCATACTTTCTTTGCAGACAAGCAAGAAAATGAAAAAACGATTAGATATTTCCAACCACGCCACTATCTCTACCTCGGGGTTCTGTTCTTTTGCCGTGTCCTGCTTTTCTTTATATCAGAATAGAATAGGTCCTTAGTAGATTACTGGGGTTTGGGTTGCAGATAGCCCCATGTGTTCTTGCATTGGTTTCCTGATATTGCTCCCATTATTAATCATTTCATCTTTCGATTACCGGGCCACTCTTTTGAGCGGTAGTCATAATACCTTTGATTCCCTCTGTTCAACTTCCAGCTTAAGAAAACTTGTCACCTGAAACTTGGTTTCAGAATTTGGTAGAAAGCTATTTACTTTGACCTAATTTTCTGTTTCTCTTGGCTTTTCCTTGTCAGTGAAAGGGCTCAGGAATTTGTTCAGAAAATGGGTGCGCCTCTTCACCTGATTTTTAATAATAACGTTGGATGAGGGTTTTTATGTTATGATATATTGCCTGCCTCAAATTTCTCTTCATTATTTGTGACTAAAGCCATGGCTTTGATTTTCTCGTAGAAGGTATGGCCAAAATTACCGTCTTCTCTTTTGAGGTAGATGATGACATGATGAAACTGAAACCATAATCGGGAAAAAGAGAGAGACGTAGCCCCTGAGGGTAGATTTAAAATTTATATGAAGATGACCTAAGGAACCCCTAAACTTGTAGACTTCAAATCACTTGTTTAGTTTTATCGTCGAAGGCAATTATCTATTACAGCAAGAGCATAAGTTTGAAGTGACACTGAAATTTCACTCCAATTCCTCTCCGACCAAGTCATGGATGACGAAAGATGATAAATAAAAAGGGCTAGAATCAGGTCCTGTCCCTCTCAAAGTTTTGTTGAATTTATATTTCAATAGACACAATATGGGCATATAATTTTGAAGACCAGAGCTCCAAGTTCTAGGCCGAAACCTTGGGAATTCCAAACTCTTAACAAGGGAATCTATACACGTTTTGTTTTGTCAAAATCCTCATAAGATTACTCACCTAAAGCAGACATTATAACATTTTAAAATCATGTGTCATCTTATTGTGTTGTAGACTTGGAAGTCCACGAGTCTTTGAATGGTGTTAAAACCAGCTAGCCATGAATTCTCATAGCTTTAAAAGACACGCTGTAGTAGTAGATTATTAGGTTCAGATTTATTTTGTCCTTTCTTAACAAAATTGTTTATTTATAGTGATTCTTTAATTGATTGAAGTTATTAAAATTAGTGTGATTGTTGATGGAGAATCGTGTCACTAGTACACTCACCAAGACAAGCTTAGATTCATTAACACGTGGAAGATGCCCAAAAAACACAGGACACGAAAGCTCCCAACTCATCGAGCTCCGATCGTGCTCTCTTGACTTGGGTTGCTTCTGCACATGGACCATGCCTTGTTTCCCCATAGTTACTCTCCACAACCACTAGAATTCCCCAGTTCTCTGATTTTGTCATAAATTCATCAAAGCTGTTGAGGGCATTTTATTATATGAATCACTGAACTTGCATTAATTGATATGTGAGTTCTTTGCATACATATAACCTTACTAATCAACCTTACTAATAAAGTTAGGAGTAAGAATATTATCCATATAACATTTTTTTTAGAAATTAAAATTTTTTTCATTAAATATAGTCAAAATTACATAATGAGGATATATGCTCTCGTTTTGAGAGAGCCACTTAACATCTGAACCCAAAAATAAGCAAAAAC
The DNA here is from genome assembly GCA_025504935.2 of Erythroxylum haughtii. Taxonomy (NCBI): domain Eukaryota; kingdom Viridiplantae; phylum Streptophyta; class Magnoliopsida; order Malpighiales; family Erythroxylaceae; genus Erythroxylum; species Erythroxylum haughtii. The sequence goes on from JANSVB020000191.1 coordinate 3,860,818, forward strand.
AACATCATTCAACCAAAGTCACGAGCTTTAGTCTTTTAGGGTAAAACTAACTTCTTCTTTCGCGAAACTTCGAGCTTTGTCCCAATTAGGTTTGGCAACAGTGAAGCGATTGACGGCGGTTTAGGTATTATGGTTGGTTTGGAAAACGTTATTTAGAGACTCCAAAGGGATACTTAATGATAGTTGCAATTTTGATTTATTGCTAATTATAAATGTATGTGTACAAAGTGCTATAAGTCAATGCATATGATGTTAATGTTTTGATTAAGATGTAAATTCAATTCAAAGTGCTTAACTATGAAATGCATAGGTTAGTATGTTGGCACAACTTAAATGATTGATGTTTGTGATTAAATTGATTCCATAAAGCTAGACGCCATTACTTCATTATTGCATGTTGCATGAATGTATTCCTATGTGTTTATGTTAGTTTGTTTTGTCTGTGTTCAAGTGTGGGGAAGTTGATAGGTGTAGTTTATACTATGTTTTGATAGATGTTTTAGTGTGTATAGGATGATTATCACATATATAGGCTTAGGATTCTCTTAATTTAGGTTTTTGTCTATATTCTAAGTGTTTATGTGGTTGAGAGCATGTTTTTAATCTTAATTTTGTGTGTTCTTGAGGTGTTTGTTAATGTTGAAGATTAGAAAATTGAAGAACAAAGATATATGGGCAAGGTTACGATTATGAAAAAAATAAAAATTTCCCTTATGACTCCCATGTCGCGATCATGACAAAGGCTTCCCAGACATTCCATCTATTTTAGGGTTGGGGCCATTTTTGGAATCAATCAAAAGGGGAAAACTAGAGTTACACCCCTAAAACCTTAAGACACATATAAAGAATATTAAGAAGCCTAAAAAAAGCAACAACCCTCTGACAAAAATGGATCAAACAAAGGAGATAAAGAAGAATATCCAAAATTCTAGTTTTTTGGATCAACCTCTAAATTGAGTTTTTCTCTTTTCCTTTTGCTATTTTTATTAAGATAAGTTAGTATGGGGGCCCACCACCCATGGGAGGTTTACGGTGGCATCAGCTTATGCTTTACTGGAAGGCCAATGCATGGACACACAACAAAAAATGTGGGAGATTATATGAAAATGAGCTAGTCCTCAACGGATTAGATCTTTCCTGTAGCTACTGGCTAAAAGAAAACTTATGACAAATCGACAGCAAGTAGCCAAACATCTCGCCACGGATAGCAACTACCATTTATGTGGATAGGAAGAGACCTCGTTGCATGTGGTACATGACTGGCCGCGAGTGAAAACCTTTTGGAGACATTTTCCCTGGGAGGTGGTAGATATGGCCTTTTTCCAACAAGATGAGGGGTCATGGCTGGAGTTCAATCTCCTTAACCTTTTGACAATTCAATAGGTCGAGTAGACTGCTATCTACGAAGTAGCCTGTTGGTTCTTATGGAAATGACGGAACAGTAGCCTGTTTGAGCTGGGCTTTATATGGTCGAATGATGGTACTAGAGCGGTCATGGACTATGTCGAGTAGATTGCTCGAGCCTGCATCATAGAAAATTGTGTCTTCCCGAACCAGGACCTATTTGTGGGGAGTCCTGTGGACTGGACTAAACCTATGGAAGGTTGGGTGAAATTGAATTCGGATGGCACAGTCAAGTCAAGGTCCACTCAGGCCTCGACCGGCAGCTTAATTCGAGATTGTCACGGACAGTGGTGCGGAGGGTTCCAACAACATCTTGGGCGGAGTACACCCTTATCTGTAGAACTCCGGGGAGTACTATCAGGCCTCATGTTGGCCTGGGTTCTGGGATATCGATGCCTAGTCGTTGAAGTCGACTCTTTAGAGGTCATTAACATTCTCTTTTCCTCCCAAGGCGTACTAACTGAGGATTCTTCTTTGCTTTCAGGTATCCGTGGCCTTTCACACCGTGACTGGGAGGTTAATCTTCAGCATGTCTTTCGAGAGGGGAACCAATGTGCCGACATGTTGGCGACTTGTGCAATTTTCTTAAGTCCAGGCTTGCACATTCTCCGGGAGCCTCCGGCAGTAGTCCAGGAGCTTCTTCACCGAGACGCGCACGGAGTCTTGTACTCACGACATATGCGCTAGTCTTGTACTCTTAAGATTGTATTACTGAAATTGTGAATTTCATTATTAGGTTTGACCTTAATCAAAAGGATTTATGTTGACCTATCTCTAGGTTTATAAACAACTCCTTCCAATTATGGTAAATCTATTTAGAAGAAAGGATTTCTCAATCTTAATCAATTGAAATCAAACATTAGATAATATTTCAAATAAATCGATTCAAGTATATAAAAGCATAATTGAATCGTAATAAACTAGTCAATAAAATAATTCATATTTTATATCCCCTTTTACTAAACCATTGAGCAATATCATGAAAAAGTAAGAAACAATCTTGTGTTGCGTTATCCATAATGGATATTGAATTATAGCATTCTCAACTGCAATACAAGAGGTTGTGTGGTTTCATTGATTCTTAGTGCATTTGGGAATCACTAAAAGCGAAATTAATCCAGTGACCATCTACTGTGATAGTTAAGCTGTAATCTCTTATAATAAAGATCCCAAATTTTATTGTAAGACAAAGCACATAGATACTAAGTATAATTATGTGAAAGATATAGTTGCATGAAGAGAAGTGAACATAAGATATATATCTATGCAAGATATGACAACAGACCCAATAACAAAGCCAATGTTCAAAGATGTATACATTGAGCATGTAAAGTCACTAGGACTACGTAAATGTTGAAATGTACTAATAAGCATTTCTCTATGTATGTTCAATCATTATAATGTCATATTTTGGATATAATATATGATGAAGATTATACATTGTGTATCATTTGATTCATGAATATATGTGTTTTTACATAAATATACATTTTGGGATGAATCATAAGTACACGAGACAGATTATAGATCGACCCTCTCACATAGGAAATCATCTCTAATATTTATGCTTGCTAAAGATGAGGCATGTTTAACGTTTATTATCTAGGTGATAATTAAAAGCGAGAAACTTAAACCATAAATGCCTCAAGGAAATTGGTTCAATGTGATTTGTTAATCACTATATCTGTCTTACGTTACTAGATATGAGTTTTGAACAATTTTTTGAGTGGATAAGTTAACTCAAGTTAAACATTAAGTATGTTTGAACTATCATCTGTACGGTATTTCTTGAATGAAAGATATTTAAGTTAAACAAAATGGGTAAATACCGTAACACATGACTCGTACCATGTGTGCATAATTGACCACAAAAAAGAGATTAATGTAAGTCTCCATATCTCATCTTACATTGTGTAAGACCCTTGAGGTTGAAAAGAACCTCATCATATACCCTTTTGACTCTTGTTTCATTCTTAAGAATTAAATTTAAGGTTTGCTACTTTAGGTTATTGTCAAAAGATCATGCAAGATGTGATCCTATAGAATAATTCTAAAAAAGCAATTAAATTTAATTTAAAAGAGAATTGAGAATTGAGGAAGGTCATTTACTTTAGATCATTGACTTGGATGAAAAGTATTCATAGATGACTATCGTCTCTTTAGTAGAGAACTTGAATACAGTCATGACTCAAGAAACTAAATGAGATCAAAGAAAAGTGCAAATGCGAGATATGATCTAGGATATAGCATACAATGTCTACTTTAGGAACTTAAGTCCTAGAATCAATTTGTTCATCGAGATGTTATATACTCCTAACATATATATGACAATGTACTCACGTCATATGCTGGTCACACCGATTATTGAACAAGTATGAGCTCTGCAGAGTTTGTTTTTTAATGAGATTAAATCCATCATGTGTGAGTAGGAGATAATGACTCATATACACCTATAAAGGGTATTATGGTCAATGTTCTTTAACTAACTACCAAAGGTAGTTATATTGATTGGTTGTATATGAAGCCAATAATGAACGAAACGTTTAAGTAGATATACATCTGCATGTATTTGTTTTTTTTCTTCTTATTTTTCCATCAAGTTCACGCAATAAAAGAAGGTTTTTGCAGTAAAAGTGGTAACAAAAGTTCTTCAACTAGTGGAACTATAACAAAGAATTCAAGTACGTGATTCTTTGTTTTATATGTATACGAACAGGTCCTGATTGACATGATCTCTGCGATTGTATTTTATCTTGAGTTTTCTAACATTTCCATTGCTCCTTGGTAAACGTCTCCATAGTTCTGATGTAATGTTCTTGCTCTGCAATTAAAAAATCATTTCGAACACAATTCTAAGTTTCCGTTTATTAAAAGCAATAGAATTTTATATGCCAATTACCTCGGAAGAATGTCAGCAGGCCCTGAATAATTTGCAAAAAATCATCGTTCAGAAAAGGGCAGCATCCATTCTTAGCCATAACCTTACCTGCTCGACTCAGGTCCTTCCCATCAATTCTAAAGACGACGGACATATTCTTACTTCCTGTGGTCACTTGAATCCAAGCAGGAGACCAAGCTCAACTTAAAATTAAAGAACTCTCGGTAAATGACTGGTTGGTCATGAACTAGGAATTAATTTCTTTGTCCAGGGTATGACGATGAGATCATAGCACATAACTAAAAGAGGATTCCTTAAACATGAAAAAATTAAAAGACTCATCAC
>JANSVB020000191.1:3981100-4000594 GCA_025504935.2 Erythroxylum haughtii
TCTTTCTTCCTTGGCTGAAATTGGTAATGAGAAGAGCATCATTTTAGTTCTTTCAACAACTAAGGAAAAACTTTTCAATATTTCTTCTCCTTTCCCACCAAAAGATCTTATTAACTAATTTGTCCAAGGAGAATAAGTGGTAGATTGGATTGGTTGAGGATGTAATAGTGAGGAGAAGACAGCACAATGAGGAGTTAAAACTGTAACAAAGGAGTTGGGAAAATTTTAAACATCTTATGTTATTTATTTTTCTAAAAATCGTATCATGTATGGATTAAAACATGCTAATTTGGTTATCATACTTTCGCTGTATTTTGATTTTAAAAAAAGTTTTTGAAATATATATCGTTTAGCCAAGTCTAGTATGCTTTTGTTTTTGATCTAACAATATTGATATCACTTAAGGTTATGGTTAATAGGGCGATTATTAATATAACGAAGTAAAATGTAATATTATTCTACCATCTGGGAGAAAGATTTATAATGAAATTAGATAGAATACAATGAAAGAGGAGAGTTTTACATTACATCTCATTTCATCTTAAACAATAAAAATAAATTACTTCTAATTAGGATAAAATCTACAATAATAAACAACATATTACTCTATTACATTATGAACATTTCTTTTAAACAACATTTCGCTAAATTATATTATAAACTTTTAGATCTCTCCTAAATAACAATTTTCTAACATTACATCTATTTATATTTCATTCTATTATGAGTCATCTCGTACGAGATAAACATCTTTTACTTTTAACTTGCCCAAAATATAAAATTCGTTTCTAATTAAGATATCATATCATCACTAAAAAAAAAAGGACTTTGGTAAAATTTTATTAAATATTAACACGCCATCCTAGCTAGCATTTTATTAAATATTAACACGCCATCCTAGCTACCTAGCTAGCTAGCTTAATTCTCGGCGATGTCGCTCTTCAATACTCTTTCTTGTTCTTGTTTTTCACCTTGTCTTTTTCCCCTCCTTTTGCCGTATTTTCCCCTTCTTCAAAAAAAAATCCAAGCACTTACCAATGCGTATTCTCAAACAACATCGATAAGTACACCTAGAGAGGAAGCCGGCAATGAGCAGGTGCCATTTCCAAATGAACTTCTAGAGCATCGGAATTTCGTTTGGCTTTTTGTTTGATCGTTTTCTCTTGGTTTTCTTTACATAAGGTTCATAGAGGATCGGTTGCTTCGCTTTTGGTACGTGTTTCGATCTGTGCATATGTATTGGTTCGTGAATGTGGAGGACATGGTATTGCATATACTCGGGAAAGAAGGATATTCTTTTCTCCGTAAAACTTTTGGCTCCATTTTTGAAATTTGGGTTTCGGAGCTTACAGTTATTTCTTGTATGAAAATAGGGGAATAGTTTAATTGGTGTATTTTTATTGGAATTGGTTGGGATTTTTTTATTAAGTTCATAAAATTTCTATATTCTGTTGATTTTGGGGCTAATGAATTGGTTTCGCTTATAGCATAGTGGAAGTATACGTTGCATTGTGGTGTGAACGGATTGTTTTAGCGTTAAAGTGGAGTTACCATTTTGTGGGAGACACTGAATCTGCTTGATTTGCTGGTGGGCGATGTATTATTGTGGGAATTAGATAAGGTAATGTTGTAGGGATAAATAGGCCCAAGAACTTCTCTGATCCAATGAAGAGTGAGCCACATGGTTCCGCCAGCCAATGGATCCCGCAGCAGCAGCATGGATTAGCACCTGTTATTCCCAATTCAGGGAAAAGTGCATGCAATGTCTCGGTCCAAACAGGGGAGGAATTTTCGACGGAGTTTCTCCAAGATCGCATTGCCACAAGAGGTACTCCACTGATCCCAATGGCAGCACCGAACTATGAAAAAAGAGTTATGAATATGAATGATCAAAATCTCCTGCTGGGTTATGAGGATCTTGCTCATATTTTTGGCTTAAAGAGAATGGATTCTGAGTGTCCGTCTGATGTTTCAGATATTGCATCTGCCAGAGGTTCTTTAAAGGAGAATGAAAATGGGGCTAATGCTGAAAAGTTCAGTAGAGATGATGCAGAGGATTGTGAGAATGTACATAGAAGTAGGAGAGCTTTTGATGAGCTAAATTGTAATTTGGGGGAATTTTTGGCCCAAACTGCCTCAGATACATGCATCTCAGAATCCCCTCATGCCAATGTGCTGAATGGAGTAAATTTTGTGGACAGATCCCAGCTTGGAAAGATGAAGTTCATCTGTAGTTCTGGGGGTAAAATTTTGCCTAGGCCAAGTGATGGCAAACTCAGATATGTTGGCGGAGAGACTCGGATTATATCCATTTGTAAAAATCTTACATGGGAAGAACTTTTGAAGAGAACGTCAAGTCTTTGTAGCCAGCCTCATTCCATTAAATATCAGCTTCCTGGCGAAGATCTTGACGCTCTTATATCAGTAGCTTCTGATGAAGATCTTCAGAACATGATGGAGGAATACCATGCACTTGAAACGCTTGAGGGTTCTCAAAGGCTCCGATTATTTTTAATTCCTTTGCTTGAATCTGAAGTGTCATCATCTTTGGAGGGTGCTACCATCCAGCCTAGCAATCCTGACTACCATTATTTTTTTGCTGTCAATAGTATCTTAGATCCTAGTCCAAGGAAAAATTCTGGTGGGTTGGGGTTGCCAAGTGAAGCTAATCAATCTGGAATTCTTTTGGATCACAATCCAAGCTTTTGCGAGCATGCTTCCCCTCCACCTCCTTTTGAGATTAATGGTGGTGTGAATGCTTTCTATCCTTCTCCAGTATCAAACAATCCCCATAGAGTGATCAGATCTGCCTACCTATCTCCTCCTATTTCTCCACTATCACTGCAGTGTTGGGATCCCAAGAGTGCACACCTGCAGATCCATGGAAATAGTTTAGGCATTGAGAGCAGTAATCCCTTTGTTACTTCTCAATTGCCTCCTAAAAACTGCAGCGGCGAAACAGGTATCCAGAAAGAAGCCCTTCAAGGGACAGCAGCATTGACAAATCATTATCATTTTATTAAACAGGTTGATAGTGGACAAGCAGGCCAATATCATGAAATGAAATTTTCAAACCATAATGTTAACAAAAAACTTGACACTGATGCAGTTATTGGAGAACGTAAAGACAATTTTGATTGTCTATCCTCTAAGAAACCTATGCTTAAGGAAAGGGCATTCCACTCTGACAAACCTATCATGGCTCCGGAAGATTCGATGTTTCTGCTTTCTGCTTCAATAGATTCCAATGACTCTTGTACAATGCCACTTGCCTTTTCTGATTCAAAGCTGCAGGAGCATAAAGGTATGCCATCTTACTGTTCTCAGGAGGGAATAAGTCCGTCCTCACCTTTAAACTTTGCCAAGGCACAGTCTCCTGCTCTAGTCTTGGCTGCTTCACAAGAAAAGGCAATGCAACAGCATGAGAATATCAGCGTTGTTAATCACCATATACAAGGTAGGTTACTGGAGATTCAGGCTTCTGGGTCACAAAGTGGGCTAGCTTTGCCAAATTTACCTCAATTTACGGGAGAAAAAAGAGTTGAGCCTATTCAAAGGGATACCACCCATACTGATGAGAGATGCCAGAATCAATCTTCAGAGGGCTTGGAAAGTTATCAATATTCAGACCCTGGTGAACAGCATTATGAGGACAAGTCAGCTGCTGCCAATGCAAAACAGAAGAACAAATTGATTAAGGTTAATGTCAAACACAAAGTGTTTGATTTAAATTCTTTTGTAGGAAATATGCAGGTCTCAGGGGGTACAGTTCCCACATCACCAGCCATCAATTCACAACCATCTCCAAACAGCTTATCACATAACTTCCTCAACTACCACCTGGATGGCACCTCATCTAATCTTATAGGTGTGGAACAGGGTATCACCAATCTCCTGTTTCCTATAAGTGGAAAAGTGAACGCTGGACAAGTAAGCAACATCCCACTGATCAAGAGTTCTCAAATGAAGGAGCTGCTCCAGAATTTCAGAGAGCAACCTCATGATGACAATTTGCTGGTTGATCTAATTTCTGGTACATCTGGTGGCCCATCTCATCATGAATCTGAATTTGAATAAACAGTAGGTGTACTAACCAACTGATGCTAATAAGCTGCCAAATTCGTACATAATACAGGTCATCAAACTACTGCTCCAAGTGCAAATTTGCTTGAGCATGACATTCATACTTCAGTTCTTAATGTTTCTCAGCAAAATTCTAGCGGAAAAAATGTTACTTTCCTTGGTGAGAACTGTGGATGTCATTCTGACCAGAAGGCTGAGAAAATGAGCTTCACAGAAACTACATATGGGAAGTCAAATGTCGAGGAGATCATGTTGGCCAAAAAAATATCCCCAATGATAAGTGGCCATAAAGACCAGCTGGAGCCTCTGGTCAATGTGCAAGATGTGACCGATAATGTGACTCACAGCGCTGTGCCATCATGTGCAGTGGTCCCACATGTTACCGATCCAGCCAGTGGTGTTTTTATTTTGCATACCCCACCTGATTCATTGGATATCATTCCACGTGTTTGCCCATATGTTGTCAATCTAACCAGCTGCAACCTTTTATCTCCTTCTGCAACTGAGACTGTCATCCCAGAATCTGAGTTGGTAAATTTGTCCTTGAGCCAGAATTGTTAGGTGTTTCCTCTTTTTCATTTTCTCAAGATTTGAAATATGTTTGTCATTTAGGTTGCATCTGTTCTTACTTTTAGGATATTCATCCTGACGATGGAGGTAAAGATGCATCAAAAAATGATGCAGCACTAGTTGAAATGGAAGCCAACTTCTATGGGTTGCAGGTACTGAATACCAGCTGAAAAAATTTGCTCTTCAACTGTTCTCAAACTGTGGTATTATAATGCTAAAGCATGTCATTCTTTGGTTTGGTATTAGTAATTGACCACATCTATGCATTTTAGTGGGTAGAGGAAATAGATTAATGCAAACACAACAATAGTTTTGAAGACAAGAACACTTTATGCATCTAGTTCTTAATGGAAATATAGGCTATCCTCATCATTCGCTCTTTCTTAAATTATCTATTTATGCTCCTTTATTGAGTCGATTGATGAGGGAAAGTTTGGAAAAAGGCATGGTTTTCTTGCTGTGAATTAAGTAGTTAAGCGTTATATGTGTCTAAATATGGATGTTAGTGAGTTTGCATTGGTCAAGAAGACAACTTTATCTGATGACAATACGAGACTTTCTGTTGTCTTCTTAAATGATTGTTAAATGTTTGGTGCAGAATAATTCCATCTTATAATTGACTATTTAAAATCTGGAGAGTAGTTAAATTCCCACTGTTGTTTTAGAGAACAAAGGGGCAGATGTAGTAATGAATTGTTCGGATGGATAGTCTGCCAGTTTTTGCTTGCTGGTTGAGACATAACATGTTGATCTTCTTGCAATACCTGGTTTTCTTGCATGCTTACACTGATTTATGGAGAACTTTTATCCTTTCGTTCTTTTGTAAAAATTGTTAAATCTTTAAACCTGTTCATGTTTTGTAGCTAAAGTTCTTTGATTGATATGTAGATCATAAAGAATGCTGATCTGGAAGAGCTTCGAGAATTGGGATCTGGTACATATGGCACTGTCTACCATGGAAAATGGAGGGGAACAGATGTTGCAATAAAAAGGATAAAGAAGAGTTGCTTTTCAGGGAGATCATCAGAGCAAGAACGATTGGTGGGTGTTTTATGCATGCTGTTGTCACAACCTTCTTTTCCCTCTTTTTCCAAAAGACATGATACAGTAGTGAATCCCCTTTGCATGGTGATTGGGTTTGTAAAGCGTTTTCAAAATATAACGAAGTTGGGTTTGGATTGACATTTATGTTGATGTTCTATGGTGTGTGCTTTAGAAGATAAACGAGTTTGATGCAAATTCTGCATATACTTTATACTTTGATTATAGTAACCTGCTAAGCGCTCAAATTTGCAAAGAATTTATAAAGAGGCTAGTAATTGGCCGGGGCATTCTTTCTGCATGTCCCTCTTTTGTCCTTTCGGTTTGTCAATCTCTCATTTTATGATTTCCTCATCCTGTTGCTGCTCTTTTCTTTGTCTTGTTGCAATCAATAGGCATTTGTTTTCTGAATTTGGGATATGAAAATCAGTACATTTGATATGTATACAGTAGTTTCTAACAGAAAATTTTAAAATGTGAAGATGTGAAATTTTTGGTGCTGTGGGGGAACATTATTAAAAGATCATAGAGGCGGACGGGTGAGTAATGCGTAAGAACCTGCCCTTGGGAGGGGAACAACAGCTGGAAACGGCTGCTAATACCCCATAGGCTGAGGAGCAAAAGGAGGAATCCGCCCGAGGCATCAAGAGCCTTAAATTTGTAGAAAACAAAGCACTTGAGGAAAATAAGAAGAATGAGTTAAGAGAAAAGAGTAGACAGAGATCTAAGTTGACATGTAGGAAGTTTCTAAGGAATCTGAACCTCAAATGTGTAACTTATATGAGAAACTACATTTACCCTACTGCAGATGGTTAAATTGCACAAACATGTTTGATATTTATCAATTATTCCCTTCTGTTAGTGGTACTCTTCATACCCATTAGAGTATTCACCCTTCATTAATTTAACTTTCTATCTGTTTTCAGTGGTGACCCTACTGTAACCCTAACGTCAATTTGTTCCTACAGACAGAAGACTTTTGGAGAGAAGCTCATATCCTTTCAAATCTTCATCATCCAAACGTGGTTGCATTTTATGGGGTAGTACCTGACGGAGCTGAGGGAACCATGGCAACTGTAACTGAATATATGGTGAATGGGTCGCTTAGGCATGCCTTACTCAGAAAGGATAGGTGATATGATCTACATATGTGCTGAGCATTTGCATCCCTCTGGCTAGTTTTGTAATTACTGGAGCCTGGCTTTCAATGCAGATCACTAGACCGTCGTAAAAAGCTTGTAATTGCGATGGATGCTGCTTTTGGCATGGAATATTTGCACTCAAAAAATATTGTCCATTTTGATCTCAAGTGTGACAATTTGCTTGTGAATCTCAGAGATCCTCAGCGACCCATATGCAAGGTGAGTGGTTCAAAATCTATTACCATGATAAGTTGGTGCAGTGGTAGAATTAGTTGCAGTCCACTCTCAGATGTTTGCTTGATGCTAAAGACAATAACAGGATAAAGAAAGAATTTCCTGCTGCTTAGTTTGGATTTGCATATTTCTGGAAGAAACAATAAGGCTTATTTACCTCCTCTTATCCAGGTTGGTGATTTTGGATTATCAAGAATTAAACGCAACACACTGGTATCTGGTGGTGTTCGTGGGACCCTGCCGTGGATGGCACCAGAATTATTGAATGGCAGCAGCAGTCGGGTGTCTGAGAAGGTAAGTTGGTGCTTATCATACATGTTTTGCAAAGCTGGAAAAGCATCTTTATAGAGGTAAAAACAATTAATTGTGGCTTTACAGGTAGATGTTTTCTCATTTGGCATTTCGTTGTGGGAGATCTTGACTGGGGAAGAACCTTATGCAGATATGCATTGTGGTGCAATCATTGGTAAGTAACTGAGTATGCATTGTTCATGGAGCACCAATTTGTTCGCTGTAATTGAATAATGCTGATGTGAGGGTTTCCTTTACTTGTTAATTGTTTCTTCCCTGAGTTTTTTACTGGAAATAATTTTATGCGAGTAAAATTGAAATCAACATTCAAAAGGGAAAATAAAAAAAGAGGCTGTGTGAACGTTTTCACATAACTATAATTACTTTTAGTTTTAGTATATAAGCCGGGATCTTCTGCTGCTACTTCTATGATAATACATATGTGGGGAGAAAGAAGCTAATTTTATATATGTAATGTTCACTTGGTTAAAATTGAGTGTTTCTATCTATATTTGAAAATACTGCAATTAAAAATTAAAAAAAATAGAATAACAAGGGTATGTTAATTAGGTAGAAACAGACTTTTAAGGATTCCTCTTTTGGTCTAGTGGGAACCCTAAAGGGCTAGTACATTAATATAGAATACCCTCATTCTCCGAAATTACTTGAACCCTAAAGCTAGTGGCTAAGGGTTGTGTTGTAAGTCTACTTGAAGGATTCTTAGCCATTCACTTCATGTGGATAGAAATTGGTCTTAGTGATTATATAAGTAAAAATTTTCAAAGGAGAGTATTACTAACTTTATAATAACCTTCACTGAACTATTTGACCAAAATTAGATAGAACAGCCATATCTTTTTTGTTTTGATCAAGTTGGGACTTGAACTAGAGTCATTACAGTTGGGAAAGGGGGAGGTGTCATAAGAATTGACTAATTGGCATTGTTAACCATATCTAACTACGAGAGGCCCATTTTGGTATGAGAAGAACTATATGTAGATCTAAGTTGGTTGATGATCATTTTTTTTGGCATGAAATTATTTGGTTGATGATCCTTTTTTTTGGCATGAAATTAATCTAACATTGGTGCTGAGTATGAGACTAATCTCCCTATTAATCAGAAATCTTCAGTATCTATTGAATGCTTCTGCTTTTAATGGCTAGTTTATCTGTTTCATTTGGTAGAATTGAGATGGAAAGTTGTGACAGTTCCTCGCTATTTTATCGGAACCTTTTCCTCACCATTCAAAGCTTTTCCCAGTGAAAGTATTGATTGAAATTTGAGCTTGAGTTTTTAACTTAAAATATGCTGCAGAACGGAAGAAACAAATCATTTAAAATGGGATCTTTCGTTTATGGCTTTGAGATTCAAGAATGGAGGAAATTGATTCTGTAGAGTTTGTGAGTAACCAGGATCTTGGTAGGAAAAATTCTTACTATAAGTATTTGTACCTATCATATATACTCGAGAAGTTATATTGTACAACATATCAGATAAAATGCAGGAGCAGGACTCTATTGAATCAGATATTTCTAGTTTTTCTCAAGCCAACTTGCTTATACAATGTCAAAGCAATAGTCACCTAATCATTCTTCTGACATGCATCCACATATGAAGTACAGAATGTAAACCTCTCATAATATGATGTTATTATCTTTTGCAATCTTTGTTTGAAGTTGATACTTGATAAGTTGCTTTGGCTTCTTATTCAAGATCATGGACTTTTTAGCTATGCTGGAGAGATCAAAGAATGTGGTTAGCATTATATATACTTGTTTTGTGTCTGGATTCTACCTTACTAGTTGAACTGTCATGAAGGCGGAATTGTGAAGAACACTCTTAGACCTCCCATTCCAGAACACTGTGATCCAGAATGGAGGAAATTGATGGAACAATGCTGGTCACCTGATCCTGATTCTCGACCATCATTTACAGAGATAACAGACCGGTTGCGATCTATGTCTACAACCATCCAGGGCTAAGGGGCACAATATTCAGGCAAGACAGACACAGTAGAAACTTATTTCAGGAATCGACATTGTTTATGTTCAGAGCTCACGTTCTTCAAGCTTAAGGATTGCTCCGTTTATCTTTCACCTTTGTTAATAAACTATCTTCATTGGTTGATTCTTTGTAACAAAGGCACTGGGAAATGGTAAGAGGGGAGCATTAGGATTCTATTAAAAAGCGCATGATATTACCGTCATTGGAATGATCGTCAAGGTTTTCCTTATACTATATACACACTTGTAAAGAGGAAAAAGATGCATAGAGTTACACTTACCTGTTTCGATTAATTTCCAATTTTTCAAAAGCTTTTGTTGTCTTTGTATCTACACTGGTTAAAAATGAGTAGTTTTGAGTTTTGGTGTCTGGCATTGTATGCTGGTGATTGAAAGGTTAAGAGCATTTGACATAGTACCCTGAAAAAGGAGTAAATTCCAAGAGCTTAGCCAGAAAAACATTCTCTGAAAGCAAGCAGCATTTGTCCTGCTATGTGAAATTTTTCTGCCAACCCGCCATGGTGAACTGATAAGGGAACGTAACTTTATAGATAACCTTAGCTAATTCTTAGCTAACAACTTTTAAGTCTTTGTATATATCTACAATTCTTGTACAGCCCCTATATATCTGTAAGCTGATTTGTTGAATATGAATGACTAAAAGTATTTACATGGTATCAGAGCACTTTGATTTAAATCTCCGATTCTTTCATGCCTCGACAAATGTTAGTTCCAATTTGTAACGTCTCAACATATATCCTAGAAGTAGTATAGTATATTTAAGGTGTATTAAGAAGTAAACATAATGAATTAAGTGCATCCAAGTATAGTAAGAGATGTATTAATACTTTATGTGAAAGGCATAGGTAAATGGGTAATTTGTTCATTTTGGTATGAACATAAATACTTGGACATGAAATTTGTATTAGAATTTTGACATGATTGCTAAGATTTATAAGCGTAATGTTAGGAGAATTGATAAAAGAAGTATTTCATAAGCAAATGAGATATTAGTTAAATTGGATGTATTTTTGTATTGCTCTTGCATGATAAGATCGAAGTTAGTCGGTTTAGGATATATATCTCATTGGATGGATAGATTCCACTGAACATACTTTTGTAATTTGGCCATATCTCGACTTGTATACCTTCAAATTGGATAATTCAAGTTGGGGATTAAACTAGAGATATAGATCTAAAATTTTTATGAAGTAACCAAAATTTGACTCTACCTCTAAGATTTTTGAATTCTAGCTTGAAGTTGAGTTATGAATGCTGTCTTTGTTTTTGAATAGCCTATAGTATTTTAGGTATAACTCCCGAAATAATTATCCAAATTGCATGAAATTTATTTCATTAGAAAATTAAGACATGGGGGAATGAAATTAATTAATAAGATTATAGGCCAATGTGGGAAGTAAAGGAAGAAGAATGATCAATATGCAATTTTTCTAAAGTTAACACATAGACCAATTAGATTAAGGCATGTGTGACTAATAATAATAAAGTATGTGTGTCCAATAGGAATTAAGCATGTGTGAGTCCTGAAAGTTCTTGAATTGACATATGGAGAGGGGAGATGGACGACATTTTGGGGGTTCTAATTTCATATTTTTCTCCTCTCTATTTCACCTTCATCATTTTTCATGTCAGAAATCAAGCCAATCTTACGTGAAAATCAAGGTAAAAGTTAGGGATTTTCTCTTCACCTTCACCTTTTCTTGCTTTGATTATGAAGAACTGGAATTGTAAGATTGGAAGTGAGATTGAGATGAGTATTTGTGATGATTCTAGTTGGTGAGTCAAGCAAAGCCAAAGAGGAAGGGAAGGAAAGGTAATAGGAGACACACTTTGTCAATTTTGAGGTTTGGGACTTCATTTAGTTAATTTTTGTATTTGTGTATATTTGAACGTGTAAAAAGATTCATTTGAATGTGGAATAGTTGCTGATATGATGTTTTGGTATTATTATGGTGTTATCTTGTATAGAATTGGTTGAATATGATAAGAGAATATCGTGTAGTGGAATTCTGTCTAGAGTTTGTTAAACTAGTTATATTATTTGGGTTGTAACTCAATCTACAGACCTCTAAATTAGGTCATTTTAGTTGCATATGAAAACTAAGAGATAGAATTAGAAATATATGGAAGAGATTCTGACTTAATTCTAGCTTTTATGGTATTGAAAATTGAGATAAAAAATGGTGACTTGAGGCTACCCCTGTTTTGGAGCAGCTTATGATATTTGGTCTATATCTTATGATTGGGAAGCCCAAATGGTCTGATTGTTGTTGCTATGGAAACTAGAGACATAGGGTAACAAATGTGTAGAAAACCTCAAAACCTAATTCGAACGCTTTCTATATTCATATTAAGGAACAAATGGAGATTTTCATGTGATTTGCTTCTGGACTGATTGTTTGCCTATTTTCACCGTTTGTTTTCATTTCTGATTTTTATCGAATCTTATCCAAACCTTTTTAAATGTGTATGAAACCTTTCAAACACTTAAAAATACATGAAATAGGACTTACCATGTGTGAATTGGGTGATTAAACATTGAAACTTAATATTGAACATAATGTATGCTAAAGAAACCTACATGTACATAAATGATTGGTATGCATGTTTATTGCTCATATGTCTATAGTGTGATTATACAAGTGTAATTTTGACACCCTTCTAATGATGATAAGTTATGACTTGCATGTATGAACACAGATACAAATTTTATGACTTGAAATGTATATCATATGACTTGTCAATATATGATTGGTGAAATTGGCAAATGGTTAAAGGAAATCTTATAGTGTTTGCTTTATTATCTTGGTGGTGGATAGATAGGCATGCCTATAGGGTTACAGTGCAGCTGTTACAGTTTGATAGCAATGGTATCTTCATTTCAAAACTATAATGTCTCCATAATTTGATGCCTTCGGGTATCCATAGTGTAGTAACCCATTCTTATACTTAGGAATTTAACTATTCGATTGAGTCATCATATGAGAATTCATGAAGTGCATTTCATTTGCATATATTATGTTATGAATTTTGTTTGATGAATTATAATTAGTGAATTGGGAATTTATTGTTCTAGTTGAGTGATTGATAAAGTGATATGTGCATTTAGTCTAAGAAAAGTGTTAAAAGCGCAAGATAAAATGATACATGGGAATTTAGGTTAAATGAGCCTATGAGATGGTGACATATGGCATCAATAATAGAGTGACAATTGGCTTGAATAAAAAAGTGACAAATGGAGATATAGTTGAGTGACATATGGTCTAGAGATTAAATGAAAAATGGACTAACAAGGGAGTGACAATTGGGAGTGTAGGAGAAAAACACATAACATGGCTCTTAGCTTGACACTTGGCATTACACATGTCTATCTTCTTCACCACACACCTTACCTATGTTTCTTACTCTTGTAAGATCACCATCTTTTATGTTTTGGTCTATCGTTTCTCCTTCTTTCCTTCCACCTACGACATTTTTACATAATCCCTAAAACCCTTAAAGTTTTGCTAAAATTTCGTAACCCTCATTTTGTAAATTGAAACCCTTTCATCCCATCTTGTTCTTAATGTATGTTTGATGCTTGGGAGACTTGCTTAGCTTGTTGATTAAGGAAATCTTGAGACAAACAAGTATTTGATTACCTTATTGAGTTATATGTGAGCATAACATCCATAAAGATTGGTTAGGGATGAATTGAGATGAATTGCATATAAGGTTGATGATGAGATGTGCTTGAAATGTGATGAATGAATTGGTTTTGTTTTGATGTATAGAAACCCTAGGTTATAGATTGTTTTGAGAATAAATGAGGTTGAGATTAGAGGCATGTTGAAGATGAATTTATGCTAAAGAAAGATGCTAAGGTAATATTCTTAGAATGGAAAAGAACTAGGGTGTAACATGTAAGATAGTAAATGAAAGCATTTGTGTGATTGATGATGCCTAAGAAATAAATTGTTTACGAATTGTCAATTGAATGATTTTGGCTTGGAGTTTGAAATGAAATGATGAGAAATTGAAGTATCCTTGAAGTATAATTGAGGTATAGTTAAAGAACTATCATGAAGGAGTTAGAGTTTGGAAGAAAATTTGAAGAAAAAGGAAGGTAGGTCTCGGATCACATATCCCACGATCATGGTAGTTGTATGTTTCCCACGATCGTGGTAATTGTATGGTTCCTTCCCACGTTCGTGGAAATGCTTCACAGAAAGGAGAGTTTGTGTTTTGTGCTTTGGTTGAAACATATAAGGATAAAACAATATATATTGATACTTTTAGACTTGATTAGGGCTTAAAATGAGCTTAGTTTGATATTGAATCAATTGATTAAGTGTTTGACGAGTTTAGGTTCTTAAATGATGCTATAATTCAAGAAATAAGTTGTTTGATATCAAGGCATATGAATTTGGAAAGTATGAGATGTCAATAGTATAAGGATGTTCTTATGAACATAAGCTAAGATGAATTAGTGAGTAAGAATATGTATAAGGTTACATACCCAGGATAGTCAATTAAGCATGCATTGAACATAACAAATATACATGTGTAAGATTGAGCACTTATTTGATTAAATAAGTTAGTAATGTGTAAATATGTGTGTATTGTATGATATAGAAACACAAATTGATCGACAACATCTAGATATTGCCGAATCATCAAGGCAATAGCTAATCTAGAGTAAACTATGAGTATCTTAGATGCGTGATCTCAATTAAATATGTGCTTTTGTTTAAATTGTTTTTGTTTAATCCTTATATCTATATATATTGAAATGGTTTGGATACGATTGTGATATTGATGATTCTGGACTATTGATTGTTAAAGTGTTCAATATTTGGGACTATATTGGGAGTGTTAGCTATGTGAATGTGAATGTGGGAAATAAATGCTCAACTGAATGTTGAATGTCAAACTTGGGTCCGACAAATGTAATAAATGACTGTGTACAATAGATAAAAGTGATTGCAAGCATATTATGTGAAATGATGCATGTCATAACATTGATATGCATGACCAGATAAAGGAGTTATAACTGGAGTGACTAAAGTAAAAAAGGAGCTTAAAGCTCAGAAATGTGCACATAGAGCTACAGGCTTAATGATTAATGAGCCCAGTATCCATAATGAGTATAGGACAACATCTGAAATCAGCCTAGTATTTGCAACGGATACGAGACAGTTAAATAGGTAATCGGTCACAACAAAATTAAAAAGAAAGTGGAGTCATATGTGCATTTGCATATGTGTGTGTGTGTGTGTGTGTGTGTGTGTATGCGTGTGTGTTATATGAACTGTTGTGAGGAATTTACTGAATTATGTTGAAATAGTAATATAAAATGTTTGTGTTCCCAGTGTGTTTTTTAAAATGTGAGATCCATATATTGTGATAATTAGGATTTGATTTTAAAAAATGTGATGTGTTTGAGAACTTAGATTATATGTGTTTGCGATATTGTGTCCTGACTTGAGTGAACACATCAATGATAGTTCACTCACTGAGTTCGCAAACTCATCAAAATTGCATCGTTGATTTTCAGGTACTGGGAGAACCTAGTTTCTAAGACAATTTAGTAGCAACGTAGCATTGTCCATTTTGGAACCAAGAATGACTCAAAGGTCTGGTTAGCTGCTACTGAAGTGTCTAGATAGAATAGTTTGGTCTAGTACCTAGTTTTATGTTGTACACATTGTATAAAGTTGCGAACTTTGACATGTTATGTATTATATAAACAAGAGTTATGAGTGTAATAACACAATGAATATTTATGTTTATGAATCAAATGCAAGAAATGAAATGAAAATTGTATGTTTATGTTCATGAATGAAATAAGAGAACTTAGTTTCTTCTGAAATGTTTATGTTCTATATGATGCCACGATAAGTAATGTGACCACTCTAACATGTCGTTTTCATGGGGTATATGCTCGAATGTTCTCTAGAATGTTGGGTATATGCTCTATGGAAGTGGAATGTTACACACAGTTTGATACTTTCGAGTATCCATAGTTTAATATCTTTGGATATCCACAGCTCCCGTTATCCACATCCACGAGAATGGGCAAGCCTAACACAGGAAGTAAAGTAAACAAATAAAAATAAGAAATATGGTATAACAACAAAAATAATCGGTATTAATGAACATTTGCATTTGTATTAATAATTTGTATCATTGAGCACTGAATATCAATGTTTGACTTTTGAAGGTCAATTTATAGTATATGAACAGCATATTGAAGTATGTTTGCATTATGTATTTGATTAAGTATGCCATCACTATTTATAATTGTTGTGATATTTATGAATGTATATGCTTGGCAGATGATTGAGACTAGTATAATTGAGACTAGTACAACATGTTTATGAATGTATAATTGAGACTAGTATAGCTCTTCTTTCACAAGCAAAATTACCATATCAATTTTTGGTCTCATGCATTTGAAACTGTGGTCTACACTACAAATCATCTACCCGCCCTTTGTCTTGATCATAAATCTCCTTTTGAAAATTTATTTGGTCAGTCCATCAACTATAATTCACTTCTTGTATTTGGGTGTCTGTGTTTCTCGTGGCTTCGTTTATACTCTAAACAAAAAATAGATGTTTGCTCTTTAAAGTGTATTTTTCTAGGATACAATAAATTTCATAAAGGTTACAAATGTTATGGTCCCATGTCATCCAAGATTTTCATCTCACGACTTGTTTTATTTGATGAACAAGTTTTTCCATTTGTTGAATTCAGTGATTTCTCCTCGAATCCATCATCAAGCAGTTTGCTTGTTATTATTTATTGAGTTTGGATCCTCTGTCCAAGATTACTCTTTCCTATTATGTCCATTTGAATCTTAATCATTCATTTATGCAAGACCTACACAGGACCCACATAAATAGACACAGGACTCACATAAATAGATGGTTAAGATTCAATAGATAGGATAGGACAGAGTAATCTTAGACAAAGGATCCTGACTCTTATTTATTTGTCTTCCTTACTGTAGGAAAATCCCTGTGTGAGCATCACATGCCCACGGTGCGGAAAACAAAAATTTTTGTCCCGGGACCTTCCCGAAAGCCAGGATCCTATTCAATTCTCTAAAACACCCATTTCCTTATGATTATTATTTAGAATATTACCTATTTTCTCCTTAATTATGAATTTGTATCAACGTCAGAGTCAAATGGCTTTAAATTGAATCAGACTAAGATTGAATACTTAAAGTGTAACTTTTGTGTCACATGATTAAATCTAATGTGGAGACCAAGATTGTAACAAATGTTATACTACAAAAAGATTGTTTTAAGTACCTTGGATTTATCATTCAAACAGTAGCGAAATAGATGACGATATAATTTACCATATCAAATCATAGTGACTTAAGTAGATGGGCATCTCATGAGTTTTAAAAGACAAGAAAATATCACTCAAACTAAAAAAGTAAATTCTACAATTTAGCAATTAGGTTAGTCATACTCTATGAGACAGAGTGTTGACCTATTAAACATGTACATAGTCATAAGTCAATAGTGGTGGAGAGGACAATTTGTTAGATGTGCAGCCTTACAAGAAAAAAATAATATTAGGAATGTAGTGATAAGAGACAAGTTGAGGATGACTAGCATCAATAGTAAATTAAGGAAGACAAGGCTTAAGTTGTTCCGACATGTTAACAGGAGACTTCCTAATACCCTAGTGAGAAGATGCAAGAAGATTATACTTAAGACTATAAGAAAAGAAGAGGAAAACCCAAGAAGAATTAATGGAAGGTGTTTGAGAACAATATGACCCTACTATAACTTATTGAAGACTTGACCCTTAATAGAAAACTTTGACAAACTAGAATATGCTAGAGTAATGCTCTATAGGCAATCACCTTTAGCACTTTTGTACAAACTTATCTTAATTAATAAAGCGAAAGATAATTTTTCATTAGTTTGATGTTCGTTTATATATGAATTGATGTCGATCTAAATAGAATTAATGAAGTCCATGATACAAAACATAGCATGAAGGAAATCATGATGAGATCATTATAATGAGATTTCTATTGTGTGCAATTATGTTAGTATTTAAATTATCCCTAGTCATAGGATTAATAAGACAGGACATTATTAATCCGGATAGACTGTCCATGTTATACTTATTAATTTGATTAAGCAGTGGATCTCACAAACTGTAAGCATGAGATGTTTAGAGTTAACATATTGATGCTTACTAAAAGTAGTAAGTACATCGGATGACCTGCTATGAGATTATCATATGGATGATCTATTAAATGTCAATGATTAATCTCATTATAGCAATGATGCCAATATCCTTATACTTGAGGTACTTAAGGATATCTTGGATAGCAATCTTGTGCTTTGATATCATTCTTTGTTGTCTCAAGATGAGGTTGTTCATAGGGTGGTGATTGGGTACAACTATTAGTATTCAAAGATAACTGGGTAGCCAATAAAGGATTCACCACTCCTGATAGAAGGAGATACCCAAGGCCTCTTGTTAGGGTCATTACTCAAGAGCCTCTGGCTAGAGCAGTTATTCTCATGAAGAGAATCTTCAATGACACATAGAGTAATGAGATTTTAGGATAAGAACTAATATCACTTGGACTAGATGTGACGTAGTCAGTCTAGTAGAGTTGACACAAAACCCATATTCTAAACCAAGTGGGGTATAGAATAGTGAAGGGACGAATTGCAAGGTAATTATCTATGGAAAGGTTCGTAAGTCAGATAATTAACCATCGAAGAGATCGTTTGTTAATCTACTTATATTCCGATAAATTGGCATCATGAAACCCTTCATGATTTTCTTGAATTAAGAGTTAATTCAAGTAGCATAAATCATCCATAATTTGTTCGGATTAAGATTTAATTCAAATGCCCAAACTAACCAGGAACTTAAGGGTCACATGTATAAAAGATTGGATGAAAATAAAATGTGCATAGCTGTCATTAAAGTAGGCCACGATCGTGACCGAAGGCACGACTGATGATGCATAAGTACACACAAACTAATAAGTTAAAATACAGTCAAGTCAGAGGATAAGGGGTCCAGAAGTGTTTTGGAGATAGAGAGAAGTGGTCTTGAGTCTTGTTCATGCAATTTATGCAATTGTTGCATGAATCTAATTGTATGCAATATAATCTTGATCTATCTCTCCATTTGAGCATCTACTTGAATTCATCTTGTTTGGTGCTCTAGCTGCCCTTATACACTGCTTTTTCTTCATCTTTACATGTTCTTAAGTGACTAAGGAAGGTGTTTGGTGTTTGCTACAACCCAAACAAGGAGAAGATTAAAGAAAGAAGCAGCATTATCAAAGGTACATATGCTGAAATTTCATGTTCATATAATCTGTGTATGCATACATCTAAGATTTTGGATTTTTGGAGATGTCGTGGGGTTAGAATTTAGATTCTAATACTTCCATTACCTTGTTGGGCATGTGATGCATGAATCTATGTCTCCCTAACAGTGATATCAGAGCCACTTATGCATGTATTAGATGATGTATTGAACAGGTGTAAATTATTTGCTGGGTTATGACTGACATGCATGTTGATTTGGAAAATTTTGTATAAATTGTAGGATTTTTTTTTCTGATTTTCTTTCACAAAAATGTTTATAAGGTGATATACTATGTTTCTGTTAAAGAAAATTGCAATTAAATGTCATTTTCTGTTTTATTTCGAATTAATATCCAGTATGGGAATTTCAAGAAAAGTGAATACATATGTTGATTTTGAAAATTTCGTAATAATTCTATAATTTTTTTTATTTTCTTTCACATAAATATTTATAAAGTATTATATTATGTTTCTTTCAAAATAAATTGCAATTGAATGTCATTTTCTATTTGATTACGAATTTAGTTTAAGCCTGAAGCATGCATGAAGTTATGGGAAATTCTAGAAATTTGATGAACATGCATGCTTGTAAATTCCATATTAATTTTGTAAAAATTGTTTTTATGAATTTTCTATATGGACATGCAAGATAAGATGTTGCCACGTGTATGAGATGCATGACAGTTGTTGTTAAAGTGATTATCTTATGCATGCATGATGTAGAGTATGACTAGTGTTAGAAGTAATATGACAAGTGTCAT
>JANSVB020000191.1:4007452-4023131 GCA_025504935.2 Erythroxylum haughtii
CCCTCGCGGGTCACGGGCTCGGATATCACCGTGGATATCGGGTTCGGGTCTCGTCGGGAGTGGGGTGCTACAATTTGGGTGTTACATTGAACTTGTTTCTTTAAGGTCAATGATTCAGCTGCAGTCGAGGATTCTGTCTCAACAACTTGTTTTTCAACAACAGTAACTGTTGTTGTATAAGCTTCCATGTTTGAGACATGTGGTTCAATAATTTGTAGGAGAGGCGGAGGAACATATACAGCTTGATCAGGAATATCAAGATCATAGGAATCATGTATACGTAATGTTGAATTCATTGCATGTTTAATGGTATTTACATATTATGTTTCCTAAAGGTTTGGTTAAGATTAGGACCTTTTTACGAGCTATTCAATTAGTTGGAGACTATAAAGCTAAGATTAAATTAGAGGTTGTTTGCATGCCTAAGGATGAAGATGATCTTGGGATAGCCTTGGTTAAGTTAAGTAATAAAATCCATATGGCTAGGAGGTTATGGAGAATCTTACAGGACAAAAAGTCTCTTTAAGTAAAGTGGTTGCATTCATATTGCTTAAAATATGATAGCTTCTATTCAGCTTCTCTTAAATGAAACTCATCCTAAGCTATGCTTAACATCTTTAAGCTTATGTAATAGATGAATGTTTACAATATAACTAGATTAGTTAATGGAGTTTCTACTAACTTTTGGCATGATAGTTGACATTGTTTGAGCCCTCTTATCAATGATGCTCATTATGTTTAATTTGAGGAGCACGATACCAAACATTGTTATTGTCATAGAGGTTTTATTTAATAATTCATATAATCTTAACATTATATCATAGCTAGACTCCTTCGAGTTGCACCTCTTTTTTACCTCAACTCTATAGTTGTTGACAAAAATATTTGGTTAGGACATTCATCAAGTTCCTTCACTAACAAATCTTGTAAGAATCTTGATCTACCTCTATAAGTCTCATGGTATAAACTTATATAGAGTAAAACAACAGATTTCGTAAACAACCTCTTTATTAGTTATGGGTAAGATTGCGTATTACTGAACATTTTCAAACCTTGCGTGCCAGTGAGATTTCTACTGGGTTGTTGTTTTAGAGCAAAAGAAATTTGTCTAAGAGTCTTCTTTATTGTGTGATTGATTATCAATGGTAAACTACACACTAAAGATGGAATTCATATTGTAACTTCTATTTCTACCATGGTTCTCTTTGTCACCAAGTACCTAAAAATATTAACAATTTGTTTTTCAATATGATTTCACAAAATCAATTTGGTGAAGTATCCTGAGGATGAATAGCCTCTATTGCTTGGTGAGTAATTGGACTGGTATTGTGAATTGAAGTGGTGGTTTGAATTAGAAAATGCAAAGAAGGATTTACTAGATTCATTCTCTACTTCAACACTATCATTTACCTTATTAAAAGGAAAGGAGTACAAGAAAATTCAAGGTAAACTGAGGGTTGAGCATCGACTTAATGTATGAGATGATGAATTATATTACTAATCAAATGCTAGTTACTTCTACTTCTTCTTGTCTTTAATGTCTTAAGTTTATTGTATTGTTGGCAGATTTTTGTATTCGCAACATGCAGAGACTTTAATGTATTATGATTGAGTAAAGACATTTTGTCTATAGCTCTTATTTATTAATTCATTATTCTTTTCTTTTTTTAAAATACCTTTTATATATAAAATGTTTATTATTTAATGGCTACAATTAGATAGTAGTTGAACTTTATTTTTCTAAATTTATATATAATTATTAGTTTTGAGGTTGACTGATTTAATACAACTAATAAAAATAGTAAGAACTTTACTAAAAGTAGGTCTGTCTAATAAATTGATTTAAAAATATTAATCCTTCAAAGCAATATGAAAGAAATAGAATATCTATTTGTGTCTAAAAGAATTAGTATTCATGTTATAAAATTAATAGAATAAATACTAAAATTTTCTTAACACTTGTTAAATAATTGTTCGATCACATCGCCTTCTGATTCTGAGGGTTAATGCTCAACTCAACAACCAAGATCACTACGGGTTAATGAATTGAGGTCTCTCCGTTTCATTTGAGTGGACGACTTGGGTCAAGTCAACCATTAACGACAACAAACAACGTCTGACTATGTGGTGGGAAAGCAGCGTTGAGGTTGTCAGTCGGAACGTGTTTCGCATGGTTTTTGAACGTGAAGACCCAAATTACTGAATTCAATAATATACTGCATGTGTCCAATCCTTTTTAGGGGCAGTCAAAATAATTGCATTACTTTACCAATATAGTTATATACTTCTTTCTATTTATAATAAGAATCGTTTTAGAAAAATACATGCTTATTAATAAAGTTAATGAAATTATAGATATATTTTTATTAATATTTTCATAAAATTAACATGTGAGAAAAATTGTATATTAAATTGTCTTGAAAATATAATCTATATAATTAAGATGAGAAAGAAATAAAAGGTTAATTTTAGAAGAAAAATTATAAACATGTATACAAAATAAAAAATGATACTTATTTTAAATAATTATGTTTTAATTATGTTTTAAATTATCAGGGGAAGCCACAAGGAAATTCTCTCCGCCATTTTGACTTGACCTTCATTTTCACCTTTGAGAAGACTGAAAGAGGCGATAACCAATAGCATTAAGGGTCGGATCCGTTGCATCTCTTCTGTGTAACGTTTTATCAATCACCCTTTCCTTTGTGTAGAGAAAGGACTCGAAGAGAACATGGAGAAAGCATTGAACAGACAGAAAATTTTGCTTGCTCATCTGCAACCCACTTCTTCTCCTGATATCCATGAATCCTCTTCCCTTTCTGTAAGTTATTCTTTTTCTTTCTAGTAGTTGTTGTCTGTTTTGTTTGTGGCTATGTTTGTTTTGTACTTGGTTTTCCTGTGCTTTGTTGAATCGAAAAACTTGGAAATTCCGTAAGATTGGACATGAACTCAGCTTATCTCTTTGTCAAAATGGTTTATTTGTTTATTCACGTTACTGGGTACCTGGAAAATTCCATCTTTACTTGAGAAAGTAGTTGTTTTCGTTGTGTAACACGCTTTTCTCCTTTCTTGCTGGTTTGTAACAGTTTCGTTGGTCTAGAGTTCGAGTGACTTAGTGGCCCTGCAATGATATATGGCCTTAACTTGGTATCTTGATTGAATAAAAAGGCACTTGTAAATTAATAATGCACTCCTAGGACTATGTTTTGTTGGGCATTGATGTTTTCTTTGTGTTCATAATGACTCTTTTTTTCCTGTTGGTTTATTAGACCTCAATTTGCGGGGCTGGGGATAGCGCTGCATATCATCGTTCGGCTGCCTTTGGTGATGATATCGTGATTGTTGCGTGAGTTTTTGTCTGTGAAAAAGGATGGATATTAGTTCTGAATATGCGGTGTTGTTCGTGTTTTCTTCATCTCTCTCACGCACACATTAGCTCAGAATTCACTTTGTTTGATGTCAAACAGTGCATATCGTACTGCAATCTGCAAGTCCAAGCGTGGTGGTTTCAAGGATACCTTTCCTGAGGATCTCCTCGTTCCTGTTTTTAAGGTTAGAAGATACTGTTCCTTTTTGTCTAATGAGAACCTGCAAGTACGATGGTGTAATTCTCTACGGTAGTGAAGGATCTACTTTGATTGTTTCGAATTGTGTGTTTTAGGCATTGATAGAGAAAACAAATTTGAATCCAAGTGAAGTAGGGGATATAGTTGTTGGTACTGTTTTGGCTCCTGGTTCACAAAGGGCAATTGAGTGCAGGATGGCATCTATTTTTGCCGGTTTCCCTGGTAAAGTACTCGTCACAGGCTTGTAAATTTAACAATTTCTTCTTCAATATTTCTATCAACTTATTTTATACAGTCTTATTTTGATAGTTGCTGAACTTACCTCTAATTTCAATTTGCCATCAACTTTTGGAAAAGATGGACAGAACATATTCAAGAGTCCCAAATGGCACTTTATACATAATTGCATTTTAGGATTAATTTTCTTCTAGAAGTGTAGAGAATCTTTTTGGATGATTACTCTACATTGATTAACCATTTGATCAGATACGGTGCCCCTCAGAACTGTCAACAGGCAATGCTCGTCTGGTCTTCAGGCAGTTGCTGATGTTGCTGCTTCTATAAAAATTGGTTATATTGACATAGGTAAGAATGATTCCAGAATAAAGAACGATTCCAGAATAACTTTGTATCTTATATACCCTTTACGGGCTTAACCTTCTTTTATCTTCAACAAAGGTATTGCAGCTGGCTTGGAGTCCATGACAGTGGATAACATTCGTGGAGTTCAACAAGTTAACCCAAGAGTATGCTTGAATGCTATGTTTCTCTATAGTTGGTTATCTTGTACATATACTGTGTGTGAATTGATTTATGTTGCTAATAGGTGGAGAGTTCTGTCCAAGCTCGTGATTGTCTTCTTCCCATGGGAATTACTTCTGAAAATGTTGCAGAATGTTACGGTGTGACAAGGCAAGAGCAAGACCAGGCTGCTGTAAGTTACATATGTCTGCAAATAAGCCTCAGATGCGAGCATTTTGAGTAATCAGCACTTTCACTTTGATACCGTAGGTTGAATCACATAGAAAAGCTGCCGCTGCAAGGGCCTCTGGAAAATTCAAAGATGAAATTGTCCCTGTTTATACAAAGGTAAATGAAGAATTGAATGTACATCAGGAAATATCTTTCACTTCCTTTCCTCTCTCAGCGTGTGTTAGATCATCCCTTTCAATAGATTGTGGACAGCAAAACTGGTGTAGCAAAGCCAGTCACAATTTCAGAGGATGATGGTATTCGGCCAGACACAAACATGGCTGGTTTGGCCAAGCTGAAGCCTGCATTTAAAAAGGATGGAACCACTACTGCTGGTACTTGTTAACACTTGAAATAATTATCAGAATCATAGTCAGCTCGAGTGCAATAAGAATTGACTGCAAAATCATTTTAGGTAATTCCAGCCAGGTAAGTGATGGTGCTGCGGCAGTACTGCTTATGAAAAGAAGCCTTGCCACAAAAAAGGGACTTCCAATCCTTGGTGTATTCAGGTATGTTTCTTCTTGTAAATGATAATCGGAGTACTACTGAAATAGATATGAGCAGTCACCAAAAAGGCTTGACCGCTGCTTTAGGAATTGCATATATATATTTATATATAACTTGTGCAATGACATAAATACCCTTAGGGCTACAAATAAAATATTAT
This sequence comes from Erythroxylum haughtii, assembly GCA_025504935.2. Lineage (NCBI taxonomy): Eukaryota > Viridiplantae > Streptophyta > Magnoliopsida > Malpighiales > Erythroxylaceae > Erythroxylum > Erythroxylum haughtii. The sequence continues at coordinate 4,012,661 of JANSVB020000191.1, forward strand.
AAAATATAATCATATGAACTATACAAGACACTAACTAAATACAATCTGTACGCTCCCCCTCAAATTGATACAAACTGAAATAGTATAAAATATAATCATATGTACTAACTATACAAGATACTAACTAAATGCAATTTGTACACTCCCCTCAAATTGAAGCTAAGTTATTAGCATCAATTTGTGATGTAGGGCAAATAGAAGAATTATTAACTAGTAGCTAAAAGCACAAAATTATGAAATATGGCTGATATTAGAAGGTTGGAATAATAGGTTTCAAGGGTGAATTTTAGCTAGGAATGTAGAAATTTCAGATTTTTTAAAGTTGGGAATTTAATATTTGATTGTTGGATTTTTAGGCTTAGGATTTTAGGGTTTAATATCTCTAGAATATAGGTTTAAGATGGCTAGTGATACCAAGGTCACCTTGGGATTCGAACTTTCACTGAAGTTGATCACCAACACCATTTGCACGGCAATCTCACTTAGATCCGCTTAAGTAAGACTTCAGCCTTCAACGACCCTCGAAGTGTTTACCTCGCACACTTGAAGAAACAATGCTACGAAAGCAATAAGAAAACAAAGGCAACAAGGAAACAAGAGAGATACGATAAAACTAACCTTTATATACTTTCCCTCAAAAGAATACAAGGAATGCTCTCTCTGATTAAATGAGAAGAGCAGTGCTTGAATGAGCTATATATAGGCACTCTAACTTAGAAGTCAAGTTACATTCAGAATCCCACTAAAACTGAACTGCCTAAGATCGTGCTAAGATCACGTCTATCCCTATCATATTACATCACGTGGACCAATTGGACAACACCCTCATCCAAATAGGACTCTAACTGATAAGATAGAATCTATAAGATAACAGAAAGATAGAGTTTACATTCAAATAGGAAACTAGCATCCTTATCCTCGAAGATCTCTACTATCTTTAGATGTTGAGTTCCACTACAACTCTAACTCCTAGTTGTCGCCACATCATCCAAAATCTCTCCACGATCTCTATCCGCTGCTAATGTAATGTGATCTTGTCGAATCTCACATAGCACATTGACCTGATCTAATGCTTCTCACAACAAGTCTGCTAGTCATAGTCCATTCATCCGAGCATGGGCCAAGTCCTTAGTTCATCAAGTCCTTAACCCGGGTCAAGTCGATCTCCACAAGGTTCGAGACTTTACCAAAATTCGCAATAAGTCCGATCCCACTCGCCCATGTTTGCTTTAGTGTTTTCGCATGCATCCCTCATGCGTGTAATCCAGCTAACCTTCCTTCTAAGGCGCATCATGACGGTCGCTGAGAAGTGCTCCGAAGTTTAAGGGACTAACAGCTAGAATGTAGGTTTGAGAGGGCTGGAATTATGGGTTAGGGTTGCTAGAATTTAGTGAAGAACAAAAAGAATGGGTAGTAAGAAACTAGGAATCACTCCAAGGTCTAAGAATCACTATTAGAAGAAAGCACCAGACCTTCTAATTGAAAACTCTAAGTTTGTAGAAAAATTCTAGATTGCTTGTTATTTATGAAAGACTAAGTACATATATATAGTATTCTTAGAATCCTTATTCTAGTAGGAAAAAGATTTCTAATTTAAATCTTAATATAACAGAAATTCTATAAGTCACATTCAACTAGGATAATGTATCTAAAATAGAAAAACATAATACTACTTCATCGAAGTCTACTTCTCCTTCATCAATCACTACAACACAATCTTCATCAACAACACCAAGGACATCATAAAGTTTTCAATAATCAAGCTTTGGAACTCTAAGTAGTTGTTGGTTAATCTTTTCAGCCCCCTGTTTTGTTATATTGACTTGCTGTCCGATTTTTTCAACCTGTTGCCTTGTTGTTTCTGCCTATTGTTCTTGTGTTTTGATTTGTTGTTAAGGGTTGTTTAGGTGTTTCAACCTCCCGTTCAGGTGTTCTAGCTTGCTCTTTAAGCGTTTGAGCTTGTTGTTTAGTTGTTTCAGCTTTAGGGTTTGTCAAAGAATCCATTTTGTTATGTTTTTCTACCTTGTCTCCCTTCATAAGCTTCAAAACTATCTTCTTTCTGTGAAATATAAAATGATAGGTGTTAGCTTTTCCGAAGTGCTGCACATGTCAATCATAAAGCCATAGTCGCCCAAGTAACATGTGAGATACTTTCATAGGAATGACATCACACCAAACAGAGTCCTCATATATTCCTAATTCAAAAGACACCAAGCACCTTTGAGCTACTATTATAGTACTATCATCTAACCAAGCAACTTTGTAGAGATTTGGATGTTTCTTTGTGAGTAAATTCAATCGCTTCACCATACTCTCCGATATCACGTTCATACTGCTCCCTCCATCAATGATAAGCTTACATACTTTTCTCCCCATCTAACTTGAGTAAAGAAAATAGCAGTTTGAAGCCATTCTTCTTGTTCTTCTACTTTAGGGGTTGTAAGTATGCGTCTCACTATGTTAAGATTTATAGGACTAGCTAGTTCATCACTAGCTCCTTCCAACTCCTTTCCAACTTCGTTCTCACGTACGTATTCATCAAAATCTTCCTCTTCTTCTTCTCCCATCATATGTAAAGCTTTAATGGGACATTCATAAACAAAGTGGCCCCTCCCCCTCCCATTGCATCTGAAGCACTACTTGTCATTGTTGCCTCCTTTCGTCCTTGTCTCTGCTATGGCTTTGCCTTTAAATTCAAATCCTTGAGAAGTTTTGTAGTTGTTTGGTGGTGCGATTTTGATGCATTGGGTGCTGGTCTAAAGTTTTGTATCATCATAGTTCTCTTCATGTCAAACTCCCGGACTTGACTTCGAAACTTTTTAGCTTGTTGTCTCAAGTATTGTTCCGCTCTTAAGGGTAAGTGATAGGCATCTTCAAGGTTACAAATCCTTTGCATTATTAGCTCCTTGCGAATTTCTGCCCTTAAGTCACTTTTGTAGTGAGATATAAGTTGTCGTTTTGACTCCGTCCCTTGATATCGAATAGAAAGCTCATCAAATATTTTTGTGTACTTAGTTACGGACATAATCCCTTCTCTAGAGGTCGTGAGTTGATCTTGGATATCTTCCTGATAATGAAATGATAAGTATTTCTCCGATAACTTTAGCTTCATCTCTCCCCAATCAACAATTGGTGGCTGACTTGTTTTTTGAAATCCATAGCTTCTTTCCAATAAAGTATTTGAGATGCTTCCTGATAAGATGATGGAATAGTAATGGAATCCAAAGAACTATACAGGGAATGGTGATGAGCCAAAAGATTAAGACGATCAGGTGGTTTACCAATAAGATGACTATGTCTTGAAGGAACGGAATTCATAGAAGAATCGTAGGATGAGAAATGAAGTAGGAAAAATAGAAGAATTATTAACTAGTTGCTAAAATTCACAAAATTAAGTAATATGGTTGATATTAAACTTCTGAAATATCAAGTTTCAAGGTTGACTTTTGACTAGGAATGTTGAAATTTGAGATTTTGTATAACTAGAATTTTAAGGTTTGATTACTGAAAATTTAGACTTAGAATTTTAGGATTTAATATGACTAGAATATAGGTTTGAAATGGTTAGAATTTAGGTTAGGTTAGCTGGAATTTAGTAAAGAACACAAAGAATGAAAGATAGAAAACTAGGAATCTCTCCTAGGGTCTAAGAATCACTCTTAGAAGAAAGCATCATACCTTCTCAAAAACTCAAGTCTCTGGAAAAATTTCAGATTGCTTCTTATTGATGAAGAGTTGAATACACACATATAGAGTGTTCTTAGAACCCATATTCTAGTAGGAAACAGTTCCGAACAAATTTAAATCCTATTCTAATAAAAATTCTATAAGTTCTAAACAACCAGGATAATATATGTAAAGTAGAATAACATATCTAACTTGCTGCTACTTCCTATCTAATAAGGAATCCTAACATAATGTAAATTTCAGCCTTTATCTTTTGTTTTCAACTCAATTCTCAATTTTCATCCCACCAAATTAAGGCTTGTGATTGACTAATTTTTCCTCTTTTATTTCTTCTCTATACTTTAAGTTTTTTTGCATCAAGAACATACCAGATCAAAAGGTAGCATTTGACCTTGCTTTGGGATAGGATTGGAAGGTGTTGTAGTTGGTGCCTGCTTCTCTTTGTGCTTGTGTACTAACAATTCTTTTGTATGATCAGAATCAGGAATAACCCTGTCATCATTAGGAGACACATTCTGCAAAGTATCAGTTGACTCTAAAAAATCAAGTGAAAAAGGAACAAAAGGACCTTTAACCTGAGCAATGGAGACATAGTAAGAGACATTTTCTAAGAAAATCACATTATGGGATACAATACGATGGATTATAGGATCATAGCATAAGCAACCCTTTTGATCAATGCTATATCCTACAAAGACACATAAAGAAGCCTGATTAGATTCTTTGTTCTTTCATGAGCAAAAAGTTGGATAAAAGAAACACAACCAGCAATTTAGAATAATCAGGTAGCTTATTAAATAACATCCAATAGGGAGATTTATCCTTAGGAACAAATGATGGGATCCAATTAATGAGATAAATAGCAGTTGATGCAGCTTCAACCCAAAAAGTATGAGGAACTTGGGAATCTAACAATAGAGTCGTAACAATTCAAGGATATGACGATTTTTTTTCCTCAAACACTCCATTTTGTTCAAGAGTGTTAGGACAAGTTCTTTAAGATTGGATTCTTTCAAATTCTAAAACCTCTTGGAACTCATTTGAAATGTGTTTGCATTCTGAATCAGTCCAAAGAACTTTTGTTTTAGCATCATATTGATTTCTTATCATACATAAAAATATTGGGAGGAGCCTAGGGCTTTGATCGTGTGCCTATTTTAAAACTTCAAATTTATAACACAAAAGTATATCCAAGAGAAGCGCGTATAATCATCAATGAATAAAACGTAATATCAAAATCCTAACCTAGATAAGGTAGGTGTTCGACCCAAAACATCATTATGAATTAGCTCAAATGGTATGGTAGATATACTAGAATGAAATGGAAAAGGCAATTTCACTCTGTTATTCAAAGAACAACTATACAAGATTTATTGATAGTACTCAAAGAGGATATTTGACTTTTTAATAAACTAGAACCAAACAATTTATTTAACTTTTTGACATTTGGGTGACCTAATCTATGATGTCACAAGTGCCAAATCTTAGAAGAACTAGACAAATCTACGTTAAAACTAGCAAATAAATGATTCACATCCACGCTTCTCAAATTGTAGAACAGACAGGCTACGAATTCTACGACCCCTCCCCATCACCATCCCACTTTGAAGGTCCTGTATAATACAACCGTCATGAGAAAATGGAACAACACATTATAGTCACAAACAAGTTTTCCAATAGAAAGGAGACTACTAGTAACTTTAGGAGTAAAGAAAACATTTGATAATTGAAAAGAAGGTTTTGAATTTAACAATAAAGAGAGATTATCGCTACCAATAACATCTAATTTCTCACCATTGGCTGTAATAATTTGTTGATCATTATCATAAGATTTAATGGACAAAGGAGTTTGAGGTCCAGTCATATGATTCGAAGCACCTGAATCAATGATCCAAGGGGACCCTACCTTAAGAGAATTCTTACCAGATAAACCAATGGGAGAAAATGCTGTAGAAATAGCAGAAGACACTGAATTTCATCTGAGATTGGTAAGGCTTAACTTTCTAAGAGCTAACATTACTGGTAACATTTGGGATTACAAAATCCAACTTTGCATCAGAATTGGAGCCATTTGAAAAGGTACTAGCAGTAGTAGCTTGGTAAGCATGGTGATTGTTCTTTTTCTTATTATTCCCCTTTTGTTGAAGTTCTCTACATTCTGTGACAATATGACCTGATTTCTTACAATAAACACAATAATTTCTCTATTTACAGTGTGAGGCTATATGACCAAATTCCTTACATTCAAAACATTACATAATTGAGTGATCCTTTGTTGGAGCTCTATCAGCTGCCCATGTAGCAAAAATTACTGATTCAACACTTCTGCTCTCCAAATTTGCTTGCGTCATAATTCTGGTTTCTTCACACAAAAGTCCTCCTAAGATTTGATCCTTATTATGCGAGATAGAACGATTCAATGTAATGGCTCATGCAACTTCATAGTCAGGCCTTAGTTTCATTAAAAATTGCATCACTTTTCTTTCTTCATATACAGCCTTCAAACTCATAAGACAACAACCTGCCTTTACATCTCCCATATTTACAATTTCATATTCAGTCCATAAATCCGTAAACCCAGCATGGTGCTCTTGTATATTTTGCTCTCCTTGGCCATACTTGAAAATCTCATATTCAATCTGAAAATTTCTTGCTAAATTTGATTGTTGATATAGTTTTCTCTAAATGTTTCCACATCTCTTTTGCTGTACGAAAATCACGCATCGGTATTCCAATACTTTTGTCAACCAAACCCAAACTCCAAGACTATTTTTTCATTATTTATCTTTCATTGTTGATTCCTTTTAGCATCAGAAGCATCAGGTTGTTTATATATGCTGTTGATTAAACCCTGCCTTCTATAAAAAAATGAAAGTGAAATCTCCAAACATGATATTCTTTCTTGCAGGAGTTTTGCTGCTGTAGGCGTGGATCCAGCTGTGATGGGCATAGGTCCAGCTGTTGCAATTCCCGCTGCAGTAAGATCTGCTGGACTAGAGATTCAAGATATTGACCTGTTTGAAATCAATGAGGTAGAGTGGTTGAATTATAATTTAAAAACTTTAGCGATGTCTGAAGAAGCAGGCTTCATGAGTTATGCAACTGTTTTTGCTTTGACCAGGCATTTGCTTCCCAATATGTTTATTGTCGTAAGAAACTGGAGCTTGATCCTGAAAAGGTCAATGTAAATGGTGGTGCAATGGCTCTTGGACATCCTCTGGGTGCTACAGGTAATTACTAAGTAGATCGTAGTTGCTATGTCGGAAAAGTAAAAATGCATGCTAGAAAGACCTGAATGAAAGTCAAAGTAGACTGGTGACACGTGAAAGAAATCAACAATGTAATATTACTTATATATCTCCCACATGATTGTAATTTGGCCGTCATTTTTAAACAATCTGCTGTTACTTATGTCAGGTTCTCGTTGCGTTGCCACCCTTTTGCATGAGATGAAGCGGCGGGGGAAGGACTGTCGCTTTGGAGTGATCTCAATGTGCATAGGTCTCTTCCTTCTTCACTCTTTCTTGTCCTCTTATACCCTCTCCATCATTAAGCACATCGTGCAGAAACAAAGTCATTCATAAAGCCCTGAAGAATATGGAACGAATTATCAGTAATAAAAACCAGAAGTGCATTAGGTTAACCGGGTTATATTCAAAAGTAAGTTGAGTCTTGTCCAATTGGACAAATGTGCATCATGAGCACTTTCCTTGCATAGTTATTATCAGGTATATATCGCGCCACCACTAGTAGGTACAGGTTCTAGCTATTAGGATTTGAGTTAATTTACTGATTTGGTTTGGATGGTTCAAAAGTGGACTGAAACCTGTGACTTTTAAACAATATTCAGTGGACTAAGCAAGTTTGCCTTTCCCAAAACAAGGGGAATGAGATGATTAATGGAATGCTGTCTGAATTGTGAGCCGTTGATTGCAGGATCAGGAATGGGTGCTGCAGCTGTAATTGAAAGGGGAGACTGTGTTGATGAGCTATGCAATGCTCGAAAGGTGGGAACCAACAACCTCATATCGAAGGATGCTCTTTAGGTGCATTTAGTTTCTCTTTCAGATTGTAGTCAAGACTTGGACAACATCGCCATAATAAATGTTGGGCAGCCCATCCACAGTCTAAACTACCACAATTGTTGCATGTCTGAAAATCATGTCCAGTGATATTTTAGTTGTGTCGTAGAACTTTTGTCAACCACCAGATTTGGATATATAACTCATGATTGCATCAATAAAGCCTCCCCCAAGAAGTTTTTCATTGTGTATGTCATATAATAAATAGGCTACCTTCATGGCCAAAGATCATCCAAAGTTATTCGTTGTCTAGGAAATTGAGAAGTTTAGGTTATTGTTTCTTGGTGTTGGTGGAGCAAAAAAAAAAAAAGTTTTAATAGGATTTAGTGGCGTACTTTTTTTATATACAATATTCTATAAAAGATTATACAAAAAACTAATTATACGTCTTAACAGTAGCAACCATCTCTTTATAAGATCTTGTTAGATTACACTTTTTTTCTATTTATTAAAGATATTGTTTTAATTATTGTTCTTATAAGAAGTAAATATTGAGGGTGAGGCTTGAAATTCTTTCATAGCTATAAAATCATAGGTTCAAGTCACGAAAATAATCTCTCTCTAAAAATACAAAGTGTAGGTTATATAAATTGTGACCTTTCTCAGATTTCTGTAAAGTGGGACAAGTTAATAAGAGGCAGATCTAACGGTGAGCCTTAAACAGGTGCTCTTTTTTGTCCTTGTCTGACTTGTTTGTGTGGATAATGAATTTCTATAATTAGTTTATTTTTGTGTGAAGAGTAATATTTAAAACGTGAATATTAATAAAAAGTGGTGGCGGAATTTCTTTAGTTGAGAAAAAATCTTAACTAGAACAATTCTTATTTATTCTTCTTAGTTCTTGCAATACATGACCAAAGGGCCCACTGCAAACACCAAATACAATGGTAGTAAAGTAAATTATGAGATGATTATAAGATAAACCGTCAGACATCAATATTTGTTCACCAAAAATAAATACTTGCTAATGCACCTCAATACTTCATTAATATAAAAATAGAATATATAATATATTGCATTAATTCGATTTGTATTTTAAGCAAAGTTGCAAATACTGTACCAAACTTGATACTGGATTTAGTTTTACTACAGTACTGTACCGGTATTGATCAATATCGGATATCATTTCTGGTAATTTTTTAAATTTATGAAATAGTCCTTTAAATTTTTAAAATTTACAAAATAATCCGTTTGTATACAACCATGTTTTCAAAAATCATAATAATAAATAATAATGACAATTAATATGAAATGATAATAATTTTTAAATATTTCACATATAAATGATAACCACCATTAATGTAAAAAAGACAATCATCATCATATAAATATAAAATTAAGAATAATATAAAGTATTTAAAATATTACAATAATACAATTTCATCATTTTAATAAATAATATTATATCAAAAAATTAAAAAAGGAACAATAAATATCTTTAAATAATTTTCAAAAAGAGTTGATGACGAAGAAATAATCAAATAGAAGTTAAACCTGAAACAAAAACATTACAGTTATATTACAAATATAGAATTTATCATAAACATCAAATACAAGTAAAATTAGAAGAAGAGGAAAAACAAAAACCTGGAACGAAATTCAATCGTCAATGGGAAGATACCTGCTAGAACTGCATTGACCATAGTAATCATTTGGTACAAAATCCTCATCATTTAGAGGAGCATCATCATCATTATTATTCAAATTTAATACACCAAATGACATGTCAATGTTTTCCCATCCAAGATTATTTTCCAAATCTAAATCATTCACATCAACCAAATTTAGTTGCCAAAAGATCAATATTATCAATGAAAATTAGATCAGTTGAACTACTTGTGTTATTAAAACTCCTAGTAAACAATTAAATTTAATTATTAAAAAATTATAAGAAATTATATCAAAATTAATAATGAAAATAATGAAAATAACATACCTTTCTCGAAACTTTAAATCGTAACGACAAAAATCAAGTCATTCAACCTCTTATGCTCCAATATATTCCTTTTCTTTGAGTGGATAAATTCAAATGTGTTCCAGTTTCATTCACAGCCTGTTGTACTCACACATTGACTTAAAATTCGAATCGCAAATCTTTTCAATTCTAGAACACTATTTCCGAATTGATCCCACCAAGAAACTGCAAGTTATAAGATAACAAAAGTAGTACTATAAATAAAATAAAGTGATAATTAATTTTCAACGAATAAGAAATAGGAAATAACTAATACTTGGAGAAAGTTTTCCTCTTTGTCCAATAGCAATCGACATTCCAAAATTCCCATAAGACAACTTATAAAGCTCCATTTGTGAGCTTAAAAGATCTTGCATCGCATCAAGTCTAACAATTATTGTAATTTTTAAAAACATCCCTCTATTAACTTCAGCTTGCTTTGTAAGATCTAATCTAAAATACACAATAGGAATAAAAAATGCCCCAGTTATAAACAATAGAGAAGAAAGTTGTTTTTTCCTTCTCTCATTAATGATTGAGAGATATGGTGTGTATAAAGAAGGACTAATTTTCATATTGGCCTTGATTGCTTCCATCACTCTTATTGGATCCCGTTTGCTTCCGGAATCCAACTCTTACGAAATCATGAAACTTGAGCTTCATCGGTTCATTCTCATTCTTGTAAAATCCCAATATATATATATATATTCACAATTTGTTCAATGGCGTGCCCACATAAAATTAGTCA
>JANSVB020000191.1:4168203-4181464 GCA_025504935.2 Erythroxylum haughtii
GAAGAAAAGCAGGAAGGGAGAAGTTGCAATCGCGACCCACAGGCCTCCCCCCCAAAACCTAAACATATTCCACTCTTTTGGCCATTACTTTGTCGTCCAACCACCAAATGACCTGATATTTGAACCAATGGATTCCTAACAAATTTGTCTCTCTTTCAATAAAACTTTATAGCTTTAGTATTGATTTGAAAAATATTGATTGAATCAAAGTAAGGGTATGGGTTGGAAGAGTATGAATTGGATATTTTTACTAAATATACTTCGGTATTTTGATGATATCTTGATTGTAGAGTTCCAAATGAGATGATTCTTATTTCTAAATAAACTAGAGTCATAGAGTTACAAATCCTCTGAAGAGATTGAATTTTAATCCAGTTTTTAAGACTTTCAATTTTTGGATAAAACTTGAGTATAGTGTACAATTTTAGTTTACTAACAGCCTGAAAATGTTTGGGGTATATCTTTCAGATTTCTGAACCAAATTGACTTATTTTGGTATCGTTAGAAACTTAAGACAATGGCAAACAAAAGTTCTGAAGAAGTCAAATTGAAATTCCAGATGGAGGTTTCCCAAAATCTGTTCTGAAATAGAAGAAATGAGTTTTGCTCTCATCTTATGACTCCGAATGTTAGGCTCCGGAAGCAGGGTCCAACACTAGCTAAATAGCGAATTTATATGTCTCTTGAATTGACACGACATCGTCTTTGGGATGCAACACTGGACAAAAAAAAAGTCTAGATGATTTACCTGCTGCATCGCCCCTATTGTATGACTGATAATAATATTCTCTGCACAATCAGCCATATTCAGTATTGGCGTACCTTCGTTGATTTGTCTAATGAAGAAACTCTTGCTACTGAAGAACTTTATGCACTTCTAGACCAATACAACCAATATCTACAGACTGATATTTCTCCTCTGTATACATCACAAGGACCATATTTCGAAGAAACAGCTCTAAGACATCCTCTTAGAACTCCACCTGTGAGGGAGTGAATGGACATCTATTCATGATAATTGTATCCACATTCATAGAGGTTATATTCCATGTCCGACTTATAGGCCTACTGTGGAATCAAGCCCACAACTAAAAGAACTCAGTCCAACAGGTCATTATAATTAACAGATGAGTTAATAGTGGATCATTTTTACAAAAAATTATATATTTATTATATTGTTTGTTTATTTATTTATTTTAAGATATATTAAGACATTCTTTTTATTGGATAGGATTAAGATTGCATATTTGTAGACTTATTCATATTTTAGTTTCAGTAAAACTTTTATTGGAATATTATTGTTGTTACTTTTACGATAAACTAAAAGTTGAATTATTTTATTATTAAATTTTAAATTCCAAATTTGCATTGGAAAATATAATAAAGTTTGAGATTTTTATAATTATATTTTTTATTAAGTTCCTTTTAAATTTATGTAGTTAATAAAAATTATGATAAAACATCGAAAAATATTTAAATTTTAATATTGTCGTTCGCTAGTTTATGCTATGTGGACTACGTGATTCCTTATTAAAAGCTATTCTTAACTTAATATCATCTTAAATATTGAAATCTTTAAGGGATGGTTGGTTTATATGGAGGAATGATAGTAAGAATGAAAATGAATATAGTAAGAAATGAGAATGAATATAATCATTATAATTATAATGATTGGTTAAAAGAAAGAAATGACTATCGTTACCATCATTGATAATATTTAGTTTGTTAAAAATATTAAGAAATAAAATATATTATATTTTAATTAATTACATTATAATTAACTAATTAGTTATATTTAAATTAATTGATTATATCTTAATTAATTAATTAGTTAATTATATTTTAATTAATCAATTAATTATATTTTAATTAAATATATTTTAATTACATTTTAATTAAAAATAAAAATGAAAATATAAATATAAATGTCATGGCAGTAATGTGACCCCTGTGACAATGAACACTTATTTGTTAATTAAAGGATAAAGGTTATTCCTCTCAGAAGTGCAGGGTAGAGTAATACCAAAAGAGAGATATCAAAAATCCTAGGACGCAGGTGAGTTAGTAAGGAGCTTTTCTAGCTTAAGTAAGGTCGTAGGTTCGAACCCTCCTCATGTATGTAACCGTTTAAAACGTAGGAACAAAGCTTTAGATCCTGCAAAGAATATACCCGACTCGAGTGGGGATTAGTCTGAAAGTAAATGGCTTAAAGGTGCTTTCCTACAGTTGGGACCCTCCTAAAACACCTCGTGAGCAACAAAAAAATAGAGATATCAAAATATTATTAACTCAATAGTAACATACAACTGACCAACATTTTTCTTTTTTTAATAAATAAGAGAAAATCAAAACTATCTCATAAAAAAATACCACAAGCATCAGCCCATATAATCAAAGAGAAGGCTTCAAGAATATCGTCTCAAACCTGAAAAGTTGAAGAAATGTTATGACCTAATTTAACTAAACAATCTGCTACAAAATTACCTTCATAAAGTACATACCTAATACTAACATTTTTCATTTAATAGCCAATGATTCATTATAGAATCATCACTTAACCCACTACCCCCTTAATTTTTTTTATAAAGGAAGACAAGCTTTACAAATTACATAGTAACTCTAGGTTGACAAGCCCTCGACATATCCTCTAAGAGGATAGATATGCATCCCTTAGGTGGGAGCTTAAAAGTAGTAACTCTTAGTTCAAACTGGTCTGCATAATTTACTAGTCAGTCCGCACACTAATTACCTTCTCTGTAACTGTGACGAATTACAACACTCTAGTAACAGGTAATAAGTTCATTAATACCTAATATTAAAGGATTAAAAGACGTATCTCATGTCGTCAGGGATGAAAGTATAGTAGTCACTGTACTCAAATCTACTTCTAATTTTATATATTGGTACTCAAATTCCAAACCAGATTGAGGCCTGAGAGGACGAGTGGTGATCCCCTGTCCAAATTACCCAATACCAACTCTGTTCAAGTGGATATACCCACACAAGTGGATGGCTTAGATCCACTTGGACAGAATTAGTACTGGGTAATTTGGACAGGTAATTTGGACAGGGGATTTGGGGTGTGATAGGACACCCCAGCACCCCGTTAATTGATATAAATACGAGATAAATGTAAAACCTTGCCGGGAATTGCATGATTGGAAACAGACAACTTTATAACCATGTTGGGTGGGCAAGTTCGAACGCATTACATTAATGTCAATCTTAATCTCCCGCTTTTGTCTGTCTCAAAACATTCTTAGATTTTCCCTATCGAATTCATAGAAAAGGAACAAGCCGAAAAATCAGAGTGTCTTATAAGCAGCATATATTTGCGATTTCTTTTGTTTGAAGATGGAAGCAGTGAAAGAACCAGAGATAATCACGGACAAAAACCAGATGAGAAAATGGTCAAGAGCCATGAGATGCAAAGGAAAGACTCTAGCTTTGGTGCCCACAATGGGTTATCTTCATCAGGGCCACTTATCACTCGTCAATGAAGCTCGTAAAAACGCCAATCTCACGGTAATTTCAATATATGTGAACCCAGGTCAATTCTCGCCTTCTGAGGATCTCTCCACATACCCTTCTGATTTTCGTCGTGATGTTCTCAAGCTCTTGTCTGTTCCTGGTGGTGTGGATGTTGTTTTTAACCCCTATAATCTCTATGACTATAAAGCTGACCGGAGAAATGTGGAGGAGAAGGAGGATAATGTTGATAGGAGTGTTGGTTGGAGGAACTTGGAGGGTAGAGGAGAGGTGTCGTGCGTGGAGGAGAACGGTACGGGACATGAGACGTGGGTAAGAGTGGAGAGATTAGAGAAGGGTTTGTGTGGGAATAGTAGGCCGGTGTTCTTTAGAGGGGTTGCTACAGTTGTGACTAAGTTGTTTAATATTGTGGAGCCCGATGTTGCTGTTTTTGGGAAGAAAGATTACCAGCAGTGGAAAATTATTCAGAGGATGGTGAGTATTCATGTTTAGCAGTTGTGATTATTGGTCTTCTGGTTAGAAGAAAAAATTTATTTACTTAAGTATGATGAGAATGTATGGCATTTCATTAAATCTCTTGCATTTTTTGCACAACTCTTTTCTGTTTTTCAGAAGTCTAACGAACTGCAAATGCTTAGGTTACTCTTACGAATTGTATGTCCCCTTTGACAGTTTATGAGAAAGCTGATTGTAGTACAGTGAATGGTTGCAGTTTCATGATTTGGAGTGTAACCTAGATGAAATTAATTATGTGATTTTTATTATATATTTCTGTAATTTGTTATGCATACCTAGACGAATAGAATTAGTATCTGTCAATTTGTGTTTACACTCAATCTTGATATGGCATATGCTAGCCTGTCACATCAGAATGGCAATTTTCACCATTTAATTTTGAAAGATAAATTAATTGTCTGTTTAATCTCTCACTTTCTGCAGGTTCGAGATCTTGATTTTTCAATCAGGATAATAGGTTCTGAAGTAGTGCGTGATAATGATGGTCTAGCAATGAGTTCACGCAGTGTGCACCTCTCTGTTGTGGAGAGGGAAAAGGTATTCACAGCGAACCTTGAAACTCTGAATCTGCAATCCGCTCGTCTACCTATTGTTACTGGATATAGTTTTAACCCCCACCATGACGACCTTTTTTTTCCCTCTTATTCGGCAATTTGTTACTTTTGGTTGTTTAGCACTTCTCGATGTACTGATTTTAAATTTGTAATTCAATCAGATACACTGTTCCTGATGTTTCCAGTCAATCTTTTCTTTCAACTTTTCATATCTGATTTTTCCTGATAAAACTTTCAACTAAGTATAGTCCCTTCTTTCTTATGTTTTTTACAGGCTTTATCCGTAAGCAGGTCATTATTCAAAGCCAAACTATCCACGACAGAAGGTTGCAAAAGTTCCAAGTCATTAAGAGACATGGTCATCCAAACGATAGAGGAAGCTGGTGGGAAAGTTGATTATGTGGAGGTTAGATGGCAATGACATATTTTTCTGAATTTGAGTTTGCTGATTATGGTGCTTATTGTTTGAGAATATTATCTTTTCCCCATTCTATTGGAAGGTATTCATTATATTCCAGTCTAGCTTTGTGTAGCCCTTCATTGATTCATCATATAAAATGGGGTAAAGACACATTTTTCTGGTTATTTCCAAGTTTCCTCTTTCATTAAACATGAAAGAAAAAGTTTTACTCTCTTTAAAAATTGTTGTTATATACATAAAAATCGACATAATACATTTATTATATAATTATATTTTATATGAATTATATATATTAAACATAAATTATATGTATTAAACTCTATATATTATAGAAATTCTATATAATATAGAAATTTAGAATGACATAATCCCTTAATCTAGGGAGTGGTATATATGCAGTTACTGTAATTCTTGCAATGCATTTTCATGCACACTGAAGCGGTGGGAAGTTTATTTTGTTGATATAGAATTTTATTAGAAAAGTGCAGCAACCTGAGAAACTCAGAGGTCTGCAATAAGTTGTCCTTGTTAATCATTTTTTATCTGTCGTCTTCTGTGATAATTTAAGCCGCAGATTTTTCACAGTGCAAAAGGAGCATAGGTCAGGAGTGGCTTCTGCAATAAGTTAACCTTGTTAATCATTTTTTATATGTTGTCACCTAGGATTGTTTAACTTTCAGATATTGTCACAGTGCAATAGGAGCATAGGTCATCTATCTGTCATAAATGGCTTGGTTAAGTAACAACACAAAACCGACAGGACATAGACAGTGATTCTCAATTTTACAAATCACAGGAGTCAGCCTCCTAAACATAGTTTTAATATTCCAATTCCTCTTGACAGTAAACCTGATCTTCTTTGGAATACTAAAAGGGTTTTCTAACAAGACCAGGTTTAATCTCGGAGGGTTTGGAATATCACAATCACTTTGTATACGAGGTACATATGTACTACGTATGTATATAAAGTCAATCCTCGTATGCAAAGTTATTGTGTGTGTGTGTATATATATATATATATATATATATATACATATATCTATGTATATGTCACAGGAGTCAATCCTCGTATACAAATTTATTGTGTGTATATATATATATATATATATTTGAGAAAGACCAGTCTTTGTCCCTTCTTATCTCAGATTGTTGTTAGATGTATCGGTATTGTGTATTTGAGGGTTAGTTGCATGTTATATATATATATATATATACACATATATATGTGTATATATATTTGAGAAAGACCAGTCTTTGCCCCTTCTTATTTTCAGATCATTCTTAGATGTATCGGTATTCTATATTCGAGGGTTAGTTGCATGTTACGAAAGAAAACAGCTCGAATACTTCTTTGTGTTCTTTTTTGAGAAAATCAACTAATATTGGATTGTATTGAATATTGATACCAAAATGGGAGGCAGTTCTTGGAATCTAAGCATCTGTTCTTCATTTTTGGTTCATTTTGCAAGCAGATTGTTGACCAAGAAAGTCTGGAAGCAGTGGATGAGATCAAAAACCCTGTTGTGGTCTGCGTAGCTGCCTGGTTTGGAAAAGTAAGGCTTATAGATAACATTGAAATTGACATATGAAAGCTTTTTCAACCCGAGAGTTGCTTTTGACTCATTCTGTCTTTGGTGTGGCAGATGAATAAAGTTGCTGCCTTACTATTCTCATTCTTTGTTAAGAGGAAATTCTTACATTCCTCCACATTGAATATATGGGATTAGCAATCTGAACTTCATGTCCTAAGGCTACGGGCAGTCGTTGCCCTCGCTCTTAAAGCGCTATCATGTCAAATTTTTTCGTTCAAATGCTACTTTGAATTTTCAAGCATTTTAAAGTTACATGGTTTGAAAAAGTCTTCTATGAAATGATAAGAATGTACAGGAGAAATGAAACACATTATGTCAACATTATCACGCCAGACATTGTGGTCCACTTTATATTTAGTTGAAAGTTTATTATTAATAGAATGAAATAAAATATAAAATAATAAATAATTTGTATTATAATATATTATAAATCTTTCTTTTAAGTAATATCATTATATTATATTATAGATTATTTCACTATTTTCAAACAATAATTTTTTAATATTATATTATATTTCAATATAATAAAAATAGACATGACGTTTTTTCCCAACAAATTAAAAATCTTCTATTACATCCAATCTTACATGTTAGAATAACAGAGAAGTAGACATGACATTTTTCTCCAACAAATTCCAGGAGACTCAGGAAACCTCAAATCCTCTTACTTCAGGGAAACCCCGTCCACGTTCAGATATATTCAATGTTTTCAGTTACTGATTTACAAGGCGGCTAATTAAAAGCTGAGGTGGAAAAGGATTGGTAGAAAATTAATTATTAAAGAAAAATAGATTGAATGACTTGCTAATCTGAGGCTAACACAGCATTGTTTTACATTTACATCCATGCTTCCAAAATCCCAGGCAATGATTGTCACGACGAGATCTTCATCACTGACCAATTCCAAACAATTTATGACAGTACAAGCATGAGGTACAAATTGAAACATTAAATGGCAAAGTTCCACACTTCAGATCTGGTATCAAAAAGAATTCAAAAGTCAAACTATACAATCGCAATCTTATAATATAGGCTATAGAAGATGCTGGTGTGTGTAAGCCCAAAAAGATATCAAGTAAAACATCAGCTCTCTGAAACTTAATGACACTTGAAGCCATTGCAAACGGACAATACAATGATGAGAATCAACGCAATCAAGATGCCCAACACTATCAGCTTTACTTTCATATTCTGCAGCCACATCTTCCGCCTCATCTTGGTTCCTTGCTGCCTAAAGTCTTGGGCCTGAGACATGGTGAAGAAATAACAGACATTACGCCAACAAATGAAGAAGCATCACCTTTCGAAAGAATCGTTCCAAAACTTGGACACAAATGGACAATAGGATTTGACAATATATTTATTAAAAGAGAGGAAAAAGGTAACATTACAACATGAATCATCGACTATGTACAGATTGTTAACTAAAATTTAATAAAATCAGTGATGTCTGCAGGTTTTGATTTCAGGTTTGGAAAAAGGAGAGTTTCCGTATCTAAAGCAGAAGAGAAGTCAGTTCCAGGAAATGTTCTCGTCTCCAATCAGCAAAATCTTGGCAGCATGCAGTTAGCAAAATCTATGGCCTTTTCCTGTAGCAGATAACATGACTTCAATGAAGGTGTTCATAAGCTCTGACAGTAAGAGAACCAACTCCCACGGTTGGTGCCCAGAAGATCCATTAATGGTCTATCAATGAAGGCATGCCAGAGGTGGGCAAAATTTGACAGTGAACAAGGGAACTAGAAGAACATTATCTGAATCTTCATCTTAGTTGTGCTGGTTATCGATATGGTTTTGTAAATGATTGATGGTCGAATTGTGTTGTTGTAAATTGTTTGTTGGAAATCTTGTGTTACTGGTTAGATGAGCTAGCTCTATAAGGCCTTCTTGGTAGGAAGGTTGTATAGGTATACAGTTGTTTGTGTTTTGTTTGTACGGCATTGTTGTAGGTTCCTTATGAATTCACATTAGGTTACTCCTTCTGGTAGGTAAGAGATTACTGCCTAGGAAATCTCTAATTGTGTACATAACATTTTCTTATTTGTATAAAAAAATTTACTGATTTACCAAAAAAAAAAAAACAGCGAAGAAATGTACTGGATTTATGTTAGTCCACATGGCAAATGAATTGGTGCAAAGCTTGTAATTTAATAATATATAGAATGACCACACAGATCCACCTTAACATGCATTTTATAGAGAATTGGAGCTCCATACAAATGAAAAGCAATTTGACAACATTAATAAATTGTCAAATTAAAGATTTCAAATTTTCTTTGGACCAAAAAGAGAAAAGCCTTCATATTTACTTGTTAAATGTTATAGATTTGATCAATATCTTCTTTCATGTCTCCATGATAATATTTCTCTGAATCACGGAAGTGCCATTTCAAGCATACATACATCTAGTAAACTTTACTTCAATCAATGAAACTGATGTAATCACACTCCAGCATAACCATAAACCTACTATTTTCACAATCAATTTCCAATAACATATGGTAGAAATCGCTAAAGCTTTTAAAAAATGCAATAGGTTCAATCACTTACCTGAGAGCGAAGATTTTCTGTTTTGTCCACTAGAAGCTCAATTTTTTCCCCACGGTCAAGAACCTGCCGAAACACTTCTATTAGTACTGTCGCATTGTGACATATGAATAGGCTGTCTTTATCACCACATGGGGAAGTAACAACTACAGAGGTAAGTTCCTAGCCTCAAAATTAAAAGATTTTTTAACTCCTCAAAGTAATTCTAGAAGATTGCTAACCTTCTCTATGTTCTCCATCATAACCCCTTTAACTTCTGAAACCTGAGCCTTAACTTTAGCCAGCTTGCTGACTTCCTCAGGGTGATCAACACAGTACTGCATCTGTTCCTTCAACTTGGACCTAAAATATTGATTTGCAATTAAAAGTGATTAATCAGGAAATCCATAAATTCCCAGTCCAAGTCCGTGTCATGAAATTACCCAAACTCCTTGTTAAGGCTATTGGCAACTGCTGTTGCAGCTTTCCCACCACCATATTTCTTGGTAAAATCCTCCTTAACTCGCTCAAGGAAGGCAATTGGAACTTGTCGGCCAACAGACTCCACTGCAACCACACAATAAGCTGAAAAATAACAATATTTAGTTAAGAGTTTGTGCTTGAACAAAAGAAAAACAACCAATGGCACAAAAAGCTTGCCCGAGAAATTATGCAAGAAACTGAACCATACAGGTCAAACAGCAAACATGATTATTCAAACAACATTTGACAAGACATACATCCTCAATTCATATGGAGGTCCATCCCGCTCAGTGAACATAATTGATTCTAGAAACCACAATTGACAAGACAGACATACCTCCTAAATTCATATACAGGTCCTTCCAGCTTAGTTTTTATTGTATAATAAGATCACAATAGTGTGTGCTAATTTGTAATACAATACTCATAGACAAGTCAACTTTTCAACTAAACAAAACCTCCTAATACCATTTTGAAAACCCATGCATGATTTGATATCCTCATAGCAATCCCCAATTTCATTAAATAGATGCATATTCAGCAAGACTTTTCTCCTTGTAGGAAATCACTCATTCTAAAAACTGCAGAAACCTGGACTGCAATTGACCTATCATTTCCATGTTCAGTTAAAGCCTACAAATGGAAATTGAAAAAATTGAAGGTCAAATAGAAGAGACACATTGAAAATAGATTTACCATTGCTTAAATATATGATGTTTGAAACCCAAGGGTAATCAAACCAATTCTACGTCATAACTTATAGATTGACTAGAATTAAGAAACTGCAGGACCTCAACAATCCTCAGTTCTTCCCTTATATCTCCTAAATGAGGTAACCACACAATTTTATCACCATAAATTACAGAAAATCAAGTAGTTTGTTAAACAAATTTACTCAACCGTACAACCTGAACTAGAAACTAGAAAGATCACCGTACCACCGTGTCACTAAACTGTTCCTGCTTCTTCAAATAAAAATACATGGCGCAACTCAAAACCCGCCATTTCCGCACCAACACATGAAGAAAAAGCCTTCAGTTCAGTCCAATGATCAAAAACTCTATTGGATCAGAAACTAAAACCAAAAAGAAAATCATAACCGTATGTCAACACCAAAAAAAGGGCCTACAACACAAAAATCCTACTCATAGTCCACTCAGTCATATAAACATCAAAATCTACAATCAAAGTCAATAAACCAAGATCGGGACATAAACAACACGGACGATCACAGCGAACAAACAGATCGGAACACTTAAACGGTCAAAAATGCAGAAAGAAAAAGAGAGAAAACAGAATCTAAAGATCGAAGAAAGAGGATATATACTGAAGCCGTTATCGACGAGGTAGTTAAAGGTGTGGCCATCGCAGTTGTAGGTGAATTTGTTATTGGTGGCCGGAAGTTTCTGGAGACACTGAGCGGCTATGCTAGTGAAGTTTCCGGTGAACTCCGTGTATTCGGCCAAGATCACCGTCCCACGTGCCACAAAGCTGTAGATCAACGATTGCTGACCCATTTAACAATAAACCCTAATCCTAGGAAAGAAACAATAGATCGGACTACGAGAGCAAGAGAACTGAGGTTTTGGGGTGCTCAATTGACGAAAATATAGAATGAGAGAGAGGGCGAGAGGGAGCTTTCGGCGACGCTTGGATAGAGAGCAAGGTATCGTAGCGTAAGATTTGGTTTTAGCTACCCTCCAATTTCATGGGTAATAACGGAAATGCCATGCAGTTTTTCTTTTTTTTCAAATCCTTTCTCGAAGATTTGAACTCAACGAGGCGGTGACGGAATGAATAAAGAAAATCGATTAACGTCATCGATAGGCCCCACGTCATTTTCCTATTTTCGATTTTCAAGATAGTAATACCGTGTCTATTTTTAGCCATATATATAATTTGTTTTTACTCCCTCTTATTTAAAATAAGTGTCGTTTTAGTAAAATACATATTTATTAAAAAATTTAGTGAAATATTTGATATACCCTTATTAATTGCATGTTGAACTGTCTTAAAAATATAATCTGTATGATTAGGATGTGAGAAAAAGTAAAGGGTAATTTTAGAAATAAAATTATAAACATGCATGAAAAATCGTGAACGACACTTATTTTGAATAATTAAAATATCTCTAAAACGACATTTATTTTAAATAGAAGGGGGTATTTTACAATTATACTAGATCTGAACTAGAAACTATGCACTGTTTTTATAGTTTCATTTGAATTTATATAGTAATCCTATAGAATTTAATTTTTATTAATATAATTATATAATAATTTTCTTTGATATATGTGTCTTCCATTATAAAAACCTAAATAAATTAACAAAAAGAACCCTTTTTTATTGAAAAGTTTCAACATATTGGCTGAGAGTTTGTAAGGCCCCAACATATACCTTGGAAGTATTATAGCATGTCTAGGGTGTGTTAATAAGCGAACATAAAAAATTAAGTGTATCTAAGCATAGTAAGGGACATAACGTTAATTAATTTTAAAAGATATGGGTAATTAAAAGATATGGGTAAATTGATAATTTGATCATTCAACATAAACATGCATAATTATATATGAAATATGGACTAGAATGAAATCAATTGATGATATTATATGTTAATGTTGGAATTAAAGGAAAAAAGAAGGACCAAATGTGAAATTTGCTTAAAGTTGACACATGATTTAATAGGATTGAAGTATATGATCCAATATGATTGAAACATGTATGTAAGTCTAAAATTTTCATGAATGGGAGTATAAGAGAGGAGAGAAGGACGACATTTTAAGGGTTTTAACTCCAAATTTTTCTCTTTTCATTTCCTCTCTATTTCATCTTCTTAATCACATCATTTTGCATAGATGGAATTGTTTGAACTTAAAAGGGATCTGTAATTTGGACGTGAGGGGTTATTTCTTGGTTTCGTCTAGTCATTAATAACTTGATTATTTTTAGATAATAGTCGATAGAAACAACGCTCATAAGGAGTCCTATTGAAACCGATAAATATAGGCCTGTCTATCATCCACACTAGAATAAATGGAGTCTTTTGAAAAAAAGACTTGCTAGTGGAGGAAGACCTCCTAGGATAAGAGATATAGGGCTAAAGAGATTCCTTTTTAGGGGTGATTCATCCTGCCCGAATGCAACATACAATTTCGTTGTACTGTGCTCTCCAAGTGTGCTTGTTCCCCCCTTCTTCCTTTTGAAATAACTCCAATGAGAAGAAAAAAGAAGGCGTTAAGAGACCCTCCCAGCCCCACCTTAGACACTCTAAGATCATTTTTCAAACCTGCTCCCATTTCGAGTCAATAGACAGATAAATTGACACATCTCATTGCACTGATCTAGGCATTCATAGTGACTGAGGGGGTCTAAGACTAAGAAGTGAGTTATTTATTAGTCAAGTATTCTTTTTACGGCTAGATCCAATCTCTAGTTGAAGTGGAGGGGTTCTTCAAATAATAAGGAGCTAGGTCAACTATTCAATCAAATAATATTGAGCATGTTTCCCGTCTCTTCTCGAGAAAGAAGTAGGCTATTTCTTTGTAAAATTGTGCTTAATTTCATATGTGGCAATTCTACCAAGATCTTTTCATTAGTTGGGGGAATAATTCGAATCTTAGACTCAACAACATTCTTAAATTCAAATCATTTTTTCGAAACATCCACATTCAAGTTAATCC
>JANSVB020000191.1:4242666-4253637 GCA_025504935.2 Erythroxylum haughtii
CAAACATCGTACATGGTTGGTCTGTCATGTGTTAGATTCTTCTATATCCACGTGACTTCCCAAGCCTTCTATCTAACGATCTAGTTCAAACTCTCTCAAATTAATCCCATGAAGATTATTTAGCGTTGATCTCTTTACTTTAGGATTCACTTCTATTAAGTGCTCATATATACTCCGGGTCATAAAATAGAAAAATGAATGTGAGTCCCATACATATAGCATCACATATGATTTGAATTTATTGGATGATTTGTAAAGCTATAAGAATGTGATTTGTTTGAATACATGGTATTAAACTAATGATTTGTTTCATTCAAGTATAATGAAATGATAGTTTGATTAAATTGTTTAACTAAAATACAATTTGATTGTGATATAACTTGATGCTAATCAAGTTAATATGAACTGTGTGACAATATGTTTATGATTGATTGTGTTTTATAACATGAGTGAACTATCGAGGATGGTTACTCTACTAACTTCAAAAAACTCATCAAAATTGCACCATTGATAATTTTAGGTTTGATAGTGAGACAACCTAGTTTCTAAGACTCCATAGAAGCATATTTTGTGCAACTTGACAATCAAATATGGCTCAAATCAGTCAGATGGGAATTAAAGACATAGTTTGTTAATAACTTTTGTGGATTCCTCATGATTGTAGCATACTATATAGACTGAGCTGTGTACACTCATAGGATGATGTTGTATATATATGGATGATGTTGAACTTAAAGGTACAATGTACATTATGGTTATGATATAAAATAAGGATATTTGGATTTTAACAAATGTGTGATTTGTGATTTTAATTATGATACTATATGATAAAGTGAAAGTGTAATAGTTAACACATCTTTTTTTTAAGCACGTGTGACCGAAGGGCGCATGCACATGCGCCCTTCGGTCACATGTGCACATGCTTGAAAAAATGATGTGTTAACTATCACACTTTCATGTGCATGCGTCAAATGGGAGTCCGATGTTACAGTGTATCCCTTCTATGCTTTAAATATTCATTTTATATCTTGTTTTCATATGAATTCTTCCCCTTTAAGTCTGTGAAGGCAATTACAATGTATAAACACACTTCAAGCAAATTAAGTAACTAATATACGATATAAAAGTATAAAATATCAAGTAAATATATATAAAATATGGGGTATAAATATTGTCAAATATGCATCTATCAAGGTATGTCATCCTTAGACACTAAAAAAATTTAGTCACACGTGATAAAAGATGAAATTAAACATAAACAAAAAGAAAAATGAATAGAAAACAAAGGGTTTATAATTTTAATATATCTTTTATCTCCTATCGAATGTTTTTTGTAAAGTAGAGGTTTGATTTTGTATTCTTTTGGATCTTTCGATGATTTTTTTTGGTGTTTTCCACTTTACTGGATCAAAATACCCCTTGAATCCTTTTGAAAGTCTCTAAATGATTATGAATATTTGCTCCTCTATTTCACATCTGAACACATGTTTTTAAAATAATTTTTGGAGTTTTGGGAGAAACACGATCTAATACACATCTGTGTACTAGACCATGTATAGTCCAAAATATCCTGCATTCGTGACTCTATGCAACCTGAGGAACTTACACAACCAGATATATAGTTGTTATTTTTTTTTTGCTTCAAATCTTCGTTTTATGCTGTGTTTTCATCTAAATTCTTCTCCTTTTAGTTTATGAAAGTAGTGATAACCTATAAATGCACTTGGAGCAAATTAAGTACCAATATACAATAAAAGTATAAAATATCAATCGAAATACATCAAATATATGGTATAAATATGATCAATTATGCATCTATGAAGCCTCTCTTACTTCTATGATGTTTGCAATTGTGCTCTTTCTAGATTTCATAAATTATTTAATGAATGAGGTTTTTAATAAAACTCCATCTTGATTTAGGGTTTTCACTTTCAGGATAACCCAACTTAGCAAATATGACCAATGTATAGGAGCATTTTGTAACCTGAATAAGAGAAGGATTCTAGACTAAATTGCCTCAGTGTATCTACATTAGGAATAAAGATGGTCCTTGCTCTACAGGAATCTGCGGCAAAGTAAGCTTGAGAGATAACTAATCCAAAACATTTGTCCCTCATCCTAAATTTGTTTTTACCAACTAGCTAGTATGTAAAGAAGCCTTTAAGCATTGGATAACTCGTTCAAACTAAGTTATACTAGTACACTAAGACAAAATGTGATCTAAAGATATCCAAAAAAAGATTTATTAGTGAAACATTTGTACTTGTCTTTCATCTATATTAGAGAGTCCTCCTTTAGCTGATTAGGACCTTAACATGGGATTGAGCTTTGTGGTATTAAATCACTTATGAAATTGATAAACCATTCATTATTTTGTATGATAACTTTCACTTTAACATCTTCAGGTAGTCTAGCTCGTAGAGAATGTAATTCTTACCTTATACATAATGGATTCTAGGTTGACCAATTTTCAAACTAAAGCTATATATTTTTTCCATTCCCTATCATAACTTGAATATTAGGGTAAATAATGGCTCTCAATCTCAAATTCGATTAAATGTCTAAGAGTGATCCTTAGTTAGTTTTAATCACCAAAAGTTAGAATCCTTAATATAAAATTCATTTCTCAATTTTGACCAGATCCTTTCCCTTTTATTGAGGATCTTTCAATCTTTTTTAGTGAGAAACACATTATGGATATCCAATATGGATGCCTGATCTCAGTTTTTTGATATGTGTAAGTTTTAATATTTTAAGCCTGATATTTCACAATCGTATGGGGGCAAGGACGATTCCATATTCTTTTCTACCAAGAGACGAAACAATCTCTATAAGATTAATTTAGAAGATTTAAAAAATCAAAATATTTCATGTTTTATATCAACGGATGAGGAAAAACTGAATTGGCATAAAAAGCTAGGTCATGTTAGTTTTAAACATATTTTCAAGTTGGTTAGACATGATTTGGTAAGAGGATTACCAAAAATAAGTTTAAACAAAGATTTCTTTTGTGAGAGTTGTCATAACCTTCCTTGGTTATAATTAGTTTTAATATTGTATTTAATGAATCCACAAAAATTTTCTGAATTTGTCTGAATAATGAATTCAGTAGGTAATAAATCAACTCAACATTTTCTCAAAGTTTTAAGACAGGCTAATGTTTCCTTTTCATGTATTAGATACTTCAATTCAGTGGGATTAAATGTCCCATTTATATACTTGCATAATAAATACTTCTTTTAATTGGGTGGTTTTGCCAAAAGGCAGCCTGCCCATGTATCTGGAATCAATTTATAGGAAAAATGTGTCCTTCGGAAGATAATTATATAATATAAGTAAATCCTTACTTAGATGTTTCAATGTACGTACTATGTTTGTGTCTGCTGTGGTCCAGGTCCTTTGACTTTTTGTGCTACATTTTAGTTGTAAGATTTTTCTTTCTTTAGTAAGATTTTTGAAAAGTCCTTGATCGAAGATATAATTCAGTAGGCCTAAAAATTGTAAGTTTGATTTTTAGCATGTCAGGAAATTGTTGAATTTTAGAAAGAATATTTTGTTGTAATCTTAAGAATCCATTATGGAATTCAATTCCTAAATATTTAATATTTTGTCGAGCTAATTTTTTTTCTTTTTACTTAAGATTAATCCTTTATCTTAACATCGTTGAAGAACCAGTTTTACCTTTTTAAAATGGTCTTCTTTATTTATATTTGAGAATATTATAATATCATCTATATAAGCTAGAGTTAATTCTTCTATGCCTTCAATATTATTTTCCATAAATCGTTGATAAATGCTAGGTACTTGTTTTAATCAAAAAGGTAATACATTCCACTAAAAATGTTTTTAAGGGGGACATGTTAAAGCATTGAGTGGTTTTATATCTTCATGTAATCGTAATTGCCAATATCCTGATTTTGCATCTAATGTTGTAAACCAGTGATGTCCTTTAAGTTTACTGATAATATAATCTTTTCAAGGTAATTTATAAGCATCGCCTATAGTTACTTCATTCAATTTTTTATAGTTAATTACCATTCTTTGTTTTCCTCCTTTCTGTTCAGAATGATTGTTTACATTAAAAGTAGGAGCTGAATGTTTACTAATGCTATCTTTTTATCTAAAAGTTCAATACTTTCAGTAATAAATTCCTGAACATCTTGTTGAGTATAAGGAATATTATTTCGAATGTTTATTTCTTGTGTAGAATCTTTTAATTTTATTTTCATTAGTTGATTATTATTTTTTTTAAGAGGGTCTAGCGGATTTTCACTACAAATATTTTCTAATAATGCTTCAATTTTTGTTTGAATAGACATATTGTTGAGAAGATAGAATTGTAAATAATCTAATTTGTTTTTTAAAAGTTGTAATTTTTGGTAATAAGTGGTATGGTATGTAGGGATTTTAAGAATAACTGTTTTTTGAATTAAAGATTTTATTATTGGTATTTTTAATTTTATATAATGTAAATATTGACAAAAGGGATTATATAATTTTAGAAAATTGATGCCTAATATCAATGGTAATCCTGATTCTTGTTGATAAATAGATGGTATATTTTTCAATTATTATATTACTAACATAACAATTTGACTTTATACTTCCATCTGCTATTCTAATTTGAGGTGGTTTATCGAGTTTTTCCCACTTAGTTAATAATTGTTTTGAACCTATGCATATAGTAGCTCCGGTATCTATATATGCATTTACTTTTTTATTCTGAATGATCACTTGAATAAAAGTTATATTCAGATTCAGTTGATGATTTTGACCTTTGGGATTCATAGTGATAGATAAATGAAATTGTCGAATTAGTTTCATAGTCTGATTCGATTGGTTCTAAATTTTCTTCAAGTGCAGAATTAAGTATATTGATTTTTTCTTTGTGTTTGTTTTTTTTTGGACAATTATTAGCGTAATGTCCTTCTTCTTTACATAGCCAACATTTACAAGATTTTTTATTTTGAGGGCAATATTGTTTTTTGGGTTTAAATTGTCTATAGTTTTTTCGTCTAAAAAACCTTTTATAAGGTCTAAAAGGTTGTTTCTTAAATTTGCGAGGATATTTTTTCCATCTATAACTTCTACTTTTAAAGTGTGGATGCTTTGTTCTAAGGTTCCTATAGGATGTAAAATCACAGCCATATTTTTATGGTACTTCTGCATATTTTGAACAACAAAGCTTAATATCATTATGCCTTAATTTTTTAAAGTAATTTGGCTTCTAAACATTTTTTTGATAACACTTCTTTTGTTATTGCAATGGATCCACCTAAATTGTAAGCTACTAGGTTTTTGTTTTGTTTGTGTAAGAAATGTGCTTCCACTATTTGGTTGATAGGATAATGTAATTTGAATTTTTGAATTTTTGAATAAAAATTTGAATTTACATTTCTTGTTCTAGTCTAGTTAACTTATATTAATACTTCTTAAATTCACAAATATATTGTTCTAAATAGCAAATATCACAAATTCTCATAGTGTTTCGTCGTTCTTCATTTTCGATTTCCTTTTTATATGAGCAACATCCTTGCCAATAAATTATTTATAAATTTCATTTAATACTACTTCAAAAATGTGTACATTTTTTTACAGTGTTTAAAAAGGTTTTGGTGTTTTTAATTCTCACTATGTTATCTAAAAGAAAATCTAAGACTATTCTGGTTGTTTTATAAGTAATAAAATTCCATAGTGTACTTCGATTGTCTAATCTTTCAAATGGTTTTTCTATTTGAATTACTAACACAATCTAAATTAAGTATTCCACGGATCCTAATGTTATATGTTTTGGTGTATATTCTGTAGGAATTTTTTGAATTTTATTAACTTTGCGATAATATCCGAATTAATTTAAATTATCAATTTCAATTGGTCTAGCTTCCCACTGATATGAATGTTGCTGCTCCTTTTTTCTCTTTTCGCCAGTATGACTACTTTCAAGTTGGTCTTCATTTTTTCTTTAATCGACATATAGTTCTTCATTTGATTCATGTCTCTAGATAATTTCATCGTTATCTGTAATAGGAGTTAATTTTTCTGGGGATGGTATAAGAGTTAATTTATTGACTAAGTTAGTGATTTCTTCTAATTGAGATGTAATATCTTTTTTCATATCCTCCATTATTAGCTTTTATCAAAATACTAAGCAACCAGTTGTTATTCTTGTGTCATTTATTCTCTCTCTCTATTAGCAAAATTGCTGAATTAAGTAAGTAAATCTGATGATGTGTACGACATAAATATATATATATACATGCAAGAGAAGTTTATGTAGTATAGTTTCAGTGAATAAATACATTGAAAGACTTAGATGAATAAATAAATTTTTTTAAGGAATGAGCAGTAAATTGTATCTGGAATTAAATCTGAGTTTACTGAGTGTTGTGAAAGAATGAAAATACAATAATGAGAGAAAGGATGAACACAATAGTGATAGAAAGCTTGTGTGAGGTTTCGGTTAGCATGCATGTGACTTGTTTTGAGTTGTACTGGACATAGAAAAGATGATTCATGCATAGATGTATTAGTTAGAATGTTTAAGAAATGGAAAATTTGGTAATAAATGAAAGAAAAAAGAGGAGACTGTTCAGTGTAGGAAACAAGTCGTGAGTCACATGATTATGACATCATTGAAGAAGATCGCAAGTCGCGATCGTGCTTCTACACGATCATGACCTGCTAGTGAGACTCTACACAATCGCGACTTCCAGCTTGTTCCAAATAGTTAGTTTCTGAACATCCTTTGGTATTTTTGTTATATCTCCTTCACTCGATGTCCAAATAACATGAAACTTAAACCAATAGACTCATAACATATTGTTCTACCTCTCCATAAAAATTGGTAGCTTTCTTAGTTGATTTGAAAAATACTGATTGAATGAAAGTGAGGAAATTTGTTGGAATAGTATGAACTGGAATATTTTACTAAATATACTTCGGTATTTTGATTATATCATGATCTATATAGTTCCAAATAAGGTGATTATTGATTCAAATAAAACTAGGGACAAAATGATACAATGTTCCTAAAAATTTCAAATTGTAATTCGGGTGTGAAGAATTCAAAAATCTGTTCTGAAGTTAAAGTAAGAGTTATTTTTAGTTTAAGAACAGACAAACATATTTGGAGTATAACTTTCAGTATATTGAACCAAATATATTGATATTGGAGTCATTAGAGACCTAAAACACAGAGGAACAATTTTTTAGAAGGAAGTATTACTTAAATTCTTCATTTTCTGGATCTTATTGATCATATACAGTTGACCAGAATGGAATGTTTTCAAAAATAGTTGAAATGGAGAATGAGTGACTGAATTTCAATACAATTGGAGTACAATTGATATAGACATCATTGTAATACAAAAATAAACCCAAAAATTTGTCAATGAATATGATACATGAAGCATTTATAAATGTGTTTATTCCGTTACATAAGTGCTATAGTAATATGAAATTGTTTCTATTATATAGACGAGCGACTAGAGCAACTACTTCCAGATATTGCTAGAACATCAAGGCAGTAGGCTTAAAGGAGCAACTGTGAGTAACCTAAGATGGTCTCACTTCATTTTTTTTGTTTTGTATATTACTAAATTGTATTGATATATTACTATATTGCACTGACTAATTATGTACTAAATTCTGGACAATATATGTCTGAGGCATTTGATGCATGCAAAAAATATTAGAAGTGCTACTTATATATGAATGAGACTACCTAATTGAATGTTCTAATTCTCAACTGAAAAGTTGAATGCCGGACCTATTCTAATGACTACTGATACTATGTCTGATGCTGTGGCTATTATACTGTGATAATACATGCAAGTGATTGAATTGATGAATGAATTATGACATGCATATCATTTCAATGCATGTAATATAAAGGCTGTTGTGAATGATATTGCTACTGACTGACTGATACTATTACTGAGAGAGCTTAAAGCTCTATGATAGAGCCTATGCTCCCACTATACACTGAGGCTGGTGTCTGTAACAGATACGAGAGACTGAAAAGACACACAATCACAACACTGTAAAAACGATTGTGAGTCTCATACATATAGCATTCATATATGATTGGAATTCATTGAATGATTTGCAAAGCTGAAACGTAATGATAAATTGATATGAATAGTTTGACTGAATGAACTGTGTGACTTTATGACCTAAGTGATTTTATGATCATTGTGTTTTGCTACTTGAGTGAACCATCGAAGATGGTTACTCTACTGAGTTCGCAAAACTCATAAAAATTGCAACGTGACTTTCTAGGTTTAATAAAGATCTCTAGATAGGCAAATTGGAGTTAGTGAATGTAACCGAGTCAGAGTTCTAGGTCAAGATCAGTTTGCTCCTGCATATGTATTTCATTCTGTTGTATCAAAAGCGTAGTCATAAGTGTTATTTCAATGTTTATGAAATGATCTTGAAATGTAATGTTATTGTGACTATAAGTATTTCATTTCTATAATGGGGCCAAGTGTCTACTAAAACTCTAATAAGTTAAGTAATGATTGAAATTCTTGTAACTAAAAATGTTTAAGAATGAAAATTGAGTTGAATTTAATTATTGATTTTTCGTATTTGCATATGTTGTTTAAGAAAATTTGTAATGAGTTTTTACCGTTTACTGTTCTAACATGCCACCCTCATGGGATACGTATTTGAATATCATTTAGGATGTCAGGTACGTGTCTTGCGAGAGTGGGATGTTACATTTTGATATCAGAGCCCAAATTTAGTATATTACGTGGGCGTTTATCAAAAAATGTGTCAAGTTATATGCATTCTAGACATGTCATAGCAGGCAGTAGCAACTGATCTCCAGTTTGAGTCGCATTTACATGAGGTAGATGTATGAATATTTGTTAAATGTTTGAGATGATAGAAATAATGACAAGAATGATGATCTATCAGAATGTGATTAGAAATGAGAAATAGTATATGATTAGATAAGACAGATAAAGATTCAATACATTTGTATTGGTGGATATATTATGGTATACGACATCAATATTATACTATGGTGATGTATCCCCGAATATGAAATAGATATGAATGTATTGTCAGGGATTGATTAAGGGAAGTAGTGATATAGATATGAGTAATGAAATTTAAAATGTACAAGCCAAGTCTAAAGAAAATAAAAATTTCTATGACCTTGAGAGGTTAAACTTGGACTTGAAATGATTATTGGTAAATGTGCTCTGTGAAATTGAGATCAAAATTTCAAGAGAATTATGCATCTAAAATTTTGAACTGATTGCGAGCATACATATGTATGACAATATGATGGTAATTGGAAGGTGAGATAATCATCATAAAAAACGTAAAAGCTGTTAACATTAAGTTGATTTGGTATTATGAGTACATATCTAAAATGGGATCACTATTACAAGTGTAATAACAAGCATATATGTATTATATATGTGGAAATGATGTAGGCAATAATCTATAACTTGTTAAATAATTGTTAGTTATGATTCCCATGTAAAGATGACTGAGAATAATACATGAAAGTGCTTATAGTAATCAATTAGGGATAGATTGAGATCATTAATGATGTTAATATGGATAATAAAGTTGAGTAAAATGAATCAAGATTATGAACCTTTTCACCCAGATCATGGCAGGCACAAAAATGGAAATGTTGTTTAGCATTAATCGAAATCCAAATATCATTAGCGAATGTTAGTAATTGGAGAATTTTTATAACTACATCTCTAGATAAGATGAAATGATCTTGACGGTACAGAATTGAGCTTCTTGAGGTATTAAGAATGACTAATAAACAAGGATGAAAATAGTTGATTGATAAAGATTACATGAATAGTATAGATCTGGTAGCAAGAAATCTTCTTTTTAAGAAGAATTTCACTGAATTCAGTTAAGTAGACCAAATGGTTTATTTTAATATTAATAAATGAAGAAACGAATCATAAATGAATTAGGAATGAATTAAGAGCAAATATCGGAGTCCCATTTCTAATGGAGACTCAAGTACAATAGGTTGAATAAGCTACAGAGAGTATATGTAGCTTGTCGATGAAAGGTATCCAACTAAGTGATTAGATTATGGAATTTTAGGCAACACTTTTATTAATGTGAGGAGAACTTAAGTTCATACTATATTCTATGTAAATATGTTTAGGAGATACAAATTTCATTTGGTGAATGTTTTATCAATTCAGAGAGTTAAGGGTGGAAATAAATTCAAATATGTGGAGAAACTAATATGAATGAATAGATATTAGAATAAGCCAGTATGAAAATAGTGGAAATTGAATGAATTGAGAAAATCATTAGAGGAAAGAAGAAATCGAAATTAGCATGAGATAGTGTGACCTTATTGAGGAAATAGTTAAGGTAGTATGATATTTGAATAAGCGAGTACAAAATCGAATGATTCCATTGACTATAATCAAGTGGAAGAAAGTATTCGAATGATGAAGTAACGTGGGAAACTGAAGAGTATATAAAAAAGCAATATCCCCAGTTGTACTATTAATCAGGTAAGAATTTTGAGGACAAAATTTCTTAAGGAGGGGAGAATTGTAACATCCCATGTTCGGGGCTAGACTCTAGAATTATGAACTGAGCATACTGTGAGAAATTAGAAATGCACTGCATGCTCATGCATTATTGTATATTCACGCACATGTGAATATTTATTATTGACTTTTAAAATAATTGTTCATGAATTCATTGACATTTTTTAGGTATAATTGACTGAATAATGTGATTAAAAATGTGAATTGTGACTTATTGGTGATAAAAATTTATTTGAATACTGTTAGTATTATTTTGAAATTTTTTGTGTATTTTAGAAATTTCCGAATTAGAGTATTCTTGTAGCGCCCCCTTACCGTAGGGTACGCACCGGGAAACCCGTAGGTCATTCCGATACATAACCTACGATGAGGGTGCACTACGGACGATCAATACTAAAAACCTCATGGCATC
>JANSVB020000191.1:4339609-4350303 GCA_025504935.2 Erythroxylum haughtii
TCTTAATAAAACAATGACTAGGAACAATTTAAAAATAATAAATAGATACAATAAGAATCCAACACATGTACTAGGGCTTAACGTAATAACAAATATCATACTTTCATGTATGGCTCATAACCTAGCCATATAATTCAATAGTCAGAAGGAAAGAATAGGCATAATTTTTATGATAACATGTATTCACACCCATATAGAAGCATACATCATAAGTTCATTTATAGTAGGCATCATACATATAATCATGGTAGGACATTTCAACAACCTTGGAGATCATTCAACATATTTAATGTCTAAAGAAAATTTCCTCATTATGCATGCTCACATGGAATTCTAAGCAATGCATTTATAGATCATTAGTGCTCATATAATATGGTTTGTCATTTTTATGGTAAGTTTATACATATTGATAGATTTTACTTAATTAAACAACAAATGTTAAGAAAACCTTTGAAAGAGTGGGTTGAAACGAAGAAAGAATCAAATTTATTTGGGTCCCTAAAATACATTAATTACCTTGTTTTATAAGGACATTAGAAAAGAAAGAGCAAATAGTATGCATTAGAGATAGAAGTTATTGAATTGAGAAGAGCAAAAATTATGTAGTAGAGAAAGGAGTTATCGAATTGAGCATTATTTATAGAAGTTATCTCTTTTATCTTGATGAATCTAACATTCTTGTCTCCAAGAAAGTCTTGAAGATATTGTTAGAGGATATGGAGAATTGAACTCCTAAAATTAACCATCAAGACTTCTCAAATTGTTAAACCAAGTGAGAAAGATGAGATTCCATGGATTGAGAATTCAAAAAGAATCTTCATTAAAATCTTTCATCAGTAGTGTTCAATATAAGGTATTTATTAGTTTATAATTTAAAAATATATGATTACTTGCATTTGTATGTCAATTTGAGTATAAATCCTTGTTAATGTTTATTTGAGTTTGAATTATGAACAAGGTATTTTTAAAGTATAAACCTTAATCCCTAAAATTAAAGAATATATGCAAAATAAGGTCGCTAAGTTAGAATTTACATTAGTTGGGATATTATTTCACTAAACATTTGAATAAGAATAAATATTGCTTAATTAGAGGAAAATTAGTTTTTTAATAGGAATACTTTTTTTAAGGCCTTTACTTGATCGAATTCTTTTTAGTTGATATTTAATGGTTGATATTTTTTAACATTGATTTGAATTTTTTACTCCTTAATTTGAGTTTCAAAGATTGTTCCATAAACTATCTGTTTAATCTTAGAGTTGTTGATGTCTTTAAAATCGACACATTTTTACTTTCCAATGAGTTTGTTGGTTTTCTGATCACTTATCTAGTTGCCTAAATGGTCCCATTGGTTAACCAATATGCTTAGTGGTCAACCAATGTCCTAATATCTGATCTAGTGAGTTTGTTCTTTTTTGTTTGAAGATTTGATGGTCCAATTATTGACACTTCTTGACCAATATAACTCTATGGTCAACCAATGTAACAAGTACAAAGTGAAATTTTGGCCTCCTCTTCATCTGATCAAAATTGCTCCATATATCCTATTTAAGACAAACTCTGGTTGACCAATATAGCCTTGTGGTACCACCAGTCTTTATGATTTAAGGGCTTTCTCCTTCTCTTTTCTTCTTTTATCTTTATATCCTCCAAAACCCCATACAATTAACACCTTGAAAAACATCAACCTTATTTCATAAAATTCTCATTAAAATAGGATGAAGTTGAAATTTTGTTAGTTTTTTGTTTCAAATTTAGGGATTTTCAATCTTTTCTTAATTGAAAGCTATATTTTAAATTGATGCATTCATAGTTAAATTGTCAAAATATTTAAGTTTGTTTCCCTTCCAATTATATCAGTACATCTTTAATTTTGCTTTATTTTGTTATTTTGGGCACTTCTTCCTATTTCTATTTTGAAATTTTGGGTCTTTTAAAATTACACATTCTTTTATGAAATTAATTGTTAGATATTGCAATTATACCTTTATTTGTTACAATTCCAACCACTAATTTTCAACTTAGGCATTATATCAAAATTGAGGATTTTTCAAATTATACATAATTACGGAGGGGAGTGATTGTTTTGTCATTTTTTTATTTCTTGTATTTTATATTATATGCTTTAATAAATTTATGTTATATTCATGTATGGATATGTCTTTAATTTTGAATATCCCTTTTGTTCTTATTATTGAATTATTCTTTTCATAATGTTCTATGTATGAATTAGTAGTAGTTAATCACTATCTTGAATTATGCTTTATGTGCTTAATTTTATTATTCTTATCTAATATCACTAATTTTTTTCATCATCATAAAGGGGGGAGATTGCTAAACGAATGGAGGTTTAAAAATGATGTTTTTATGCTAAAAAAACATAATTAGTACTAACGTTTTTATTATTTTGATGAAAAGTAATATTAGAACAAAATGATGTCATAAGCTTAAGAAGATAGTGTATGAATTTGATAAAGAAAATTGAAGTTTGCAACTAATAAAATAAATATCAAAATAAGAAAAAAGAAGATAAAGGCTTATGAAGGTAAATTCACATTTTGTATTATTATTTAGAAGCTCACTTTATTAATCTGGCGATCTAAAAGATTCTCTATATATAATCGTACATCTTGCTTCACTGCAAGAGTTTTTACATTAATCAAGAGTCATTGAAGTTTTCTATTTTAATAAGAAAGCATCTTAATCTTTAAAATATTCTTTGGGGAATATTTTGGGAAGTTTTATAAATCAAATTTGGATTAAAAAAATTGGTTTTGAGTATTTGAAGTTGTTAAAATCATATTTTTGGGGGTGATTGATTAACCTATATGGGTTAGTGGTCAAACAATATAATTTAAAGTTATTAAAATTGTCATGCTGTGGGTTTGTAGCAACATTAGCTAATGCATTCATTGACCAATGTCTCATATTGGTTGATAAATATGTGCACTGGTCAACTAGTGTTTCAACAACTCATAAATTTGGTACTATAAATGCATACTAGTCAACTAGTATGCTATGTTGGTCGACCAATGCATTGTATATAGCTGTTATATAGCTAGTTCTTAACTCCAGCAACTATTTTGGGTCTCAAACACTATAAATAGGTGTTTTCACAGTGGTTTTAGCATCAAGAAAGTTTTGGGTATTTTGTACACAAATTTGAAAGAGTTTTTCAATCATTTGAGCATGATTGTATTACATTTGTGTGAGTGAGTCATTTTGAAGTTATCAAGTGAAATATTTTTTAGTTGTAATATTTTTTTAGAGTATTGAATATTATACTTATAGATGATTCAAGTGGTATTGAGATTCTTTTTCATCTTGGAAGAAGATTGTAAGGAAGGTTATTCTTTATTGAAAAAGAATATACAAAGACTATTCTTTACCTTGAAAGAAAGATTATGGTGGAATTTCAAGAAAAGTCTTGGGAGTGAACGTAGGTAAGAGTTTTTTTCTCAAACCATTAGAAATCTATTTGCATTCTCTATTCCCTATCCTTTTTAAATTATTGTTCATTAGGTTGAATAATTTATATTAATTAATTTTCTCATCCTTGTTTATATTGATTATTATTAATTAAGTAAATTCGTTAAATAATTTGTTGAAGTTTACAAACATCCAATTCGCTCGTT
The DNA here is from genome assembly GCA_025504935.2 of Erythroxylum haughtii. Classification (NCBI taxonomy): domain Eukaryota; kingdom Viridiplantae; phylum Streptophyta; class Magnoliopsida; order Malpighiales; family Erythroxylaceae; genus Erythroxylum; species Erythroxylum haughtii. Next base: position 4,343,245 of record JANSVB020000191.1, read on the forward strand.
CCCCTCTCCCTTTCGGGTGCTATTAAGGACTAACATAACCAACCACAACTTTCTACATTAATATCACATATTAATTGAAGAATTGTTTGTTCATATTTTACTTATGGCATTCATGGTTATTTTCTGGATCAATAGATGAATAATAAGTCCTACAAGTGTATTGTCAGGGCATGCGTTAACCTAATACTTATGACATCATAGCAAGGATAAGAAAGTGGGACGATATGCATTAGGCCATGAGAATCTTTGGGAGGACAACATCAATGAGATTGCTTGGTAACATGGTGACTTTTAACTTGGATGTTAAGAAAAATATGCACATAGTGTTAACGAGGCAATGACTAATGGGACATATATATCAACTAGCTGAAAAGTAAGATGAGCAAGAAGTTGCAAAAGCAGACAAAGATTACCCCAGCCTACCAAAGTAGTAGCCAAGAACATAGCCTAAAGATTAGGTATTGACAGTCTAGACCAAAGAAAACAAGATAGGAATTTTCACCATCTAATAATCTTTAATTAAATTGTATGATAAAGGGTTAATGGATTAAGAAGTCTTAAGGGGATTGATTACCTATGAACTGTTTATTTAATTTGGTTGATTCTTTTTTGTGATCTACGTTCTTAGTTATTCTTCGTATTAAACTTTTAATTTAATTTTATTGTTTTAGTTAAACCGTCTTCGAAATGTCGGTTGAATAATAGAAAAGAGATCATTTTTAGTGCTTGTAATCTTTGGAAGGTCAAAATTCGATATCCACAATCACTATACTCTCCAGTAGGTTTCTTAGAAAAATTCTTAATGGAGTATTTCCCATCCTACCAAATGCTTAATGTTTTGTTTTCTCCAATTTCCATGATATTATAGAAATGTGTATTTATTACCATCAACATTTAGAACAATCTTTTTTCTTTGGAAACTGAACTTGAAATCTTGGTATAAAAATTAGTAAAGAGAGCAATGAGGCAATGATTTGTTCTTTCATTTGGAATAGATCAGAGCTTCTCCTCGTACAGGTCATCCTTGCTTTCTCATCATCCATGTACAGTTCTTACATCTCATTGGAAAACACTTAAAAGAATAAAACAACGTCTCCTCACGACTCTGGAGTCACATCAATTCTACAACAGCGAAGGTATTCCACTCTGTAATGCCACTTGCCTTGAATTAGAACCCCATTCTATGGCTTCTGCCACTGCTTTTTCACGTTCTTCATGTTCATTTTCTGCCATTTGATTCTCATCACATGGTGGAGAAGGCAAAGAAACAGGTGTACCATTCGCTTCCGGACCCAGGAAGCTGAGAGCTGACACCACATCACTCATCAGGGGCCGGGAGGCAGCCTCCTCTTGGAGGCACATTGCTGCCACCGCCACTGCTTGTTGCAATCCTCTAACCGGGAAGTTCCCACCCAGCAGTGGATCAGCCAGTTCCTTAAACCTGCTCGGTTCCTTAAATATTGGTTTTGCCTGTTCATGACAGCATAGTCAACAGAGGTTTGGTTGATGGTAGGACTAGATATTTATGCCTTTTGCAACTAATGATCATATGATTCGTTAATTACTAGAAACACTTACCCATGATATTAAATTTTGCTCTGCATTCGATCTTGTAGTGTCAATGACCCTCCTTCCAGTAATCAACTCGAGTAAAACAACTCCGAAACTGTAGACATCTGATTTCGTTGTTAATTGACCTGTCCTCTGGTACTCCGGTGCACAGTAACCATAAGTACCCATTACCCTGGAAGACACGTGCGTCTTGTCTCCGACTGGTCCAAGTTTGGCCAACCCGAAATCAGACAGTTTCGCATTGTAATCCTCGTCCAGCAAAATGTTGGATGTTTTCAAGTCACGGTATATTACAGGAGGGTTTGCCTTGTCATGCAAATAATCTAAACCTTTCGCGGCACCTAATGCTATTTTCATCCTCATAAACCACTCCAGGGGCTCTTGCTCTGGTGAAATATCTGAAAGTTAGGAATAGGGCATATAGTCAGGGGAAATAATTTTCTGTTTTATTTACATATCCGATCCCTTATTGCAAGTTGTATGCACAGCGACTAGTTAATGCCATGGAGGCTAAAGAATGTGCCTTAGTCTATATCATAAAGACTTTGAAGCATGAAAGTCAGTTGAGTGCGGTAACTTGGTCATCTTCCATTAAAACAGGGCCAGTCTAAAATGTAGCCTGGGTAAACGAAGAGATGATTGCTTACCTAGCAGATGATCTTCAGCAGATCCTGAAGACATATACTCGTAAACCAGAAGTCTTTGATCTCCATCAGCACAATATCCGATAAGGTTTACTAGATTGGGATGGTGCAAGAGACTAAGCATTAATACCTCAACAAGAAACTCTTTGTTTCCTTGCAATCCATTTCTATCAAGTTGCTTGACAGCCACAATCTGAATGAAAGTTATCCAATGTCAGCACTCGAAAACTTTCTTAAAGACATTAAGACGGGTGAAATTAGGCAAGAAGTCTTATTTACCTGCCCAGTCATCTCAAGTTTCCCCTTATAGACTCTTCCAAATCCACCTTCACCTATCAAACATTCCTGTCGGAAATTCTTCGTCGCAGTGGCCAATTCACGGAAGGTGAAAGTTTGTGCTGCTATATTTTTGCTTGCATCATCTTTGTTAGTGGCATCTTTGGTATTGTGAGATCGAGGTGTGGGTGTTGCCTTTTGATTTTCTGTATAAGACGGAATCGAACTTCAAAATTCTCTCCAGTAATAAACATCACCAAGAGAAGTCAACTCCTATTGCTATCGATTTCTTATATAGAAAAGCAATGCCAAAAGCATAATTTGTTCACCATTTCTTCGAAAAACTTTAAGAACCCAATTCAAGGATAATATTCCGTAGTTCACAAAAAAAAAAATTCAAGCGAAACCTCCTGCGAACTTATAGCACTTTATAAATCCCAGGCTAAAGAAAAAAGTACGTACCAGGCCAAGGCTGGGGAGCATTATATGGCTCGATACTAGGAAGTCCTCCTGGCGCTGGTGTTCTTCTGTTGCTATGAGTTCTTCTGGCAGTTCTCTTTTCTTGAGTTGAAAAACACGAAAAGCAACTCATTTTTAAGAATGATGCACCTTGAAGGAAAGAAAAATCTTCAACTGGCCCCAGAAACTCTGATGTAATGAGACGTACCAATAAGAAGACCAACCTCAACCCTCAATAGATATCAGAGTCCAAGAGAAGGCAAATATGTAAAAATCACCAAAGCATTGGCATTATGTATATGAAAAGAGCTGATGAAAGAACTCGAGGAATTCACTGAAGAAAGCCCAATAACAAAGAAATAAGAAACTTGTGCATGATCATTCCAATGCTAGAATCCAGATATTAAAATCTGTATCAAAGCTTAATGGCGTTGGATTTCTGTGTTCGTTATGAATGAGGATCAACAACTGTTAACAAACACCAACCTCTCTAAGCCCCGAAGTAAAAACAAACCGGAAGGGCTAGACGGTTGAGAGAAACCCAGCAAATGAAGAGGAAGAGAAGAGGCAAAGAAAAAGAGAAAGAAACCTGTCTAGGGAACGGTTCAAGGAGCGCAAGCACAAAAATGGATGTTGATAGTTAAGATTAAGCGCAGAAAATGGTGCACTTGTGGTAATGAATTCATGGACCAGTAGTATGGTTGTTATGACACCGCTCAACATGGGATGGAGTTGAAGCTAAATTCGGGCAAAAATTAAAATATGTTTGCAACTGTCTGCCAAGCTACAGTATCTCTATATTTGCGCAATTGACATGCCCTGATCAGAGAAATGGGAGCTCATGAAACGACAATTTTATAACAGATTGAAAAAACAATATTATTCAATTAAATACTCTTATTAACTGATGCATTAATCTTTGTTTCATAAAAGAAAATAGATAAAATGGATTTTTAAGAGTTTTCTTAATTTGAGGAGTGCGGAGATTTTGGATAACAAAAAAGAATGGGAACAAAAAAATATTGTCTCTTTAATGTAGTGGTTATATTTTTAGGTAAAAATGTGTCTTACAAAAATATCCATTTTCAAAATTTGTTCATCTTTTTATGTTGAAAATATTACCAAATGAATAAACGTTTATTTAAAGTGTAATTTTTGCCAACTTTTCTTAACCCTATAAACCCTACCGCCCTGACCATCGACACACCTGATGCCGCCGACTGCAGCCCTCTACCGTGATCCAATCGACAACATGGTTCTAAACACAACAGACTTTCCTTCACTCTGCTCCAAACAATCCTCCCCAAATCTTAGATCTCAGATAGCCCTCAACCCATTCCAACCGAAACTTCGCATAGCCTAAAAAATAACCCTAATCGACACACATGGACGTAGGTTGTAGCAGATCTGAACACCAACACAAAGCTGAACTACCACCCCTCTCCCCATCATGGCTCTCTGAAGTGTGAGAAATTTGCCCTCTTTCATGTCCCTTTACGTCTTCATATCTCATTTGTAAAAATTGCATGAATCGCGAACTTGCACATTCATATATAGTGGCCATATAGCTCGCTTATTCGGCCATATAAGTCCACAAACGGTCGTGTAGCTTACAGAAGTGGCTAAAACTACATCTTTGCACTCCTACACGCTTCTAGTGAGTGGTACAGTTTCATATTCGATGGTATAAATTACAGTAATATCATTTCTTGCATTTTATCTTATCTTTACCCTAATTCATCTTCTTCTTATTTCCATAAAGCAAATAAGATCGACCATCAATAAAACAGATCCAAGGATATGTTTTTATCTCATTTAAGTTCTAGTTCCTCCAACTTATACCTAAAATAAAATATGAACCAAAACATTAATCACTAGGAATTAGAGAGTAAATATATAATTAATCAAGCATTTATAACATATTCTCTATGGGATTGACAATTGGTACTCTAAATCCTACACTAAACAATAGGACTTTCCTTGGATAGTTTATACACACTACAAGAAATGGATTCTTTCTGAGTCGTTTTTCAAACTTCGCAGAAAACCTTCTCCAACGTCACAAAAAACATTGTAGATAGTGGGTAGACAATAGGTATCTGCGATGTCTGTTGGAAAACGTCGTGGAAAGCACCGATATTCGGCGACGTTTAGTAAAACATAAAGAAAGGACTCAATATTTGGCGACGTTGGGAGAAAACGTCACGAATTAATGAGTTTTAACGACGTTTGAAGGATGTCGTAGAAAAGCTATATTTTACGACGTCTGATTCAGTAGACGTCGTGGATTGTAAGATATTTATTAAATATAATTTTACTGAAAATAAATTTATTTATAATAATTTTGAAATTTTTATTTAATAATGATTTAATATAAATTATAATTTTTTATTTGTTTTCATTTATCTTAATATAGGAATAATTTAATAATTAATCAATTTTAATTATTAATTTAAAATTTTTCAGTTTTCCAAAAAAAATTAATTTAATAAATTTGAATTATAATTACTTTTTTTAATTTAAATTTGTTTAAAATTTTTGAAAATAATTTTATTTAATTATTTACTAATTTAATATTTAACAAAATTTTAAAATATTATTTATTTAATAACTATTAAATATTATTTATGAAATAAATTTATTTAATAATTCATCAATTTTTTGAATATATCATTAATTTTAATAATTATTCATGTATAACAAGAATTGAATACATGCAAACAATTTATTATTTAATTGCAATTCCCAAACATGTCATAATACGATAATTAAAATAAACAATACGTCATAAGTGTTTAATATATCAATATGAGTATATATCTAATCTAAACGAACATTATGTGTAGATCATAAAAGTTCCAAGACCTTTTGTTGTTGTCGATTTCGGAAGGTAATCGATCCTACATTTCTTTAAATTATTTAGTCAATTCATCGACTTGAGACTGTAAGCCCTGATTAGCCTTCTTTGACTCCTCTAATTTATCTCGAAGTCTCTTTCTAACCGAAATCTTCCCTTGTGCTCGAGGCTCAATTCCCATGCCAACAACGTAATCTGATCTAGTGCCCAAAACTTTGTCGCACACTTCATCCACTATCATCGAATGACCATGTTCTATTGAATGTGTCATTTCATGACACATTAATTCCTGAAAAGTAAGAATTAATTACATACACATTCTCATTTAACAAATATTTGTAATTAAACTATGTATTCACCCATTTTGCTTTGCATTCGGTAGTTGTCCATTGATCTTTACTTTCATCATAATGAGTGTGATACCATAGCTTTATCCGGTCATACTCTTCTCCATTTCTGTCACTCTGTTGTATAAAAATATATTACTAATAATTTTTATCATAAATTTTTAAATGTCAATCAAAGTAAAATATAATTAAAAAAATAATAACTCACAATTTCTTGTCGTATCACTACAAAGGCTTTGGAGTTGGAGTTTGGTCAACATTTGACCTTACTCCTAGCTAATTTGGCTTTTTGACTTTTTCCCTAATCATACACATAGCAAAATCTATTATAACATCTATTAATCACAATTCATAAATACTAAAATATAATCAATTGTCAAAGAAGTTGTGATATTAAGTTTTTTTATCAAATAAAAACTAACCTTTGTAGCTGATTGCTCCCAATAGTTGCATAAATCCATCCACTCCGCCACCGTGACATTATGTGGTCTCACGTCCTTTCCGTGCTTGGTAAAATGCTTTTTAAAATTAAACCTTTGATCTTTAGACCTTAAAGCAAGAAACTTCTTCACAGCAGTATGTACTTCGTTGTCAGTTCTCATTCTCTTGACTTCTAAATTTTGCTCCAAAAAATTATAAATTATTGATCAACGCTTTAAGCATATAGAAAACACGTACAAATTACATTGGTTTAGAATACTTACGTCTAACTTATTAAATGCAATGTCCAATTCTTCATTAGTAATTTTTGAAAATTTTGTTCTTATATGTAAGGAAGTTCGGGATACCACACCAATCTCACTCGATAATTTGGCAGACTGTACGGAGATGGTTGGTCATCCTTCAGCATGGGAGACCTCTATCTCCAATCTTTTACCTTTCGCCTTATTAATCTTTGCCAATC
>JANSVB020000191.1:4381131-4393252 GCA_025504935.2 Erythroxylum haughtii
ACTAGGAATCCAAATAACTTAAGAAGTACTAAATAGTAAGAAATCCAATATTAACTAGGAATCTAAACTAAATGCTCTTGCATCATTTGTGAAGATTCATTTTGAATAAGACTGCTCTTGGGCAGGCCATGGGCCTGGTTTCTCGACCATGGCTTGGGCCAGACCGGCTCGGTTTGTCAAACTTGTTGACCAAGGGTTAGGCCGGGCAATTTTGACACCCCTAAACAAATGATGATTTTTTCTTTTAGCTACGCTATTTTGAGATGGTCTCAACACATGAAGAACGGTGAAAAATATCATTTTGAAGTATGTATTATTGGAATGAGGTGGAAAAGTATTCTTTGGCTTTGTCACTTCCTAAAGTATGGATAGAAAGATTAAACTGTGTTTTAATTTCAGTGCGAAAAATAGTAAGATAGGGGAATAATTCAGAATGATTTTTCGTTAAATAAAGTCAAGTCACATGAGAAAAATCATCACCAAATGTAACAAAGTATTGAAAAACAGTTTTGGACACAATAGGACAAGGATCGCAAACATCATAATGTATTGATTCAAAAGGAAAACTAGATAGTTTATTAACTCGGGGAAGTGGAAGACATACAATGGTGTTTACCAAATTGACATGACTCACATTCTAAACTTGAAACATTTTGGAATTGAGGACATAACTTATTCAATAAAGGTAAAGAGGGGTGTCCTAACCGATAGTGGGCTTCAAAGGGTGTTGAGACACTGGAACAGGCGATAGGTCAAGACACTTGGGTACCCAAAATGTAGATACCTCTTGATGCAATTCCTTTACCAATAATCTTCTTCGTCCTAAGATCCTATAAAAGGTAATGATCAGAAGAGAATAAGATGCAACATTTTAAGTCATGAGTGGTTTTTACTCATAGATAGTAAATTAAATGAGAATATGCGTAGGTGTAAGATAGAGGATAATGACAATATTGGAATAGATTGAATAGTGGTAGAGCCAATAATAGAGGAAGTAGATCCATCTGCTAAGGTAACACAGGAAGGAGATGAGAGTTTTTGAAAAGTAAAGGAGGTTGGGATTACTTGTTATATGATCTGTGGCACCAGAATCAATAAGAGGAAAGAAGACATGCAAGTTTGTTACTGATTTAGCAATAACAGAGATTGGGTGAGATGAATCTTTCAATGCTTATTGGTATTGTGTGACCTGGTTCATGACAATATCGACAAATGATTCTACCTATCTCTTAATTCCAATTTCTTGTTCCTCTTTTGTTAGTATTCCTTAAGGATGATTTTTTAGTATTCTGATTAGCAAGGGCACTAGAGGTCTGAGTGGTGGGAACAACTAAGGTGCTAGTGTCACTATGGAGTATCTGAGTAAAGACCTCATGTAGGGAGGAAATTTCAACACTGGAAAGAATCTGAGACTTAGCAATCTCAAATTGTGAGTTAAGTTTGGCTAAGAAACTCATGATGACTATCTGTTTTCATTGAGTTTGTTGGACTTTAATATTAGGGTTAGATGGTAACAAAACATTTAATTCTTCATAGATCTTTTTGAAGTTTACGAAATAAGCTTCAAGGGGTTGGTTATGTTGTTCAGCTTGATAAAATCATTTACAGACCTCATAAATTTGAGAAATGTTTCCTTTTCGAGAAAACAGAAATTCCAAGTAATCCATCAACTCTTTGACGTACTCACAGTGATTAACGAGACTAATGACTTCATTTTCAATAGAATTTCAAATCTGTAAGAAAAAATGAGCATCATCGCGTAGCCACTCCCTACGTGTATGGTTCATTGAAGGATCATCGATAAGGTGATGATCGTTAGAAATACTCTAAATAAATTCGAACTGACTTACACCAATCAAAATAGTTAAAGCCAGTTAACTTGTGTTCTGTAATTTTTGATATCATAAGAATGACATCTGTGACAATGAGACTTTTGTTATCGTCAGCCATAATAATAATAATCAAAACCAATATGAGGGGGTCAGATGCTAAAGAAAATGCTCCAAAACAAAGCAAATCTTAGGAAAACTAAGCAATAGACCCAACACAAAGTTCCAAGAGAGATGCTGTGACAAGCCCAGGCAAGGAACAAGAGGAGCAGCAGCAAAATGGTGGCGGAAGCATGGAGTTAGACCGTCAGAAACATTGGTCGGTAGGAGTCGATGTCGGAGGTGGTGACCGGAGGCAACAGCGCTGTGGGATGCGTTGACAAGTGGGACTGTGGGCAAGAGTGGTGACGGGCGCATGTGACTCATGCGCAACTCTTTCGGTGGCCGGATTTCTGGGGTTGGCTTGCCCGAAAAGGGTGCCTTTGCTGGTGCTGGCAGTGAGAATAACAGGTCGCCGAAACATGGTGACCGGAAAAAATGATGTTCTGCTCCCTGGGCAGAACTAAGATTTCTGCTCAATTTGGGCAGAAAACTAAACACTCAAAAACCTAAACGAGGCTCTGATACCATGTTAAGATAGAAAGAGTTTTGTATTTCTTGATATTTTCACTATACAGTCTCTGATACCATGTTAAGATAGAAAGAGTTTTGTATTTCTTGATATTTTCACTATACAGTCTTTGATACCATGTTAAGATAGAAAGAGTTTTGTATTTCTTGATATTTTCACTATACAATACTAAGGCTATATATACATATTTACAAGATTAATTTAGGGAATGTAATCCCTATGATCAAGGGATTCTATCCCTATTAAAAAAACTAGAATCAATGACATTAATGCTCAATATGTAACAGTTACAATGGTCCATTCAGCATCTTTATCATTTCATTCATCTGTGTCAAATTCATGGGATTAAGTCTTCTGATATACACAATGCAATGCATTACTTTTTTGTCATAACAGATTTTTTTCTCTATTTTTGTGATTGCAGACTTCAAGTAAAAATGGAAGGGCCTCATGTGAACAAGTTGACTCAATTCGTTGGCTGCAAGTATGTATTATTTAACATGAATGAAACATTTTAATGTATTTATGTTTCATTGTCCTTCAGTGTCGGTGCATCATCCTTTTATAGGAAGATGTTAGAGAATGAAACAAAATTATAGTGGCTCTAAACCATTTTGTCTCATTTAATCGTTTAGAATGAAAATGTAAAAAGGGAAGGCTAAGAATAAAGTGTACTTCCATCCAAAGGGTCCATTCTTATCTTGAGAAGGGTTATGAGGAGTATGAGAAATTGAAAATTGAATAGGAGTAGTTCTTAACCATTGAACACAGCTGCTACACCTATCTGGAACTTATTTGGCTTGATATGGAAGTTGCATTTTATATTGTTAATAATGTTTGGCTTTCTTACTAATGGTTGTTATTTATGTAGCGCTATGTTGAGGCCCAGTGTTGTATTGCATCAAATGACTATAAAGGTAATTAACTGTAATATGAGTTGTAAATTCAACATCCATTCATAGTTGTATGCATAATACTTGTTATGTACTCTTTATGGCGGGTTGGCGGTATTCCAATAGTTTTCACTCTGCGACATGCATTCTATTTCCATATGCCGTAGTGATCATTAAATGATTTGTGTTCTGTCTGTCTCTTTCTCTCTCTCTCATGCTGTCAGGTGGATTGGAACTCTTTGGAGAACTCTTACAACGATTTCCAAATAATCTACATATACTACTTGAAATTGCAAAGGTTAGGGAATGGTTTCATATTAATCAAAGCTAATTAGTATTTCTGCCGTTTGTTTTTCCTGACTTACTGTCTGCCCTATCTGAAGGTTGAAGCCATTATTGGGAAGAATGATGAAGCTATAATGAATTTTGAAAAGGTAGGAGTTCTGTTGCTTACTTGATATGTCTTTGACAAACTGCATGCCAAGCATACTATGTTATTGTTTTGCAGGCTCGATCACTTGATCCATATATTGTAACTTATATGGATGAGTATGCAATGCTTTTAAAGACAAAGTCTGATTACTCAAAACTCAACAAGTTAGTGCACGATTTACTGAATATTGACCCTACTAGGCCCGAAGTTTTTGTCGCCTTGTCAGTCTTGTGGGAAAGGAAAGATGAGAGAGGAGCACTTTCCTACGCCGAGAAGGTTAGTTAATGCCTGGATTAGCATGGGTCTCCTTATTTTCAACTTGTATAATCTCTTAATTCTACTTTCTTTGTCACCAGAGCATTCGAATTAATGAGAGGCACATACCAGGTTACATAATGAAGGTAGGCAAATAATTCATGCTTGATTGACAGAGTATTTGAACAGATTATTATGTAGAATGATTCCAGTTTAGTATGTGTATGCTTCATAAATGCTTGAACAGAAGCAAACTCTAGAATCTCTCATTCATTCAGGGTAATCTACTGTTGGCAATGAAGCGGCCAGAAGCAGCTGTAGTTGCTTTCAGGGGAGCTCAAGAGTTGAGATCTGATCTTCGTTCATATCAAGGTGCTGTGTATAAAGTTAAAATGATATGATAAAAGTTTCAAAATGCTGTAGGATAACATTCGTCTCTACATAGAATTGTATGAATTTTAATTATTTTTAATGAAACAGCAATGAGAAAGTAAGCCTCAAGTAATTGATCTCCATGGCAATCTTAGGTTTGGTTCATTCTTATTTGCAATTCTCTAAAATCAAGGAGGCTCTACATGCTGCCAGGGAGGCTATGAAGGCCATGCCTCAGTCTGCAAAAGCTCTGAAATTAGTTGGAGATGTGCATGCTAGTAACTCTAGTGGCAGAGAGAAGGTTAAAACTGTAACAAATCAATTTTAGCAATTTTCCTTTCAATGTTTTACTGTTGTGAGGACAATGTTGTGTCAGTTTTGGGAGGAGATCATCTTATGAAGTGTTTGATCTAACCTTGACAGGCCAAAAAATTCTATGAATCTGCACTGCGGCTCGAACCTGGCTACCTTGGTGCTGCATTAGCTTTGGCGGAGCTCCACGTAATAGAGGGTCGCAACGGGGATGCAGTATCTTTGCTTGAACGGTATCTTAAGGATTGGGCTGATGATTCTCTTCATGTCAAGTTGGCACAAGTTTTTGCTGCAACAAACATGTTGCAAGAGGCTTTGTCACATTATCAGGCTGCACTAAGGTTTTAACATATTTTCTCTGTTGCTTACCTCGAGCAGTGCACCTGTACATAAATGTCTAACAGATGCTGTGATTACTGTTGTTATTGTTTCAACTTATTGTGCCACCCTGTCTGTTGAGTTCCGAATTCTAACCCTAGACGTGTGTTGCAGAATAAACCCATTGAATGAAGCAGCTATAAAAGGAATTGAACGCTTGGAGAAACAGATGAAGGTTAGTAGTCCCTGCTTGTGTATCCTTTAGTACATCCAAATTTTAGACAGGTCCTGCACTGTTAACAGTTACCATCTATCGTGGAAAGTATGTCATTATTTTTCATGTGGTGTAAGTTATGGTGATGTAATTGTAAGGCAAGATTACTTTAGATGAACATCTAGGTGGGACTTGGAGAGGTAGGTATTGACATGATGGGGACTTGGACTTTCCAAGGACTAACTTGTATCCTCATTATAGGGGGTGGATCCAGACGCAGCTGAAGAAGATGAAGAAAATGAGGTAGAGGATGCTGATGGAGACCAAGAAGAGACTGAGCTTTTGTAGAAGCCAAGGCTAACAAAAGCATTGAAAATCAGAGATATCGTGGAGAGAATGTTATGGAAGGGTGGAAGTGCCTGATGACAGAAAGAAGTGAAATAATGACACTGCTTGATGACTTTTTAAGGCGAATACCATCAGATAATTTACTTCAGAAGTGAGGTAAAATGTACAATAGTACATAGAGAGAAGTATTGGGTTTGATCGGTATGTATATCAATCGGAGAGGTTTATTTCTTTCTTTCCGGGGAGACTAATCCTTTGCGGGAATGTAAAATTAGCACCTACAGATATTGGTCTGTAAACTAGAAAAATGAAAGTTTTAATTCAACTGGCCTTTCAGTTTGATGAACATGAAATGTGAACTTTTGAGTTTCCTGATACTCGGATTGCTTTTCGTTAGATTTGAACCATAGTTCTATTGAATTATTCGTTTAACTATTGATTTTCATAATATAGATTTCCTCTTCATCAAAAAATGAACAAAAGGTTAGACGAAATGTGTTTTAAGATACTGACTCGTCATTAAGCAAAAACTGCGTGACAACTGACTAAAGTTAAATTCAATCTTGAGGGTAGTAATTGATTACTTAGTTGGAATATATACTTAAGATCAAAAAGTAGCATCGAATTCCAATCAAACTTATATTAGCTTAGCTAGGTTAAGTAATACAAAAAGAGAAGTAAAACAACTGCAGTTTTATTAGCAAAAAGGAGCATAAGGGGCCTCTCTCTCACGCGCATGCACGGATAGCTCGTGGTCGTGGACTAATACATGATTAAGTTTCCATCGGACACCATGTAGTACTGTCATACCATATGCATTAATTAGTGCTAAGTTTATTAATATCAACGAGTGATTGATGCGCCAAAATGCTAATTAGCATGTCTGATTGATTATCAGAGCCACAACGCTCCAACCCTTCTAAGCATTGGGATTAAGGACCTGTTAAGGTGAAGACTCATCACCTCATTAGCTCCACCCACAAGTTCACCACCGATGAACACTGCCGGCAGCGACTGACACCCCAGTCTCGACACTGCCTGCTCGATTTCCCGACCCCGAGGTATCTCATCGAGCTCGTGGACTGCCAGGTTAACACCAAAGTCGCAGAGTAGGGTTTTGATGGTATGGCACATGCAACATGTGCTCCTGCTGAATATCACCACTGGCCTCTCTGCTACCAATTGCTTAACCCTCTCCATTGTTAACTTTCGAAAACAACAACTGGGTGTGCAATGCCAATGAAGTAGTAGCAGTGATGATGAAGGACAGAAACGAGAGTTATTATAGCTAAACTATCTTGCTAGTGAAGAAGACACTTGAGGGTTTTGGTTTGAGTGCTCGAGCTCCAGGGAGTGTCTTATATTTATAGTGGATCATGATTGGCATCATCTTAGAAGAAAAACTAGGCAGAGTTCGATTATGAAGCCAAGTGAGAATGTTCCCTATGATATGTGTGTCAGTATGTAGATCACTATGTGATAATTACATGACGAGAAATCGATGCTTCACTCCATATACGAAAGTAACTTGTTGCACAATAAGTATCGAATCTTGCATACGGAAACATACAATATAGACTGATTCCCATAAAAGAAAAAGATTTAATTCCAATGTACAAGAAAATAAACAATGTCCCATATGATGTACGGTTTGCTTTGCATCGATCGTAATATTATCTTGAGTGGTCAAAATCATGAGGAGTTCCTTTCTATCATAAGTTGCATTTTTTGAGCGATTGGCTTTGGTGTGGATTGAGACATAAATTGATGGAATTGTAGACAGAAGTTGGGATTTATCCATTTGGGACCTTTTTTTGAATGTAACAAGATTCGCTATCCACTTCGGAAAAGAAACCAACTTAAGAGAGGTTATAAACAAGTTAACAAATAAAGAAGAATGTTGGAGAAAGCATATTGAGGCAAAGTTTAATCACTTGATTTGAAATTTTAGGTTAGTTAATTACTAACTTTTCTGACTTACAAATCCATAAACTTCTCTCAATCTTTATGTTTTTGATGTGCTAGCTTTGACAAATGTACTCGTCGTTATGTAATCTTTTGGTTTTGGATAAAGAAATCGTTAAGCGATACAGTACCACATTGCTTTCCAGCACATACCATTTTATACATGGAAAGAGGACTTAGATGCTAGCTAGCTAGAGGTCCCCAACATCATGCATTCTCTTTTTTTCTTTTCCTATTTTTCCTTTGTTTTCACGCCAACGTTCCTTTTTTGTTTTCCTCCTTTGCTTTTGGATTTTCCCATATAATCATAAATCAACGTTCCTTTGCTTTAGCTCCATACTATTGTATATAATATATATATTTTTTGTTGTTAATTTATTATACAAAAATAATTGATAATTTGAAGCATTGTATATGAAATGTAAAATATCATTAAATTATACTAACAAAAAGAATATTCTTCGTATATAAGATTTTAATTACGATTTTAACAATTATTATAGACAAAATAATAAATACAAAGACTAGTTTACAAATTATAAATATTGAAATTATGAAAAAAAATTACAACATAACTAAGACGATTAACTAGGTTTGATTCAATCCAGCATAAAAAATTCTCCAAATAAATTCTCGAAGGTGCTAAGAAGTGCATCAAGATGCATCATACCATGTATCATTATCTTCTTTTCCCTCAATGTAATGCAACTCTATTACTTCTAAGATTAATGCAACTCTATTATTTCTAAGATTACACTGTAGAAGTCAATAAAATGTTGATTATGTTGTCCCTCAACAATAATCCAATAATTTTAGCTTCTAAGTCAATTGTCATGATCTTTTATATGAAATCTAACCCCATTAATAATGTAATCAGTATATTTTTTTCCCACACATATGAGGCCCACATGTCAAAGCATATAATGTTGTCGTCACCTTTGGCAATTTACAATTATATAAATGTATCGTTTGTAAAAATATATATAATTAGAAGTTAATCTCACCAACAAATTGCCATAAGCTCTACTATTCCATGAATAACTTACTTGATTCCTAAACTATGATAGGAAGTTAATCTTATGTCTTCCTTCAACATTAACAATTCCTTTACTTCTAATCTCATATTTGTGCTTTCTATTTAAAAAAGTAAAGATATTTCAGAAAATATGAAAGCATGAATAAGAAGTAATATACATAATCCATATATAAATCGACTTCCTCACAAATTTTCAAACTATACCAAGGACCAATTTCAAATTTGTTTTTAATTAACTCCACACATTGTTTGACGCCAAGTGACCTTACTTTTTGGGAGAAAATTGACAAGCTACTATCTTGATCAAAATCAAAGTTATATTTTTCTCTATTAAATCTTGTCTCCACGTCATTTAAGTATATAGAACAAAATGTCAAACATTTATTTGATATATAAGCCTCTGCAATAGAGCCTTCAGGTCAAGCTCTATTATGTACGTAACACCTAAGAGAGCCTAAAAACCTAATATAAAAAAATTAACAATTGTTACTACCTAATAACTTAAGAAAAAATTAGAAGTTAATATGAATTACTTTTCAATGGGGAACATCCATTGAAATTGAACCGGTCCATAAAGTTTTTTCCTATATGGTAAGTGAATTGCCAAATAGACCATAACATCAAAAAAGGATGGGGGAATACTAGTTCAAGCTTATATAGAATCAAAGCTATGTCTTTTTTCATTTTTTGTAAGCTCTTCTACTTTCGGTGTCTTATAACATAATTGCTTTAAAAAAACTCACCCAATTGTCCCAAACTTACAGACATATTGTTCGACAAATAGCCATATATTATAACAGTTAGTAATCATTGCATAAGTATCTTATAATCATGACTTTTCAAACCTGAAACTTTTCTCTCGTTCACATTAATACAATGGGCTATTTTAGATGCATAACAATTAGGAAACTTAACTGATTTAAGAATTGACAAAAAGTTTGCTTCTTTTTGACATATTATAGCATGCAAGTGGAATGATGTATGACCCATCATCTCTTCTTTTCAAATGCAAATCTTTTCTTATATTCATGTCTTTCAAGTCTAATATAGCCTTAATTAAGTCTTTTGATTTGCCATCAATTCCCATCAAAGTACCTAAAATATTCTCACAATTTTCTTTTCAATATACATCACATCAAGATATGCCTCAATAACAATTCCTTCCAATATAGCAAATTAAAAAAACTATTTTTTATTCCAATTCAACAACACTTCACTTTTGCTTTCTATTACTTGGGTGTTTTCCATATGTAACTCACCCAAATGTGATAGTTGCTCAACCACATCATCACTAGATAAGTGCAAAGGAGCTTCACCATGTTCTACTTTGCCAATAAAAAATTTGCTTCTTTGCCATCTATGCCCATGTTTCAAATAAAGACGATGTCCTATATAACATATTTTACTCTATAGCCTTATTGAATGTGTTTGATAGTTACACACAGGACATGCCATATATCCTTTAGTACTCCATCTAGGCAAATTTCTATAAGCTAAAAAATCATTTATAGTCTACAGAATAGTCGTGTGCATTATACATGTTTCACCTTGAAAAACATCATAAGTTTCTAATCCAAGCTCCCAGAGATGGTTTAAGTCATCATTTAGTAGTTGCTTGTATATATTGAGATCCTTAACAGAAGCAGTAGGTCCTAGAATAAGTAAAGACAATATAAAATGACTCCTTCATAAAATTTCATAAATGTAAATTGTATAGCATAAGAATTATCAGCCACATGTTGTATAAAGTATTCATAGTACCAAATGGATTAAATGCATCAGAGACTAAACTAAGTCAAACATTATGACAATCCTTTGCAAACTATGGAAACTTTCCATTAAATTCTTTCCATGCCTTTGAGTCTACTAGATGACACAAAATGTTATCATTAATGAGTTTCTCTTTATGCTACCTCATATTTATGGCTGTTTTTTTATTAACATAGAAGCCTTTGTAACGAGGTTTAATAGGGAAGTATCTTAATCTTTTATGCGGTATCTTTTCTTTTTTCCATCATCCACTTGCCACCTTGATGTACCACAAATGGTACACTCTGTAAGATCTTTACTGTCCTTCCAATATATATCATAATCATACTTAAAAGCATGAATTGATATATATCCTAATCCAAGGGCCCTTGACAATTTCTTTGCTTCATAGTTAGATTTATGTCCAATAGGTAATACATTATTAAGCAAGTCAATTAACATGTCGAAAGATTTATTACTCCATTTATTATATAGCTTTAAATACATCAACTTGATAATAAAAGATAGCTGTAAAAATTTCGAGCACCCTGGATATAATTCTTCTTGAGCAAATTTCAATAACTTCCTAAAATTATCTTTCATAATACTACCAAAGTATCATTCATAGCCTTTATATAATTATCCACATCCTCTATCATGTCTCCAATCTTGTCATCCCCATCGTCATTAACATCACAATCCTCAACATCATTATTGTTATTACTATCATCACTTGTATCAACACTTCTATTATTACTTGCTTTAGAACGTTCGTATGATAAATACACAAAGTATATAATTTATCTATGTCGTAGATTAGTAAGTGATTGTATAGCGTGTCTTAACTTTGACTGTTAACATTTAACCAATCTATTCATGGACAACGAATACAATATTCTACACCCATTTGATTTTTTACAACTTGCATGAAAATCTTAACTCCTTCTAAGTATTTAGTGGACCATTTCCAACGAGACATCCAAATTTTATCTGTTTAGCTATACAATTAAAACTAAATTACTGAATTACTAAATATAATTTAGGTTCTAAATAATATAATGATAAATCAATATAAGTTGACATAATAAGTTTCAATTAAACAAACAATGAAATTAATTATACTAAGAATAAAAAGTATGAACCCATCTCAAAAGCAACATATAGAAGTAGTGAGTTTTAAACATACCTCTTAATTCTCAAGCAACAACTGTAAGATCTAAGTATAGGATTTTGGCTTTCACTATTATGAGCTTTAACACATATTGTTGGAAAGAATTTGTAAATAAAGTGTTAATATCATCATTCCTAACAAGCATATCAAATAAGTATAAAGAAGGATGATCTTTTCATCTTCAGTTTTGATTTAAAAACCTATTTATTAAAGATTTTGGAATTAGGATCCTGATATATCAATAGCTAATCACTTTTTTTTAATAAGAAAGGAGATATATGTAGACCTAACAAGCATATTTAAAATTAAGTATATCCCTATTTGGAACAATTTTCATAATATACTATTTGGAATAGTAGTCCATTATAGGGTTGAGTTACCTAGTTAGTTAACTGGGCAAACCTTTATGACATGATTAAGATACAATCGAGATGAGGAGAATAGGTTATGTAAAAATTTATGTTAAAGTGGAATTGGAACAAGAACTACCCCACACAATCCCTATAATTAAGCTTAAAGAAGGCAACATTCTTATAGAGGCTAAAGTTATAATCTCATACAAATGAACACCTTCTTTCAAGATTTTATAAAAGAA
>JANSVB020000191.1:4412741-4432866 GCA_025504935.2 Erythroxylum haughtii
CCGGTACTTTAGAGTTGGTCAGAATTGCTGGCATAAACTATTCCTCTAGCAGAAAATTGACATATAATTACGAATACCTTATCAAATTTGGTATCAGATTAGATTATGATACGATATTATACCGGTACTTTAGAGTTGGTCAGAATTGCTGGCATAAACTATTCCTCTAGCAGAAAATTGACATATAATTACGAATACGTTATCAAATTTGGTATCAGATTAGATTATGATACGATATTATACCGGTACCGGTTAATATCGGGTACCGTTTTGGGTAATTTTTTAAATTTATAAAATATTCTTTAAATGTTTTTAAAATTATAAAATAGTTCATTATCATATTGTATAGTTGTACTCTATATTTTTAACCTTGTCTCCAAAAATTATAATAATAATCACGATTTTAATTTAATTTAGAAAATTAATTTAATAATTATTAATAAATATAATTAAATTTAAAAATATATTTTTAAAATATATAAATTTCAAATAAATTTTGATTTAATAATTAAAAATAGATAAAATAAATATTAGTTTATAAATAATAATTTTAAATTATTTATTTTAATAAATTAAATATTTTTATTAATACTTTAATAATAAATATTATATAAAATATTAAAATAAAATTAAATAATAATAATTTATTTTAAGTTGTACTTAATTTATAATTATTATTAGTAATAAATTATTTATTTTTATTTCAAAAACATAAATTAAAAATTCACAATAATTATCCAAGTTGAAGTAAATAAAATAATTAATTAAAAGCTTTGAAAAAAGAGGAGGGAGGGAGAGTTTAAAATTTTTTGAAAATTTTGCAAAAGGATCCCATATTTTTTAAAATTTTCGATACTAACAGGTATTTAGCTTGTATTTTGAATATCGATTGGTACCAACCGGTACTAAATCCGATACAACCGACCATCTTTTTCGTACCGATTTTGGTCCGGTATAAAATGGTATCCATATTCTTGCGATAAAGTGATGATATTTCAAAACTCTATTCATCAATATTATAAATATCGTATCAGTATTAGTACTAGATTTAATTATAGTATGGTACTGTATCGATATAGTTAATATCATGTATTATTTTGGATAATCTTTTAAATTTATAAAGTAGTCTTTGAATTTTTTTAAATTACAAAATAGTCTCTCAATATATTGTACTATATGATATATATAATTTTACATCAATCATATCTTCAAAAATTATAATAATAGAAATTTAGAATAATAACAATCTATTTATTTTTATTAATATTAATTTTCACATATTTCACATATAAATAATAACCACAATTAATATGAAAAAGATTATTTAATTATTATACAAATAAAAAATTAATGACAATACAAAGTACTTAAAATGTTTCAATTTTATTATATAATAAATAATAATTATATCAAAACATCAAATAAAATGAATAATAAATATTCATGACTCTCAAACTATTACAATTTACAACAATAATTAGTATCGAAGAATCAACTAGAAGTGAAACTTGAAACAAAAATATTTATAATTATATTGCATATATAAAATTTAAAATATACATCAAATTATATAAGTAAAATTAAAATAATAAAAGAAACAAAAACTTGAAACTTCATTCAATCAAATACTCACTCAAATCGCATTGACCCAAATTCTCATTTGGTACAAAATCTTCATTATTGAGAGGAGTCTTACCATCACCATCATTTAAATTCATTGGTGCATGTCAATACTTTTTCATCCAAATTTATCTTCTAAGTCACTCTCATCTATCAAACTCGGTTCCTCAAAAACTCAATATGTCAAAAAATTGATATGATCAAGGTAAATTAGATATACAGAACTATATATTCTATTAAGAGTCTAATAAATAATAAAATTAAACTATTAAAAAATTACAAGAAATTATATCCAACTTAATAATGATAATAATTTACCTTCTTCGAAGTTTTAAACTATATCGAATAAAGACCAAGTCGTTCAATCTTTTGTGCTCTAATCTATTCCTTTTCTTGAAATTGATAAATTCATATGTGTTCCAATTCGTTTCATACTCTATTGTACTTATACATTGACCTAGAATTCGAATTGTAAACCTTTGCAATTCTAAAATATCACTTCCGAATTGGTCACACCAAGCAACAGTAAATCATAAGACAAAAAAATAGCATTATAAATAAAATAAAGTGATAATTAATTTTCAACAAGTAACAAAAGTAATATATATATATATATTTATATATGTTTGGATTAAGTTTGTCTCTTTGATGTATAGCAATTGACATCTCAAAATCACCAAAAGCATCCTTATAAATCTCTATTTGTAAGTTTAGGAGATCTTGCATCATCTTATAGGTAACAATTATTGTAATAGCTAAGAGCGTTCCCCTATTAACTTTAGCTTTTTTTGTAAACCTTGGTCTAAAATAGACATTAGGATTAAGAAAATTCCTCAACTGCAAACAACAGAGAGTAAAGTTGCTTTTTCCGTCTCTTATTACTGACTGTAAGATAAGGTGTGTATAAAAAAAAGCCTATTTTCATATTGATCTTGATTACTTTCTTCGCCCTCTACATGACATTATAAAGGTAACTCATTATTGTCTTCTCATCATTATCAGCCAAGTGAAGTACCCTTTTCAAAGGTTCACAAACTTGAATGACAAATTGATATTGAAACCAAAATTCATTATTTTTAAGTATAATTCTAGATATCTTAAATTCAGCATTAGGCCTAGCATATTGAGATACAACTCACTTATTACTTGTAAAAATTTGTTTCAACTCTTTCTTTATCATAATAAAACACTAAAGTGATAAGATTGTTTCAAACCTTGTAATAGAAGGACAATACAAATTCCTACTATTGGTGAAATCCTTTCTCATTAAATTCAAGACCCATGTATAATTGTAAATGAAACTGGTCACCTTTTTTGCTTTCTGTAGTGTCTCATCAACAATAGGAAAATGCCTAGCATCTCTTATATTTTCCACCATCAAGTCAATGTAATCTACAATACAAGTAGTCCAATAAAAAGAATTATATTTTCTTTGCAATTTTCTTCCTACTACTTTGTAAGCGAAATCATTGTTAGTTATAAACTGCACAATATTTTCTAGCCCAATTTTATTCATAACTTCATTAATATTTCAAATAGAGTATCAATAAGGCCAGATACATCCATAGGCTTCAAAAACATTATCCCCTTTTTAAAATAAACCAAAAACTTAATAATAGGCTTATATATTCTATTTGTCTAACCATCACACGACATTAAACACCTAAAAGTAGCTCAAGTAATTATTCTTTCATTCAAATAACTTTTTATTTTATAAACAATGCTACTAATAAGTTTACCTCTGTAGTCATCAATTGAAGGAGCTTTGTATCCTAGATCGTAGGAGACAATAATATCTACCATTAGGTGATAATAATAAGATTGAGGAGCATTAAATGTTATATATGAATCATACCATCATTTGGCCATTGGCATATCTACATTATAAGTTGCTTCTCTAGATCGTAAGGCACTATGAATTAAGGGCTCAACTTTAGGAGTTGTTCACAGTGTAAAAAAAGTTAAACACTTGTTTTCTTCTTTTCCTAACATTAGATGCAACATTCCCTTCTTGTTATGTTGGAATACTACTACCTTCAATATTTCCACTGTCATCCTGAGCATCAACAAAAGAACTTCTGCTACCAATTTTGTAATTTCGTCTTTGCCTTTTATCATTCTCGCACTAATACTCTATAAGAAAAGTCTTCATTTGTTATTTTACATCATGACTCACTTTTTTACAAGGCTTCACACCACCTTTGACCCAACCAAATGCTTGTTTAATTTGATGATTCCTCCACATTTCAAATACTTGTTATAAAACAAATAAATGGTATGATTTTTCATTCCAAAAACCAATCTAACATGAGCCTAAGCTGGATCTTGAATCTTCTTGAAGTGGTTGAATTATCATAAGCACTTAAAACTTCTTTTCATCTATTTGTAAAAGTAAATGAAGACATATATCAAAATTAGTTTAATGATGTCATATCAAAATAAAGTTGTTTAAAAAAACATGAAGAAATAGATCAATAATAATTTCTCAATAACTTATGTTTCATTCTAAACCTACGCATCTAATATATACATTGATTGTTACACTTTCACAATTATAACACAATTTGTTTGATTACATAATTCAAAAATAAAATTACATCTATATACTATTTTGTGTAATTATATAATTCGAAAATAAACTTACAATTATAACCTATTTATATGATTATATCATTCAATCATAAACTTAAAAATCTCAGCTATAACTTATTTTATGTTTTTACATATTTCAAGTATAAACTGACATCTATAATTCAATTTGTGTAATCACATAATTCAACCATAAACTTTTAACTTTAACTTATTATGTGATTGAACCATAAACTCTTAACTATAATTTATTTTGTATGATGATTGATTGTTTGATTAAATAATCCAATCATAGACATAAACTCACAACTCTAATTCAATTTGTGTAATTATTAATCATATAATCAACCACAAATTATCTAATCCATTTTGATGATTACAAATTTTAATTTATAATACATAACAAATTTATATTAAAGACTAATGTTTCATTCAAATTTAAATATATCTCAATCTCAAATTTTAGATAAGAAAAGCTTCAAATTTATAATTCAATTCCAAATTTCAAACAACAAATGAAAAACCTCAAATTCAAATTCACATTCTAATTCAAAATTCTAGTTTTCAATCATCACAAAAAGTTGGAAACACAACGAATTCTAATTTTCATGTGATCACCATGATAATTTTTATGAATAACATAAATTCAAATGTTCATTTCACTATTCCACAATCACAAATTCACCATTCACATTTCACAAGTCATCTACAATCACGTCCACAAGCCTACAACACAATCACACACATGATTCCATATTCCACAATTTCACACACAGACACTAGTAAAATGCAACCTTAGCTTAAGCTCACAACACTGCAATTTTAAAATATAACAGTGCAACATAACACAAATGGGTGATGACCAGTAGCCACCGGCGAGTGACTGGCGGCTACTGGCAACAGGTGGAGAAGAGGAGTTGGCGCCTTGTTGGCGAGCTGGGGGCTATGAAAAGCAGCGCTTGGCAGAGGAGAGTTGGCTGGAGATGGCAAGTGGCAAGTTGTGGGCCACTGTGCGGCACAGAGGGGCAGGGGGCTGTGGCAGCTGCAGGGAGGCTATGTCAACTGCAAGGGAGCTACGACGGTTGCGGGGAGGCTGTGGCAACTGCGTACAGGGTGGCTACGACGGTTCTCTTCTACCGTTGTTCTATCGTTAGCTTCTAGGTTTGATTTTATACTTGGGTTTTTTTTTTTTCATTCAAGTCCTGAACGTTTAGAATCATATAGTGTTAGCCGATATTTAACCATTATTTCAAATGTCGGCTTGTGATCCTATAGTTTTGAACCGTTTTTTTGGCAGCGTGGTACAAAATCCTATACATTGTTATCCATACGACTGCCATTGAAATATCAGAAAGTGAGAACTCGATCATCACAAAGACAATTCCACTGCAACACACTGATTAAGAATATCAGAATTTGTAAAGAAAGTGCCAAAGCCATCCTCTTTGCAGAGCTTAAGAGACATTAAATGTGAAACCAACCGAGAACTAATTGAATTGACATGGAGGGAACCATTTACACCTATCAGACTTTTTGCTTTGAGCGAGCATCTGTATGCTTTATCTTTTTGGCAACTGATAAAGTTGCTACTTTTGATCTATAATTGAAGAAACGATGTCCAAGATAAGAGTCAACAATTATATAATATAATGGCCCGCACATTTCTTTCTATGTTTATGCTTGAAACAGTTAAATCCTCAAAGTTGAGAGACTGACTCGTCAGATAATCGAAGACAAAGAAGTTAGCTTTATACATTTGATATCAGAAGCATTACTTTAAGCTTTAATGCTACACACGTAGCTACTGCTGTCTATAGACTTAATGTTCACACAAGCATAAAATAACCATTCTGTTTTCTGTATGAGCATGCTTATTATGCCAAGGCCAAGGTCCTCTTCTGCGGCGTAGGAAAGTGTCTAAAGAGTAAGAGGATAAAAATGATCTACTGCTGGATTGGTTATGAAATGATTGGTCAACTAAATTCAATATCCTCGTTCAAAAGAGTCGTATGTTCCGTCGTTTACTGCAGTTATTTTTACAGCCGTCAATTAAGGCGATGCTTACTTCAAAATAGGAATGCTTTTAACTGTTTTTGGAATGAATAGGATTGGAGGTAAGTTGGAAGGGTCTTTAAATTGCTTTTTTCTTTGGGGATAAGCTTACTACGTTGAAAGCAAGCTTCTTATTTCACCTAAATCCAATGCCGACAGTTAAAAGAGAATGAAATTCAAAGTGCTTCTACCTACAATCCTACAATGAAATTTAAGTCCTAATTACTGGTTTCCTCCATTATTTATTTCTTCCAATTTTCCCTGTTTTGCTCTTAATTGCTTCCTTTCTTGGTGGCGGATTAGGGGGTTATTTTCAACGCTTTACGTTAATTCAAGAGATCTATAAAATGCTTTCCTCTCTTGTAGGATTGGGATTCATAATTGAAGAAAGATAAGACAATGTAGAAGTGAATATTATTTTTAAAAATTAGATATATCTTCAAAGTCTTCCTTTGTTTTTTTGTATGTCTCTTCGATGGAAATATCAAATGCCAACAATTCCATCTCCATCTGCCCACTCGGTCTTGCGCAAGGTTTCAAATAAGAGACAGGAAAGTGGATGAGACGATCAGATTTCATTATTTTCTAATGGAAGGGTTCCCCAAAAGTGGCAATACTAAAGATTGTGCTTAATTCTATCGAAATTGAAGTTTTATATCTTCATGTGCCTTCCAACAACAGCTCTCTTACCCATTCTTTATTCACAGGGAATTCTCTCTTCTTCTTTTTTTAATTTTTTGAGTCGAACTGCAAGCCATTTACATTACAATAGGAACAAGGCTGACTATAAATCTTATGTTTTGTAGATAATTACGGTACTATAGAGCAAGAATGGAATTTACAGGTATACTTTGAACAACCCAAGCTTGCCCAGCAAACATACACAACCCCTACCCTTTATAATATGGGGGTAGTTAATTTAAAGACGTGCACGTTCAAAAGTGGAGAAACTTGCTTTATGAAAAGATGTGGACTCCATGAATTGATTTCGCGTATAATAAGAAGCTCCTCCCCAAAAAGAGATAATCATGTAAATAAGGTAGGGCACAGAGGTTATCTCCTAAAATGTACTTTCGCTTTTCTGCAAATCTTTTGAAAATTATGTTCATTCCCATGGCTGTCACTATCCAATGCTACTGTGTTCCCACCATTTTGTTGTGCAAAGCTTGAGAATAACTCATGCATACACACGTGCAAGTTAAACAAACTGTTAAGATGATTGTTCAACACTATTTGATGACAACTAAGCTTAAAGTAGGGAGGCTTCATCTGCTAGGAGTGGAAATTTATCTAGAATGCGTTAAATAACCTTGTTTTCTGCGTAATTACTATTTTTTGTTTTATTTTACAACCACAGAGAAGCGTATGATGAGGAATTGAGACAGTTCATAATCTCATACATAGGCCTAGGTGCAACATTTGAATTGAGTGCTCTTTTATTTTCTTACAGAAGCAGCAAATACTGCGGAAATCCAGGGCTAAAGCCTTTGCCACTGATCCAAGGTGATGATATACAATAACATTGTGGAAGTAATCTCTCTTTACTACGCCTTTTCACGCTGGTATCTCCTGGATAATATGAATAAACTAAATATTGGTGATTTAACTTGAATCTGAATGAAGTAATAGAACTTCAGGTTTGAAAAACGGAATATTAACCAAAAAGGAAGAATCTAGTATTCGGAGACAAAATCAGGCACCCTTTCTATACCTACTGGTAAAAACGTCACCAGTAAAAAAATGAAGAGAAATTGGCTACAAAACTGAAGTTCTACCGTTCACCGTCTCATTTCCACCGTAAAGCTTGCCTAATGCCAGAGTACACAAGCCCTAGTGATCTTCCAATCAAGGAAACCAGAAAGAACGAGATGGCATTGCTGACTTGCTTTACTACAGCTCTTATAAACGGCATGGTTATGTCTGATAGCTCCAGGTATAAACTGAAGTAGTATCTCCTGTATCATAACCATAATATAGTAATCCAGATTTAGGAAGATCAAATAAAATAACATTGGGTTTAAAAGCATTTGATGAGGTATAAGCATAAGATTCGTTGAGTATAGCAAACAAAACTTAAGTTGAAAATAAAATTTTCTAGAAGATCATCCATTATTGAAAGGAACATTTGGTTTCTCATTCAGTCCATAAATCGTGCAAGAAAAATAATAAATGGAGATCACCTATCAATGGCTTAGGAAGGAAACATTCAGTCAGTCAAACGACAAAAAGGGGGAAATGTTATAAAAAATAGAATGAGTGGATGTTAAAAGATAAATGCATAAACCAGGTCAATTAGCAAGACTACATATTCCGTGATTTTTTTTCATTTGGTTCAAATGAGATACTCCCCACCCAAAGAGAATCAAACATAGGTCACAATAGAAGCAAAGCTTGCAAGGCCGCACACTATAAAGGTTAATAGCGAGCCATCTTTTATAAAGCCTAAAATACGGGACACATTTCTTTCCACAAAATCATACCAAAACTGAAGCGATCACCCATAGGATGAAACTAAACTGAAGCAATCATCCCTAGGATGAAACTAAGGGGTATGATGGGTGCAGTAATTATGACCTACTCAACATTGTAATTCAACTAAAGTATGACGTAAGTCCAAAAGAAATAGTGCCATAGTGTCAGTCATTGGTTTCCACAAATATCCTCATCCAGGCCACTATATTAGCAACACCATTCTTAAAAAATAGGCTCGACTGCTCATGCTTTGTCAACTTGTATTTCTTAATATAAATTAAGGCAATCCATGGTAATAAAATCGCAACCATAAACTTCACTTAGTAGTACACGGAACAAAATTTGATGGTTGAATCACACTTGCTTAAGATCCTTAAATATGTCCAGAAATAGTTCTAGTACCATGAGAAACCTCAATCTTAAACAAGTCTAAGGGGCAGAAGGAAAGGTCAGTAGATGTTGAGACATTCTTTTCCCGAGCACATGAGTGAAAATAAAGCTATAAGGTAACGAAATTTATTAGGCAATAAAGCTATTAAGCAATGAAACATACCATCCATTCAAGGCTCTTAATTCCATGGTTCGTTTGACAGGAAGAGAGCACTGGCTAATGACAATATAGTACAAGGAAGACGAAGTTGTTACAGGCTTTCTCAGAGCAAATTTCATCCACCAACTAAAATTTTCAGCCTGATTCAGGCTTGGTGCCTCGATGACTTTTAACTGAAATGTGCTTAGGTCAAACCGATCCTCATAAATTGAAACTACTGCCTCAATATTCTGGTACAGCCACTGATTCAGAGCCACCTACAAACAGTAATTTATAGAATTGATGGACCCTAAAAAATTGCCATGTAGGTAACTATGATCATAAAAGAGAAGTATAGAAAACTGAACCATACTTGTATACTACTGACAAATACAATACCTCATTACGTAATTTTTGAAGTGCCCGGGTTGACAAATTACACATATCCAGGCCCAGGGCGTTAATCTCATTTGATAAGTTGCCATCAACAGAAATAAGTTCCAAATAAGCACTTGCTATACCATCTGCTAATGTTATCACTAAATCCTCCAATATGGAGTTACCATTCAAAACAAAAAAGTTTTGATCATAGTAGCTACATTTCCTGCCAAAACATAGAAAAATCAGATTGATCTGGTAATAAAATAACAAGAGCATATCTTCCATCCCCAAACAAAAATATGTGAGCAACTTGTGAACAAACTATAAAATGAAAACAAGCAAGCATCTAAAAGTAACTAAAACATGTCCCATTCAGATAGTTTGTCATTTTCCTGTCCAAATTTTAATGGAATGACTTGGCATTTCTTCAGTCATTTTGACCATCTTGAAGATTTAGGCTACCAAGAGCCACAATAATATCAGTTGTGCATTTATGGCTCTAAAGTCCTTTTTCAGTATAACCAAACGTTAGAGAGTGAAAACATGTCTTTAGCTTTTGAATTAAAAGTCAAGCATCTAAAAAATTGATCTTTCGGCTAATATTTTCACTGTATACCCATTTACTTGACCAGCTTCACGGAGAATATTAGCATAAGCATTAAAACTTAACGGATGCATAAAATTATATGTTGATTTAGCAAGTAAAGTCAAACCTTTTGCCCAAATTGTTAAGGAAAGATGAAAATTTAAAGAGACTTCTGTTCTAATCAAGACAAGATGCATCGACTGACTTTACCAGAGAGAGCCATATCTCAGGAAGTAGAACAACTCCGCATAAAGACCTGTCTTGCCTGATTTTCTTATATTTTGTAGCACACTGTCATCTGCATTTAATTTTTCAACCATCAATGAAAATATTTCCTGAAAGGAAGGATAAAATACAGATTAGAATAAACAAGTCAGGTCAAACATTTAATAATAAACAATCTTTCATTTCTCTTGAGGATTTTATAACGAATAATGTTTCATTATTCAATCAAATCTCTGTCATCTTCAACATAAGTGTCACATATAAGTGTTTCTAAGTTTCAGAACAAACTATTCATAAAACAAAACAATTGAAAATAGCAACAATAGAAATAAAGGGCAAAAGAATGTTCCATAGAGAGAAGTTAACATGGAAAAACTGTTTTCTACTAAGGCTCAAAGATTTTGAATGAACCACAGATGAGATACATTAAGATATTCCAACCTACCCTACCACACATGTCCTTATGACGACTGAACTCCTCTTCTAACCAAGCCATGTATATAGGTTGACAGCATCTTCGAACAGTTTCAGCAAACACTGTCATCCAGTTATCCATGTTGCCAGCTTTACCATCGTGTAAAACAATGCTCATCTGAAAATCAGAATTAAAAAATTACCAGTCACTAAAATTTTTCATGTCTGCTTACTTCAACAAAACTCATATTGAAGAAAATATAAACTCCTCATGCAAGAAGTAAAAAATCACTGGGTGTCTACAACTGTAACTACATCAAAGGGGAAGCACCTGGCTTGTCATTGTAAACATCCACATATTAGAGTTTGGTATCAATATTCAAATTAGCCACATTTAATAACAACCTACAATTTTCAGTTGATTGATCAAGATTTTATAGTTACAGTAGATAATGGCCCTTAGCAAGACACCCAATGCATCTAATCAATAGCAAAATCCATATCCTTTTTGCAGGTCCCAGTATTGCACACTGGTGGATGTTACCCGAAAGGTAGGAAATAAGTTATCAAATAAAGTCATTTGAAAATAAGAAACAGTGATTATCTTAGCATTGTAAAACACTAAAATTAGCTCCGTTAGTTTATGCATACTCATAACTTAGTACATAATGATTACTCATTATATGCACCAAGGACTTCTGGAATCACACAAGGAAATTACTTTATATTCTGTTTCTTGAGGCTCACGTTTGTCACAAACTATGGATTTATAAAGTGACTATTCCAAAGCGCATTCATACAAACGACAATCTATTACCAAGAAACATAGCCAACGTCACATTGCAATTGCATCAAAGCAGTTACTTCCAACAAAAACCTCCACTGCTTCCTTGCAAACAAAGTCCCAAAAGTAATGTTGGACCTCATTCAAACCTCACATGTTTAAGAACACTTGGCCATTCTTTTGTAATATACTACAGAATAAAGAGATAAAATGACAGTGCCTGCCTCTTCCTGAAGTTTCCGCAAACAAGTCAAGAGTAATCGCAATTTTGGACCCTCAGAAAGTGCATACAAACTCAATGGCCGATTTGAACAGTGTTGGTCAACTTCAAGGGCACTGTTTCCTATGTCGCTCCTGTGTTCTAAAGCATCTAGAGAATCCAAAAGTTTTGCCTTTACAGCATCCCAGGGATACCCCAAGTTAACAAGGTCATCTTTCACCCTAGCACAACGAATACAAAAATATCACTAGCAAATACAAGGAATAAAAAAATAACAAACAAGAGTTTCACTTTTCTTTTCATCTAAGCAGACTAAAACATTGTTCTTGATCAAAATTTTCATCTGACTACTCTTACCTACCAAACGACTCTGAGCTTTCAAGCACCAAATCGTCAGCCAATGCGTTCTTCCGGGAAATGAAATTAGGGTACTTAATAGGAAGTACCCCAGCCATATAAGTAAGCAAAATACTTGTCATCAGAAGCAACTGATCGCTAATCGAAACCCAATCAGAAGTTGAAGCACCATCAATGTCCACTAGCGATCCCAAACAAGGACTTGCACCATGGTTTTTCCGAGCAGAGAACTGGACAAGTTTGTAACTTGTACAAAAATGCTTTCTGCACGCAGAAACAAGCAAGAGAAATCAATTACACCTCAACATAGAAACAAGGTATAACTTCAACATGTCACTCCCCAGTTTTAAAGCAGCAAAATAAGAAGGCTAGCAAATAAGAGCAGACCGAGGTTGAGGCCTAAAATGTAAAATCGGGGAGACAAAGCCTCTCTCTTCCACATAGCTTCTCCACACAGGAGGCTTTAAGCAGGAGGAGGACGTTGAAGTCGCCATTTCATAAGAAAGATAAACAAGAACGTCAACGTCCCTTCGATCAAGACATTGCCACACCCGAACTTTTTCAGGTTCAGGTCATTTCTCAACAAAACAATTAGGGTTAGTGTAAGTGGAATCGAATTAGATGAATAAGAGAAGTGTAGATAAAAGTGGGGATTGGATTGGAATTGGGCGTACCAGGTTTGACACAAAAAATGATAATGAGAACAATAAAGGTCCAAATCAAAGTGGGGGCTAAGTTTACGATGTAGTGAGAGGGATCAAGGCTACTAAATATTTCTTAAGCAAAAGCTTACAAGTTGGGGGATGGCGGCGCAGTTGACTAGCGCCGGGATCTCATCCCGAGTTTAGCCTTCCGTCACCCGCCTGATCAACCTTACCTTTAATTGTAATTTAGTTAAGAGATCCTTTTATTAAAATACAAAATAAAGTATAATATTGTAAATTAATAAAATTAAATATCACATCTCTATTATTTGTATATTGGAAAAATTTTATAATTATTTATTGTATTTCATAATATTAATTAATTGCAACTAAATTAATTTTAAAATTGCTTCCACTGCTATCTTTAATTATAATTTAAATATTAATATTTTTATTAAAATGCAGAATGAGCATTTGATTGTAACAACGGCATGAGTATAGAGAGACAAGATCCTTTGTCTAATATTATCCTGTCTTATTCTGTCTCATAAAATCTCAGTCATTTATTTTACGAAATTCACACAAGATCCACGCGGGACTTACACAGAATTCACATAAATAAATAGCTGAGATTCATTGGACATAATAAAATACCATAATATTAGACAGAAGATCTGAAGCTGAATATAATAGCCAAAAAAAAAAGGGTACGCAGAGCGATGGTACTGAAGATACGGGTCGATATTGATTTGCATTAGCTGGTACTGATCAGGAGCAAATATGAAAATTTTAAAAATTGTAGAATAAATTTTTTATTCTAAAATATTTTTAAAATTACAATTCTAACTGTATTTTAATTATTGGCCGGAATCCCATCCAAAACTTTCTTGTTCCGTCAACTACCGCTAAGAATGAGATCTAAATATCTGGTCGAACATGAATAACTGAGAACGCCAATAACTGGGGTCTTGCAGCAGAATCTTAATTCTTAACTAGTCTCCGTGGCAGACGCGGTAGTTTCATCAGACCCTGATGTCGCTGCAGATGTAGTTGTATCGGTCCTTGATGATGAACCTGAGGTGGTATTAAAGGCTGCGGATGATTCTGTTTTACTAGATGTGGGAGTACGTTCCTGCGTATCCGTGGCATCCTTCGCTGCTTTCTGCTTGGCTTTCTTGGCTCTATCCAATACATCAGCCTGCATACACGTTGCTGGATCAAGCACAAGAAATCAAAACCTTAGAGGCTGAAAGTATGCAGCCCTCCGTAAATCAATTACTTCCTGGGATAAATACTTGGTGCTGTAATGTTTAAAAGATGTAACAAAATCGAAGTCCATTTTGATAAATGGCTTGTGAAACCTCAGATGCTGAAAGCCTGAAACCATGCAGCCCTCGGTAAATCAATTCCTTCCACGAATAAAAACTTCGTGTTGTAATGTTTAAAAGACGCAACAAAATCAAAGTCCATTTTGATAAATGGCTTGTGTATCTCTTACATTTTCGAAAGCAGACTTAATTATACACTGCAGCATAAATCCAACTAATGGGTGAAAGTGCCTAGTACGAGAGCTTCACGTGCAAAAGCAAACATTTGAAGATTTGGTATTCAATGTTTGCCCATCCACTCTCACATAACTTCATTTCAATAAAATTGCATATAGCAATTCTGGCAGGAGACTCTGAGTTCAACTTGGAAAATAACAACATATTACAACACCGATATTCAGTAAAACAAAGGCAACAATTAGATCATAACAACCTAAAATCAGGTAAAAGATCCATAAAAATTGGTAAGTCCCATTTGATATCATAGGTTGGAAGCATTAACCAACTTTGAAACTAGTTACAGTTAAATCAGTTTTGAGAGAGAGAGCTGGTACCTTTGCTCTAATGAACAAAATACTTCAAAGAACTCATCTTTTCCAACAAAATAACAGCAAAAATTCCAGGCAACATACATTCAGTGAATTTACCCAACGTAGGTTCTACCATGTTTCAACTACCTGAAAATCCTGTATCTGTTTTTGTTGTTCAGATTGCAACCTGCCAACTGTACTCAAAAGCTCTCCCATTGCAGATTCAATTTGCTCATTAAGTGCTTCTGCTAAAGCCTTACCCAAGAAAAATGCATCGAGAATGTTTTTGCTATCACTATCACCTGTAAAATCGATCATCTCACAGATTTAGATGAAATTATAAAATGCAATCAAGCAAGCAAGGAGGAAGTTATGGTAAAGATGGCCCTTCAACATCTGATAAAGAGAACACATGTGTTGTCTCATTTCCGAAGATGGTTGATATCCCCTTTATCTCACTTGTTTTCTGTCACTTTATTGACGTCCAGAAGATTATACAAAAATGATTTCAAATACTCCATAGGCCCATAAATTCATAGGTGGCTTAAGTTCACCTCAATTGGCAAGCTTTTAATGTAGATCAATAAGTTTGAGGATTTCATTCTGTATTTTCCAACACAATTCAATGTCATGAATTTGTCTGATTCAATTAGGATGCTTTTAAAAAGACTGTATGTGCAACAAGGAATGGACACATTTTCCTCGTTGCCCAAAACAGGGGTCTGCTAATAACAATGTAATCGGTATTCAGGGTTTTAGTTGGGAGGAATTTCTTGGATAAGAAAGGGTTACCCCTTAGTCTTATTAAGGTATACCGTTGTCTATTATAGATAAAACCAAAACATCCCAGCAAATTCTGATCAATGAATAACAGTCTAATAGACTTTCACCTTCACATCTCATTCAAATCCCAAGTTCACAATGTCTTTTGGTCAATCTTATAGAGCCAAAATTTCAGTTGTAAGAAACTAAACATGTACAAAGTTGCATCTCAGCATAAACCAATAAATTCCAAGAAAGACCAGATCTCAATGTCTAAAATGTTCCATTACCAAACAAACGAAGGACCTTTCATGGAATCCACAAGATATATAATGTAACGTTTAAATGTGGCTAGCCATCAACCACTAAAGGAAACAAATTTAAAAAGAGGGACGAAATACCCATACCAGAACTGGAGTCACCGGTGCTGCTTCTTACAATGGGTCTATAAAAATCTTTCTTTAGTGTTCCAGTTCTAAAACCTAGTTTGTTTCTGAGCTCCTTGTCCAACAGAAACAAGGTACGAGGTTTAACCGAGGCAAGCGAATTGCTGTAACTGTTAGTTTTAGCTTCGGTTGGGGTCTTGGATTGAAGAGAGTAGAAGCTGGAATATGGGGAAACAGAAACTCGGCTCATGTTGAAGATTTTCTTGCTCAGTTTTCCAGGACTGTCGTATACGCAGTCCCTTGTATAAAACGAAAGTTAGGATATTAGGAGATCTAATTGCCTTATTGTTCGGGTTCGGACCTACCCAAGCTGTCCGCTGCTAGAGGTGAGTCAATCACTCAAATTTACTATTTTGAGTAAAAAAGGTAACACGATGGACATGATTCTCTGTCACTTTATTTTTGTCCAATTCTATTTTATTTTATCTCAATTATAAATTTATACGAGTCTCGTATAAATATACTGAGATAAAATAGAATAAAATTGAAAGTGGGTAAAAAAGATAAAAGATACTAGGGGTAACATGAAGGCATGACCAATAATCCCAATTCAGGAAGGCCTGAAGACATCATGTAATGTCGTTCCTAAGTTTCACGACCAGTTCAGCCCGATGCCTCTTGCCATGCACGGATCATTGGAATAGCTACTCTATTATTCGTGTATTTATGATAAATAGTTATTTATTTGTCTAGTTAGAAAATAACACATAGTATAACTAATATTATACTTAGTTATTCGTACACTTTGAGAAATAGTTAAATATACCTCCCTCTATTTTTATCTATTTGGTGGCAACTTTTCTTCCTATTATTATTATTATTAATTTTATTATTATTGTTATTTTTTATTAATAATTTTATTCTTCTTCTTTTTTTTCTTTTTCTTCTTATTATTATTATTATAAGAAAATTAATAATAATAATAAAACAACAAGATTAATAAAATAATAATAGGAGTAGCAGTAGTAATAATAATAATAATATAGTTAGTGAAGACTATAATGACTATTTTGATCTTTTTGTTAGTTATTTCTTTGTCATTCCAAATTTATATTTTCAAATCAAACATTAACATATATCATCATTAGAAATTATTAGGAATAAACCAAACTAAGTAATACATATTCCATTTTATTCCTCGTGTATTCTATTCTTAAGAATAACAATTTCATTCCTTATTTATTCCAACAAGTAAATCAAACATCTCGTCAGTGTATTATGTGATATGATCCAAGGCTTTGGTATTTGGAATTAGGTGGGTGAGCATGATTTCGTGGGTTTCCTAACTCACAAGTTCTCTTTATTACTTTGCATATTGTGTCATTTATTTTTGAAGTAAATCGACTAATATTTTCAAGCTTAGTTGTTGAAAGAATATATTGATGTTAGGCCAACATTATTCCTAAGGATGTTCCCTTCTTTGCCATATATCGGGTCAAAGATTGAGAAAAAAAGAGAACCTATCATTTCATCTATACAATATAATAACAACAATTCCCTATTGGAACATTTATTGCTTTGAGTTTTACCAAACACAGCATAACACGTGAATTTGTGCAACAATAACCGTTCAGGATTAAGAATGTGAGAGTTCGATGCATTGTGAGCATAGAACTCAGGCAAATCAATTAAAAACTTCCAATAAATTGTAGATGAGAATTTTTTATGAGAATCTTCTACTTGTGACTTAAAAAATTGAAAAAGTTGTCCTAACAACTTCTCATTCAAGCTACAAGGCTGATCCATTAGTTCAAACCAAACATTTTTGGATTTACTCGATTCAAACCTCAATGAAGTAAAAAAATAAATTCAAGTGTTAGCTCATGAAAAAAGGGGTAATCTATATGTACAAATTGTCCCCAACCACCATTATGACACAATTTTATCAATTTATCTTTCATCCCTATTTGATCTAACACATCAAAATTGAAATATCGTGGTGCAAGAATGGATCTAGTTTTTAGAACAGCATATCTGTCGCCTTCTTCCTTGGAGTAAATGAGAAAAGAAGCATCATAGTCGGCTGCAATGTCTGCAACAATTTGGCCTCCCACCTCATTTTCAATAGTTTCGACAGCTTTCTTCATTCTTGGAGGTATAATAGCGTGAAAACCTACAAAAACTACTGAAAGATATATAACCCTTAGAGACACAAACCTGCGAAAATGGAGGGAAGGAAGGAAAAAGAAAAACAACAAAAATGTGCACAAATATGAATATTTTGTTGAAAAATCTAAGCAAGTTTACAAGATTTGGTGGAAACTTGAAACAAAATCAGCAAAATCTCTCAAAGGGTTGTGCGACTGAAATTGGAAAGAGGGGTGCATAAAGAAGAAACAAAATCTGTTTACTATGCATTTCATATACGCCATTGTGACTAATGTATAATTAATAATAATCATAATAAATAATAATTACATAATTAGAAATTAATTAATAATAAAATTACTAAAAATGTAATAATTGTAAACATAACTTGCCCAGTCCGAATCTGAGTAAGCGGTGAGTTTTAGGGTTGAGTGTGTTGCGTAAAATAAACCCTGATGTTGTGTTCCTTTTAGGTATTTTAAAACGTGTTTCACTGCTTTTCAGTGTGGTTCCCTTGGTGTCTTCATGAATTGACTCACTTGCTGTGTAATGTAGGCAAGATCGGGTCTGGTGAAGTTCAGGTACTGTAGTCGACCCACAACTCTTCTGTATCGCTCCAGATCCTTAAGGGGCTCTCCTTCGTCAATGGTAAGCTTACTGCCTGAAGCTATAGGTGTTGTGCACGGTTTAGAGTCTAGTAAGTCTGTTTCTTGCAAGATATCCCTCACGTACTTGCTTTGACTGAGTATGGTGCCTTCTTCTGACCTTGCTATTTCAACCCCTAGGAAGTATCTAGCGTATCCCAAGTCCTTGATTGAGAATTCTCTGTGTAAAGCTTGTTTTATATCACTTAGGAGTGTTTCACTTGCACCTGTGATGAGAATATCATCCACATAGATGATGATTGCAGCAAATTCCTCTCCTTGGCCTTTAGTGTACAAACAGTGGTCAGCTTCTACCTTGTTGAAACCTAAAGTTTTCAGTGTTGTAGTTAATTCTTTGTGCCATTGTTTGCCTGCTTGTTTAAGCCCATAAATTGATTTCAGTAGTCTGCACACTTCCCCTGCCTTGGCCTTTGTATATCCTTGTGGAGGTATCATGTAAAGTTCTTCTTCTAGGTGGCCATGAAGGTAGGCATCATTGATGTCACACTGCATTATAGGCCACTTTTTAATTGTTGCTACAGCTAGGAAGGTTCTAATTGTCACAATTCTAGCCACAGGGGAAAATACCTCTGAGTAGTCCACACCTTCTCGTTGATTGAACCCTTTAGCTACCAACCTTGATTTTAATTTATCAACCGAGCCATCTGGTTTGTATTTGACTTTATACACCCACTTTGATGCTATAGCCCGCTTTCCCTTAGGCAATTCTATCAACACCTAAGTCTGGTTGTCTTCAAGGGCTGTCAGCTGTGAGTTCATTGAGTCCCTCCATTCTTTTGATCTACATACTGTCTCATAGGAAAAGGGTTCGAAAATAGTGTTTATATTACCTATGAACTCCATGTATGGTTGTGTATGTGCGATTAGGGAATGTGACTGCTTGCTGTCTTCTGTTCCTATGAACTCCATGTATGGTTGTGTATGTGTGATTGGGGAATGTGACTGCTTGCTGTCTTCTGTTCCTGCAGGATCAAAGACTTGTAAAGCAACATTAGAGATATCAAGGACAGCAGTGGATTGATGAGCAGAGGCTTGGAGGACATAATCATTAAGGTATTTGGGTATGGTGTGAGTTCTCTGACTTTTCCTAATGTGAATGTTTGGAGTTGTGTGCTGTTCTGGTGAGTCATAGGGTGAAGGTAGATTTTCTGTAGTATCTGGTGTTGTTTCTATGTGCTGCATGTGTGTAGGCCTGTGTATGTCACTTGGTGATTCTGCATCACTATCAAAGGTGATGTCGGGAAATAATGGTGATGATGCTTGTACTGGTTTGCTTAGGGCATTGGCAAAGGGAAAGGTACCTTCATGAAAGGTTACATCCCTTGAGCTGAAGGTGCATTTGGTTTCAAGATCCATCGCTTTGTATGCTTTGTAGTCTGGCATGTATTCGAGGAAAACACATCTTAAAGCTCTAGAGTCTAACTTGGTCTTGC
>JANSVB020000191.1:4453998-4466769 GCA_025504935.2 Erythroxylum haughtii
TTCATTCCATCCCCGAAAAACTCGTCCCTCTCTCTGCTCTATTTGAAGCTGAATATGGAAACAAACGAAAAGATGAATTCCAAGACCTCTTTGATGAAAATAAATCTCCAGTTTAACTGGTGACGTACTTGGTCATTCTCTAGTAATGCGCTCCAGTTGCGCATTTCTACAAGAGCTTTTACGGATCGATAGGAAAGAGCAATCCTGTAATTCAGATCTCCTAGCCAAATGATTCGACTGCATCAACATAGTTGTCATTTAGATATACAATCAAAACAGCGATTTCAATAAACTATTGAATACAGATAATGAATATGGCCCCACTCGTGCTCCAGAATTGTTTGAGGCAAATTCTCATCTCCCATCGCATGAACCTGGGGAAATCTCGTCTTCCTAAGGATCTGCATTACATCAGAATTTCTTCGTAGCTCATCTCCCTCCTTCTGTCCAGACGTTAAATGACTACAGATGAAGCAAAAACTTGTTTGGTGCAATGTCATGCTGACAGCAATGGAACCCTGTAAAAATAGAGTCTAAGCTTGATACTATTCTTGTACTGTTTTGATATCAAAGCCAAGCAAGTTTCTACTCAATAAACCATACCTTGTTTCCAAGATAACCCATCAATCCTCTGCCAACACAAGAAACTTTCATATTGTGCACGAAGCCTCTCAAATCACATCTCACCCATACAGTTAGAAAAATTCCAACCATTTGCTTGCTGGCAACCAAACAATACCTAGATTTCCCCCTTTTCCGTTCTTCCATGGGAAACGATCGACAATAGTCAATTGGTGAAAAGTAGGTGGCACATGGTGAAACTTCAGGCCCATTCTCGTCATCAGAGGAACTCCACTTGAAGTGAGGATCATAATCACTCTGTCTATGCCCAATCATTACCCTATCGCAAATGCTGAAACGTTGATCAAGCCTAGGTTGTGGCATCAACAAGTCACTATCTATTCTCATGCTATGGCTCAAGGATTGAAAGGAACAACTATGGAAGAAAGAAGAAGTCTTTTGCCTTGTTGACCCTTCAAAGTCTGCGTGGGATTGTACTAGTGGATTATGAACTGGAGATGCAGTGTGACAACTGCAGCTAGTACCAGGAAGGCTGTTCAAAGTCTTCCTAATGAGAGCTAGCCACTTTTTTGCTGGGCCATTGTCTTCTGTGCCCAAGACGTTCCCAGCATTCAGAGGAACAATTTCTTGAAACCTGAAATCAATGTAGTCCAATAGATATAGCTTAACGTGAGAACAGTTGCATGGCTCAGAGAATGGGAAAGAAAAAAGAAATTTATTAAGTGCACATACCCAAAAACATATATTTCAGCAGGAGCTGAGGCATGGACCCAATCTTCAAGATTCAAATAATTTGGTGGCGACTTTCCAGCTACATTCCATGTTGCTACAAAAATCCTGCCTCAGCAGCAATTTAGGTATTAAAGACCAATAAAAACCAACTTTCGGTAAGAAACAAATGTACAAATGACTACAAGGACTTAGCATACCTGTAATGGTGCAAATCTGTAACTTGGTAAGCATCAGGGTCCGTATTACCTGGCCTTAGTCGATCTGGGTGTCTCTTGTTCAATATTTCTGCACATAAAAAAGGGGATTTTGAGGGGTTTGCCGGAAACCAGGTGGAATGAGTAGTGTGTGAGAGAAGTAATCACTATCAAATTTATTACTAATATGAAAAACTTCAGATTTGGAAGACTATTGTGGTCCAACGCAATGCTGGGTTCTGATACTGAACCTGTTTTACTTTTCTTGATGGTGCATGCCTTCCTCTCAAAAGAGTTATTCTTCCAGTCTTCATCACCATCTGAAAAATAAACACAATAAAGTAGTTAAAGCTGTGTTCTTTCCACTGCCAATGCATCAATCACACATATAAACAGCACAAAAACAAAAATGATTTTAAGTGAACGAGCTAAAAAATAACTTGTGAAGAAAAGAATAATTTAGGAGATCCTGCTCTGCAATCTGAGTATCAGGAATTGATTAAATCCAAAATCATTTTGTTATAGAGACAATAAGAGATTGAAGAAATACAATAACGCAATGTTTTCCCTGTCTATAAGTATCTATCAAGTTGCATTGAAATTCCAAATTCCAGAAGATGAAGCCAGTAATCACCTCCATAAAAGACATCTTCTACATGAAATTCCTCAGCTTCGCCCTTGATATTCAACCACTTCTTGACCAATGCCTTGGGCCATGAAAGCTTCGCGACAAGATAAAAACAGTCAGTTATTGGAGAACATAAGATTCACAGGCAAACAAAGAATGTTATTTTCATTTTTCTTTTAGGCATTTTACAAACCATGCCTTTCTTCGAGTTCCCATCTCTCATTTTTTCTTCTCAAGGTCATATAGCCATCAGAATGATATGGCAATGAAGATGACTATGTGCTAGCCTTTCAGCACTATAAGAAGATCATTTATTTATTTATTTATTGGTTTTTGTGGAGGATGCTTATGACAGAATTTTAAATTTTGGAAAAAGGAATAGACACAAATCTCGTTAATTGTCCTGACAGTAGGATTCTTGCTCTTTTGCTCTGTTTTTCAAAGAGAGTGGAAGGACTTAAAGATTGGCTCAAGGCTAAACCCAACGAGAGAAGAAAGAAACGAGTATTCAGTTTCCTGAGGCAATGAAGAGGAAACAACCGACGAAAAGAAGAGGATTACACAGCTGAAGCTGATCAACATTTATAAGCGAAAGTTAAATCCAAGAAACACCAAGTTGCACACTTAAGCTCTTCACTTTCTCTTCTCGTCTTTGTGTCTCGTCCAAGGAACTGAGAAAATGAGGAAAGAAGTGAAACAGAAAATAAAGCCAATTCAAAACAGCGATGCTTAGAAGTAATGACTATGAGATCGGAGGAGCAAAACAAGACAATGCAAAGACACAGAGTAGAGAAGAGCTTCTCTCGACGTCACCAAATGCTTTGGAGAGGGAATAAAGTGCAAGTGAAAGAGGTATGTTTCCCTCTCACTCTCTCTCGAGTTGAGGGAGGACTTCCAATTTTTACCGTAATATAAAATCCGACGACTACGAGTTATTGTTAAATAATAACTTAAAATTCCTCTCTAAACAGACACAACGTCAGTTTTTTGGGATAAGATCTTCTGTCTAATATTATTCTGTCTTATTATGTCTCATGAAATCTTAGTCATTTATTTTGCGGGACTCACGTGAAGTCTACGCGGAACCTACATAGAACCCACATAAATAAATGACTGAAATTTATTGGACATAATAAGACAAGATAATATTAAACAAGAGATCTGAACTCAATTTTTTTGTTAATATTTGCAATAAAACTTGACCGTCCACTGTCAGATAAGTTAGGTTTGATCATTTGTCTTCCGATTGGTGTTCTAATATTATGATTGCTGTGGATGGAAGTTGAGGTAAAGAAAGAGCGGTTAGAAGGTGTATGTCACGTGAGATAGATTTAATGGCTTTCTGTCCTCTCCTTCTCTTCTCTGTATCTGTCACAAAGCTAGCGCTTATAGTTTAGGCCTATATTGATTGATAAATCCAATACCGTGTAGGTGATAGGTAGCAGGTGTATAAAAACTATAGTCAATGGGTAACTCAAATCCTTAATTCAAGAACCTCCAATGTCTTTGAGAAAAGTTGAGCCATTTTGTGGTTCATATGGTTCCTTTAACGTGGGGTTTTTTGGGCTTTGGGACACGCGTTGCTCCTAGGTAAGCATACAATTTTGGGCATGGCATTGAACTTTGGAGGCAAATGCATCATCACATCGGGAACTTGCTGCTTTTTAGTAATCCATGTGCAAATTTGAGGCACTTTTTGACTCAATCTAGACTCGTGTCCAAGGGATACAAGACAATTATGCAATTTTCAGGTTTGTCATTGTAAGCTTAAAAACGTGTTTTATCGTGCATTGCATGAACTAAAACCACAAGTGATGCTGAACATGGAAGTAGGATCTTGTCTAGGCCAGAGCCCATCTAAACACGCGATCTCATAGGTTTTTGTGCAACATGCTCAAGTGCTGCCTAGCTACATGCCACTCAAAGTGGGCGATGATTTCCTACAATTGTCAAGCGTGGGAGAGTGCTTCTTCGTTTTCATCTTTTAGGAGTCGCCAGCAAGTACCACTTACTACTACAGTTTCATTGAATTAAACTAATGAAGCTCACAGTGCAGAAGCTAAAGATGTGATTAGGTGGGTGGATATTGTATTCTCTCCCACAAAAACTCAGTTCAAACAACATTTCTAGTTTCTGATTATGCCTCCAAACACTTCTGTTCGATATTATAACATCATAGCGTTAAGTGTCAACAGAAAGCATGTGTCCCTTCTATGCTCTGCTTCTTCACAACCGCATAATATTATATCAACAAACAAGACCATTTATGTTTTAGCCACCACGTCGTAGCAATTACGTGCCAGCCTAACACAATCTAACCAATTCAACATCTCCACATTTGGGTCTCTCTCTAACACCACATCCGACACCGTAATCTGAACCTCACCTCTATAAGCCGTTATTTTCCCGCGAACCCTAGCCACAACCCCGATCTTGATCTCCGAGGCCCACTGATTGGCCATTGCGGCAATTAATCGAACATCTACGGGGTTGCGTCGCGAGAAGTATCGAGATGAGTGGTGGTTCAGCCAGAGCACACAACTCACGCAGCCAGTGCCGTCGTCGATAGCGAACTTGAGGAACCTGTTTGCCTTGTGCTCACAGCTGGTCACAACGCCAACGATCTCTGCTCGTGAAAGGGAGACTCCTTTGCGGGAGAAGGAGATTGGGTCCGAAGAGGAGAAGTTGGGAGTTTGGGTCAGGGAGAGGAGATCGAATGCTAGCAATTTCGCGTGCGTGTTTTGGAATATTTGATTCTTATTCATTTCCGGAGGGAGAACAAATCCTTATGGAACAAATGGAGATTACTGACGCACTAGGGTTTAACACGACATGGTAAGGACAAGTTGGGCTGGATTGTCATAGAAAAAGATGTGGGCCTCGATTGAGCCAGTACTAGAATCAAACATCATAGCCATTGCAAACTGCCATCTCATTGAGAAGTAGCCAGTGGCACACACAAGAAGAGAGTGCAGAGATGAAGACATTAA
Source organism: Erythroxylum haughtii (assembly GCA_025504935.2). Classification (NCBI taxonomy): domain Eukaryota; kingdom Viridiplantae; phylum Streptophyta; class Magnoliopsida; order Malpighiales; family Erythroxylaceae; genus Erythroxylum; species Erythroxylum haughtii. The sequence continues at coordinate 4,459,125 of JANSVB020000191.1, forward strand.
TCTTTTCATAGTTTTAATAATACAGAAGAAAAGGATTATCCAACCATGGTGCGCTTCCGTCCTCGTTGACGAACTGTAACAGATTGTATAGCAAGATAAGTTTAAAGACCGTTTGAGTCTACAACAAAATCATAATCAACCAAAGACTTCAAGAAACCCACCTTGAGCCAGTTTGTTCAATGTTGATGACCACTGTTTTGAGGACTTCTTGTAGGCTCCAAGTATGCGCTCCATCTGCACAATCAATTTCAAAACCCAATTTTCTAGTTTTGAGTAGCAGCGAAGAAATGTAAAGCATGTAATTGAGTTTTCTGTCAATCAAATCTGTACTTTATAACACTTGATCAAAGTAGTATTCCTATGGTTTTACTAGTTAAACCATAAGTTCAATGTTGAATTCCCATATAGCTTCACTTTTCGATTCCCACAAATTGTTGACTTCTATTCTCTTGCGTTTCAGAAAGAATGTGATAGGATGAGTAAAATTAGAAGATCGGATCAAATGTGCATAAAATTACCACATCGCCACAGGAAGAATGCATTGAAAGCAAAGCTCGCTCCAGCACATATAGATCAACAGCCTTGTCCTCGGGAAGGGTTGATGTGAAGCTCAAACCAAAGTCAATGAGGACCTAAAACAAAACATCACATGAAAAAGTTAATTCACGTAACAGTTTATTCTTTCAAAGCAAAACAACTCACTCACCAGTAGATTGGTGCCATTCTGGATCAGCATGTTTGATGTGGTCAAGTCACCATGAATGAGGCCGCCGTCATGTAACTTGCCAATAGCATCTCCAATCTGCTTTGCGACATCATCCAGTCGTTCGTGGATAACGCCATTGATTCCGAGTTCGATGAAGATATCTTTCACAGAAGAACCCTCGATGAACTCAAATGTCAGACTGTTCAACTTAGGATCCACAGCATACAACACCGGAGTAGATACGCCAAGTCGCCTTGCCTTTGTCATGCATCGAGCCTCCTGCTCCATCGATTTAATTCAGTAAAGATGTCACATCAAAATGAAAAGAACAAAGCTTATAAATGATGTATAGAATAGAAGCAAGGGAGAAACAGGTTATGAGAATAAACCCACCGCATTTAAGCGTTTTAGAGTAAGTTTAGAATCCAGAGTAGGGTGTCTATACTTCTTCGAGAAACGTTCCTTGACAATACACCTCCTTCCAACAAAAATTGAATCGAAAACTCTCTGAAAGGAACGTTAAACAAGTATAAGAACTGTCAAGCAACATCCATCAAAATTTAATCTTGACTAGATAATCAAGCCAAGACAAAATCCGCAAAAGGAATTTAATCAAGAAGGTGCATAGAAGTAAAAGCCAAAGCATTGCTTTTTTCTAATCATCAGGCTATAATGTTCGTAAAAGGAAACTCACAGCTTCAGCTCCTTGCTTCAGCAGAATAAGAGAACCATCGTTGACCTCTTTATCAACCTCCATAGTCGACACCAAAACCACTAATAGATGATGGAGTGGCGGCCGTTGTTTGATGAGCGACGGAGAGGCACTCCAGTTCCGGGATAGAAGGACGAATTGCAACGTCTTTTCGCAAACCCTAACGGTACAGATAGAGTGCTTGGGCAGCGGGAATATGTTATTTTCATTTCTTTTTTTTCTTAATTTCCCAAGTAGCATATAACTGTTAAATTAAAATTGATGCAAACCCTAGATATAAAAATGAAGTAAAATTGCTTACAAACGACGTCGTCTTTTTTCATTTAACTAGTAGATGCTCTCTCAATCTAATGGGTGCCCATGAGATAACTCTCTCCGTCTAACAATTTCGGGTTTTGTTAAAATTTTGCTATGATCTTCGGGTTGTGGGTCTAGGGCAAAGCTATGGCTTTTTCTTATTAATTTATAATCTGTTCTTGGAATAATTATTTGAAGCTCTAATTTTTACGGAAGTCCTGGTTTGTAGCTTGTAATTGAAGAAGCATGAAGAGGCCTATGCCCTGGAGTGATGACGATGGGAATGACTCCTCGGGCGACGAGTCGTCATCCTCGCATTCAGATTCTGCAACCGACAGGTCAGCTGATAAAGCCGAGTCTAAAGAATGTAAATCTGGAGGTATTTCCCTTTTTTTATTATGATGGTTATTCAATTTCTGCCAACGTTGTTTATCCATGATTGCGGCTTGTCGACCTCTCAGCTTTAGTTGTTAGCTTGTATGGACTTCTTTTTCTTTTTCTATTGCACAGGAAATGAAATTATTCAAAATGGCTATTCCATTACGTAGGGGTTCCGAAATCATACATGAATAACGCATAATATGTGCTGAATAGTCTTTGACGGTTCTTGAAGAAGATAGAAATTTGCCGTAAACAAAGATGAGTGCCTTAATGTTGGGAGTTCTTTATGCTACCCAAGTTGAATGATAGGTAAAGAATAAAGTAGTTTAAAATTTGACAGTGGTTATTGAGGTGGAACTTAGAAGGGTAACTCCATGTACTAGTGCAAGGATTGGTATAACACTTTTGGTTGATTCTATAGCTTGAGGTCGGTATAAACCTGTATGCCTATTCTTAAACTGCTATATCCTTGTGTGGGAAACTTGTTCCTTGAACCAAGAAAGCAATGTTGGAGGAAGGAATTTGATTGGTGAGTATTTCCGCAATACAAGTTCTTTTATACTTTGGTACCCTGGTTCATGCAATCATAGTGGATGATGAGGATTGGTGAATAATTAGCCATGGTGGCATAGAACCTGTATTGTTTGTGGACATCCTCATTTCAGTTCCTGTTTCTCAAATTCTCCACTTTGGTATCGGAGGAGAATTTGCTTTGCACCCTTATGTTTATTTTCCTTTCCACGTAGGCAAGAGTGGAAGGCGAAAAGCCGTGGACTTTGAAGCATTGAAGCGACATGGCTATAAAGGTGGACTGTCAGTTTTGAATGTGCCTCCTCCGAAAGATAAAGTAGTGCCGGATTGGTCTTGGTCTACTGGCAAAGAACAGGGCAGAACTGGTGAAGTTGAAGAATCTTATGAAGAACGACAGAGAACGAGAGCTGCATTAAAGGATGGAGAGCAACTAGCCAATGTGCAAACTTCAAAGGAGAAGAAGAGTCTTTCATTCTCCCAGAAAGAGAAGAGGAAACGAGAATTTGGTCAAGCTAGCAGGGGTAAGAGTTATGTTGAAGAAGAGAAAAGGTTGTTAAGAGATAGTGGCATCTACTCAGGCTTTGATACTTGAATTCGTAGTTCCTCGTAGCAATGTAAGGAATGTGGTGTACTTGAAACAATGGACCTTTGATGCACTAAGACATTTGTTGTACACAATGTACTTGATATTGTGAACTTGAAAGATGCAACCTATTAAGTGGAATATATAGAGATATGTCCGAATAGAAAATGAGAGTGGTAAAGCAATACATCCCAAGAAAGGCATTGCCAGGCTTGGTATCAAGCAATGACTAACCAAAAATACTAATTTTTTTTCTTTTTGTGCCACTTACCAAGACTTTATTACGTTTCACAAGTTAAAAATTAGTAGGTTCCAATATACGGTAGTTATAAAATGGATAGGCAAGCACTTCAGGTTTCCAGTAATCTTCATCTAGACCCTGTGCAGTACCAAGTTTCGAAGTAAAATGTTTCGGACCAAAAAAAATTTTTTGTCGTTCACTCAGCGAGTACTAAATACTAATTGGTAAACTGAGGAGCTATCATTGAACTTTCAACACAACCTTACAAAACTGTCAGACTGAAACTGATTGTCATTAACTTCAAACATAATCTTACACAAGTACATTAATACGAAGAGGTAAGCAAGGATAAGGATGCCAGACAAGCGAGACATCTACGTCTGACGTCGTCAGTTGGATCTTTCAAAGTCAAAAGCGCCCTGGTATTTGAAGTCGAGATGTTTTCTGCTGGATGCTTTGGTCATTGTAGCATCTCCATTTGAAGTCAGGGCGGTTGCTGGTGATTAGCAAGATTGATCCGCAGATCTATGTGGAAGAGTCCTGCATATGGCTCTGATAGTATTAGGAGTAGTTCGGCAACAACCTCCAACCAGAGAAGCTCCAACCTCACACCATTTATCTACGTACGAAACAAAATCTTCATCAGACACCCCACTGTTTTGCTGCAACGGAAACAAATGCAAACAGACATCAGTTTGCCATGTATAGAAGGACGCCAATATATTTAGTTTCAAGGTTGTCCTTAACATAAATAACAAATGGAATCCATATATTTCTTAGCCTTCATTTCCCCACTTCGGTTGACAATCCAACCAAGTTTTGCCGTACAGTATGATTCTTTGAAAACTTAAAACCTGTTTTTGCTTGCTATTTCCAGAGTCGGTTAAAGGGTTCTACCTGGATACTTTTTTCAAAATGCCTTCCATTGATTTTAAAATAATATGTATTCCACTGCAAAAAAGGACTTACCACCCACTCCTTTCGCTCAGCATCATAACTCTCCCCACTGTTTGGATATATGAGAATCGGCTTGGTAGTCACCTGAAGAATCTTTTATGTATAAATTTCAAACATAACAAGATAGGACCATTTCCAAATCCATAAGAACATAACCTCAACTATCCGCAAAAAGGACAAAAAGAAACCAACAAATTCTGTTTGAATAACCACCATAAGAGTACCTTCTTCATAGACAATATCAGTCCCTGAATAAATCTAGGAGGTGTGCAGTTTATTCCCACAGCTACAACTTTCTTGCAGGATTCAGCTACTGAGGCACATTCGATTAAAGAATCGCCACTAACCACGTTGATACCATCTTTAGAGTTAAAGGAGAACCAAGCAGGAATTGTTATGCCTTCATCCTCTAAGAGCTCAGCATAGGCCTGCAAGAAATAACTGGCAAATCAAGCATGTAGGACATAGCTAGCCTACGATCCAGCATTTCATACAATTTCCTTCTCCAACAAACTCAATTTGACATTACCCAAACATCAATATGAAGCAGGTGCCTGGTTCGATAATTGAAGAAACTCCTAGCTAGGTATAGCATAAACAAGAATTTTAGGACTGAAGCATGCTTTTCCTTATGCCTTCAATGATACAAAATGTTTAGGAAAACCAAAGTAAATGAAATATTACAACGTGGAAAAGACCCTGCATATTACCTGAGCTTCTATCTTGTTTGGAATTGTTTCAAACGCTATGAGGTCAGCCCCTGATTCTGCCAGGATCTTCACCCTCCTCCGGTGAAAATCCTTCAGGTATTGTAGGGTAATTTTGTCGCCGTAGTTCCCACTAATAAAGACACAAAACATAATAAGAGATGAAGGCAGTCAAGTATATTGTATTCTCTTTTCCAGAAAAAATGCGACAATAGTCTGATGCCCTCAAGCTTAATTTGGCAGTAAATGACATAAAGTAATGAAAGGATGGAGAATTAATAATCGTCATACTCTACCCCCATTATAATCAGTACAATTCCTATTGAAAGTAACATTCTGGTCCTTTAGATACTATAAGGAACAATAAACCATGCATGGAACTTCCAGAAGATATTTCATAAATAAAAGAAAGGATTTCTAGCTGCTTAATGCACACAGAAATGTGAGCAATAGAATCAGTGTACAAATTTTAATGAGGTTGGCTCACCTGTACTCTGATCCATCAGCCAAATAAGCTCCGTAGCTGCCAACAGAAGCTGCAACTAGAATGGAGCGTAGTTCTAGAACCCGACCGTTGTTATTACCATCAAGGGAACCTTCTTTACATCTTTCATAGTAAATTACCCGTGCATCACATGCAATCTCTACGCTTTTCTTAAGCAAGGCTTCACTTTCTTCAGTGGAAAAGCCTTTAGCCTCAAAACCCTGAATTGTGGCCTATTCATATTGAATTGAACATGAGCGTCAATTTCATACATATGGGTGGGCAGAGGCGGTTGATGGCAGTCAAAGAGAATCATACCTGATAAGATGCTGTGATAATGATATCTGCACCAGCTTCAAGATAGTCAAGGTGAACCTGTGAAGCAAAAGAACCAGAAAAATGTGGAGATATATTACAGTTCACATTCTAAAGTTTTAACAAAAGGTAACATTAAGACGTGCTTTTATCCCTTCAAAAAGAAGTCACTAAACCATTAACGTCATTAACATCTTTTTTGGTTTGGGTCCCAGTTACAGCTTTTCCCATAAATTTAATCACATTTTATCCACTTCTGAACAAAATGGTCCTGCTCAAAATGCCTTAAATAGAACTATAGCTAGCATTTCTGAAACACGATCATGTCTTTTCCTCTATTAGATGACATTCAATTGCTTACACTTCTAAAAATAATCATAAATTTTTATCCAGTGGCCCAGAAAAAAGTTGTGTCCACTAAATCAAGCAAGCCCTTCCTAATATGAACTATCAATATTTCATTTACTAAGCCAACTAAAATAAAATTGGGTTACGGAATAAACTATGGGGAAATGATTTCCTCTCACCTTCACTCTTTCCAAACATCAAAGAGTAGACATGAACAGTGAGAGAGATGGTGAATATAAGTTCCTGGTTTAAATTAAAAAACTCATTACTCGTATATTGCAATAAAAGATCACGGTGGTCCCAAATTCAGAGATTCACTAAATATACTTATTCCAGGCAAACAAGATCAAAGAGTATCTAACTTGTCCAATATTTAGGTTCAACAAAATCCATACTATCATATTACAGCATAAACAAACTGACAAAGCCGACTCCATAAAGAACATAAACCAACACCAACTCTGAACAAAAACTTTGCAAATAATGGTGATCTCTGTCTCCGTGATTTGCCCGTTCTTACTACCGAAAACAAACTTATACTGCCACACAAGACAATAGATAAACCAATATAATGTCCACAAATGACTAATCCACTATCATTTCACAGAGAAACATATCTAGCAAAGACGAAACGAAATACCTAGTTCTTTTTGACATTAACGACGCAACATTTAGTTCGAAATTAACAGAACAAGATCTAAAGAGAGCACACGAACTACATTCTCAGTATTAAATAACCAAAAATAAAACAGAAACCGAATCATTTAGAACGTAAATCGGAAGTCAACGGTGAGATGGGTACAATACCGCGCGGACGAGATGAGGAGAGGTGAGGAGACACTTGGCGCTCCAGAGAGGATCGTTGAGGTCAGCACCGTGGCGTTCCAGCTCCGTCGCCAGGCCGCCATCAATGACAGCGACACCGCCCGAATGTCGGAGCAAATCAGTCATCAACGACGACATGTGGGCACGTCCCCTGAGCTAGCAGAGAGCCTGTCGGGTGGTTGAACTGAACAAGCACAAACTAGTAGCTTGCGATGTGGCTGTTACGTGATTTCAGAATTTATATAAAGATCCCTGGAGTTTTCTAAATAGCAGTTTTGCCCCATTCTGTTTTTAACAATATTAAAAATTAATTTAATTTAATAAAAATTTTAAATAAACTCATTTTAAATTTATTTTAATAATTTTTAGAATCAATTTATTAATTAGTCAACTAATTTTTATAAATTAAAATAAATTAATTAATTTTTTTGCAATTTTTAATTAAATTTTTAATAATTAAAAATATTCTCTTTTAATTATCGGTCGGGCCGGCCATGCTGGGCCCGAGTCCAGGCATAAGGGCCCGAGGGCCGACCGGTCGATCCTTCAAAGATCAGT
>JANSVB020000191.1:4494581-4508198 GCA_025504935.2 Erythroxylum haughtii
GGTGGTCACATGTGTATTAGGTGGTTAAAATGTACTATAAATAGAAGGGTTAACTTGATGTAAGATACACCATTTTTCATAAGAAGAATTCTCCTCTCCCAAATATTCTTACATTTTAGTTTCGATTTTATAACAATAAAAATATTATGATAAAATGGTTACAGTCACGGACAAATCAAACACGCTTATTTTCGATATGTATAGTTACATATTTGCTTCTTGATGATTTCTTTGCCTGTTTTTTGTTGGCATACGCATATTTCATTTTGCTTTTATTGTACGTGCATACTAAAGAATAATATCATACCAAAGAATGATATACTTATAACAAGTATATCATCACTATACAAAGATATCACAATCATTTCACCATCAAACTTCTTGATATATTAAGTATACACTTGTACACTTTTTAATACCTAAGTTTACCAAATGTGTATGGAACTTGTTATAGCAGGCCAAGGCATACAACACCTTCTTTTTCTTAAAAAGATTAGTCTAGGGACTAATTCCTTTGTTGCGGGAACATCTTAAATCAAGGAGGGTTACAGCTGGTTCAGGAGTTTGCTGCATTTCTAAATGTGGGGATTGAACCCCCTGCCATTTGGTTAAGCGACAAAGGTACGTGCCACTTACACTATCCCACTGGGTTATATAACACCTTCTTTAATAGATATACCTTCTCATCCTTTCATTGAGAGCCTTTTCGACAATAAGAGTCAACAATATCCTTGTGGTATCTAACATGGCAAGTGGGGCAAATGTTTTAGAAAAATCTATTCCAAATATTTGAGCGTATCCCTTGAAAACAAGCCTTGCCTTTTATTGTTCCCAGTACCATCAAAGTTGAACTTGGTACTATAAGCTTATTTGCTTTCTATAGTTTTCTTCAGGTACGTCCACTAACTCCCATAGTTAGTTCTTTTCAATCATATTAAGCTCTTCTTTTATTGCAACTATTTATTTCTCATATGTTACAGCTTCTTCATACCTTATAGGTTCCATTGCAATAAGATTACAACTTTAATAAATGTAGAATAATGATCTAGTTCTCCTAACAGGTTATTCGTCAACAATATCATTCGTCCCTTAGAAATCGAGCTTATTGTTTGGCACAATCATTTTATCTTTGTCTGACAATTTGATCTTGTTTTCGAGACATACTATGAAGTGTGTTAGAGTGACCTTATACTCTAGTTGGGAACTTGTATTGTCATTTACACTATCCATAATTTTCTCTTCATTTTCAAAACAATTGTTAAATAATTCATTTTTTATCCATGTATTCTAATAAAATTATGTGTAGCACAACAAGTAATAACAATGTATTTTTATTTCTTCATATTGTAACTCGACATGTTTGAAAGTATAGAGAATCTTGCTTTTAGAATACCAAAACATCTTTAAATAACATTTTCTTATTGAAGAATGCATATAATTAAATAATTCTTGTGAACCTTAAAATCTTCCTCTTCCTCTACAATTTTGCAAATGGTATCACTCACCTCGACATAGTAAAAGAAATTCAGATATATTACTGCAGCCTAAGTTAGCCAAATAAAATTTACATAAACATATAAAAAACATTATATTAACAAAAAGCCACTAAAAATTAATCATAAGTAATATTTTATTTAAAATATTGCTCCTATACAATCCTGAAAAAATAAAAATGTGACTTTTAAATTAATTAATTAATTATAAGGATATAATGAAAATAGTAATTAAATATATAAATATACCTTAAATATGGGTATAATTTTTAATTTATGTTGAATCTTAGGGGATGTATTAGTAAAGGATAGTGAAGCAATTGACTGTTTTTAATTTATGTCTAGATCCACTATCAAAAGTGTTATGTATTGACTAATTGTCTCACTATATCCTATAGTTGATGTAGGACAAATAGAGGAATTGTGAACTATAGTTAAAGCACAAAATTAGGAAGGGTGGATGATATTAAGTTATTGGAATATTAGGTTTCAAGGTTGAATTTTGACTAGGAATGTAGAATTTTCATATTTTGTAAAGCAGAAAATTTAAAGTTTAATTGCTAGAATTTTAAGCTTAGGATTTTAGGAATTAATATGGTTTGAATATAGGTTTGGGATGGCTAGAATGTAAGTTTAAGAGGGCTGGAATTTCAGTTTGGGTTGTTAGAATTTTAGGAAAGAACATAAAGAATAGATAGAAGGAAACTAGGAATCACTCATAGGATCTAAGAATCACTCTTAGAAGAAATCATCACACCTTCTAATTAAAAACTCTCAAGTTTATAGAAAAATTCCCGATTGCTTCTTATTAATGAAAGACTAAAGGATTTCTAATTTAAATCCTACTGTAACAAAAATTCTATAAGTCCTATTCAACTAAGATAACATATTTAAAATAGAATAATATAACACTATTACTTCCTATCTAATAAGGAATCCTAATGCAATATGAATTTCAGCCTTATCTTTGATGTCAACTCAATTCCTAATCCTCATCCCACCAAATTAGGACTTGCGGTTAACTATTGTTTCCTCTTTTATTTCTTCTATATACTTTAAGTTCTTTTGCATCAATTCTTCTCGGCTTGTCGAAAGTCATCCTTGACATTGAATGTGATAAATATTAATCATATAAATCTGGATTTAACTTCTAAAATTCAAACTCTATAATCCAAGTGTTATCAGAAATTAGTTTTCCTTTTCACTTATCAAAAAATTATTGATATCCTCCATCTCTAGTAGCTACAATTTGTTCATCAAGAACATCTTCTATCTCCTCTTTAAGATGGGAAATGTTTGGGATTCTTACAATTGTAGTAGGGGATTGTTTATCATCTTGTCCATGATAAATAGTTAAGTCCACAACATTAAAGATAGGACTTATTCCTATGTCACTTGGTAATTCCAAAACATAAGCATTTGCGCTTATCTTCTTGATGATCTTATAAGGTCTAACATTTCGTGAATGAAGTTTCTTATATTTTTCTTTTTGAAAACACTTTGGATGAATCCTAACCATCACCATATCCCCTTCTTTGAATTCCACCAATTGACGATGTTGATCAGTATATTCTTTATAAGACAAATTACTGGTTGTTATCTTTCGTCATATCTCATCAAAGATATCCCCTGTGTGCTTTGTAAAACCTTCAGCTTCAACACTAACTCTTCTTGTTTCTGGTAAAAGAAACATACCAATAGGCTTCCTTGGTTGAGCTCTTGAAATTATCTTAAAAGGGCTCTTACCAATCGACCTATTAATAAAATTGTTGTATACAAATTCTGCCATAGGAAGAATTAGGTCCTAATTTTTCACATTATCACCATCCAAACATCTTAACAAGTCCCCCAAGCTTCCATTCACTACCTCTATTTGTCCATCGGTTTGGGGATGGAAAGAACTTGAAAATTGAAGCTTGGTGTTCAATGATTTCCTTAAAGTTCTCCAAAAATAGCTCATAAACTTTACGTCACGATCAGATAAGATGGTTAAAGGTAATCCATGAAGACGTACAACCTCTTTGAAGAATAGTTCAGTAGTGTGGACAACATCATAAGTCTTGACCGATATATTTGGAAATGATTTGATAACCATATGGATTCTCTACATCATAGGCGTCAAGAACATATGTATTACTGCTTCTTGTAGTCAAATGCACTAACTTGTTATCATTGTTGAATTTTGACTTTGCAAGTACATTTGTAGGTTCTCCTCTATTCCTATCTTGTACTAATTGTGTATCTTCATTCAAGTCTCCTTCTCTTTCACTAGCCACTACAACACCATCTTCATCAATAATACCGAGGACATCATCAAGTTTTGAATTATCAAGCTTTAGAACTCTAAGTAGTTACTTGTTAATCTTTTCAGTCCCCTGTTCTGTTAAATTAGCTTGTTGTCTGATTCTTTCAGCTTGTTGCCTTGTTGTTTCTGCCTGTTGTCCTTATGTTTTGCTTTGTTGTTAAGGGGTTTCAACTCATTATTTAGGTGTTTCAACCTCCAGTTTAGGTGTTTCAGCTTGCTCTTTAAGTGCTTGAACTTGTTGTTCAATTGTTTCAACTTTAGAGTTTGCCAAAGAATCCACTTGGGTTTGTTTTCCTACCTTGTCTACCTTAATAGGCTTTAAACTATCTTCTTTCCATGGAATATAAAATGATAGGTGTTATTTTTTCCGAAGTGCTACATATCTCGATCATAAAGCCATGGTTTCCTAAGTAACATGTGGGACACTCTCATAGGAATGACATCACACCAAACAAAGTCCTTGTATACTCCTAATTTGAAAGACACCAAACACTTTTGAGCAACTAGTATAGTGTTATCATTTACCTAAGCAACTTTGTAAGGATTTGGATGTCTCTCAGTGAGTGAATTCAATCGCTTCACCATGTTCTCCGATACCACGTTCATACTGCTTCCTCTATCAAAGATAAGCTTACATACTTTATCTTCGCATCTAACTTAAGTAAAGAAAATAGCAGTACAAAGCCATTCTTATTGTTTTTTTTTTATACTTTAGGGGTTGTAAATATGTGTCTCACTATGTTAAGATTTGTAGGACTAGCTAGTTCATCGCTAGAGTCTCCTTCTAACTCCTTTCCAACTTCGTTCTCACACATGTACTTATTAGATCTTCCTCTTCCTTTTCAATTTCATTCTCTCCTCCCTCACCATTAAGTGTAGTTTATTGTCTGGTATTGTTTTCTGGGCTAGCTCTTAAAGCATCTTGTGATCAAGGATCAGTATGGTCCAATTTTTCTATAACTCGAGCAAGTATCTCATCTCACTCCTGGTCATTGAATATTCCTCTATATGCCCTTCTGCTACGTGTCACCATTGTGAACCAAAGCTCTAATACCAAACTAATGTAGGACAAATAGAGGAATTATAAACTAGTAGTTAAAACATAAAATTAGGAAGGGTGGACGATATTAAGCTACTGGAATATTAGGTTTCAAGGTTGAATTTTGGCTAGGAATGTAGAATTTTTAAATTTTGTAAAGCTGAAAATTTAATGTTTGATTGCTGAAATTTTAGGGTTACGATTTTAGGGTTTAATATGGTTGGAATATAGGTTTGAGATGGCTAGAATGTAGGCTTAAGAGGCTTGGAATTTGAGTTAGGGTTGTTGGAATTTTAGGAAAGAACACAAAGAATGAATAGTAGGAAACTAGGAATCACTCCTAGAGTAATCACTCCTAGGGTGTATGTAGCGCCCCATTACCGCAGGCTACACACTGGGATGCCTGGAGGTCATTATGGTATATAACCTACGATAAGGGCGAGCTACGTTCGATCATTACAATCGCTTCACTTGGCATCATATCAATATTTACTTATAAAGCATTAATAGAAAAACCACATTATTTTGAAACCAACTTTTTCTCATTTCACTTCACAAAATTGAAAGTCTACATTGTATCTTTCAACATTTTCTATATGTACATCAACAAAACCCAATACAAAAGTACTACATGAAAAAGGAAAAATATACGCGATCTAACTAATCTGTCCAAAAATCTCAGCTGACTGATCTTTGAGCCATGACTTCTCTTGCCAATCACAATCTACACGGCTGGTAGACCCTCTTAGTAGCTAAAGTCATCTCTCGGTCCTGAAAAGAAAATGTTACAATTTTGGTGAGTTTTGTGAACTCAATGAGGTAACCATCATTGATGGTTCACTCAATTCATGCATCACAACAATTCACTGAACATACAATCACATAGTACACTTTACATAAATTTCACATTTTCACTTAGGCATAGGCATTTCATTTCAACAAATATACTTACAATGTACATATGAGATGCTCATGAGACACTTTCCAATTATTACATTGTTGTGATCGAGTGCCTGAACTGTCCCGTATCTATTTTGGATACCGGGCTCATAAATAACTGTCCCTTATCCGCTTGGGAATACATGGCTCATTTTGCATAATGAGCCTTTCGCTCTGATTGGTGGCTACTTTGGTCACAACTGCCATTATCTAATTATGCGTTCATGTATGGACTACATGTACCACAATCACTCACATTATAAAGCACATAGGTCTTCACATTCACATTCAAGTAGCACTTCAATATCTCAATCCATAGTCACATTCATCGGATCTTTTGTCTAGAATCTATAATTAAACACATTCAATTATCATTCAAAACATAATTTAAGCAAACAAGTAATTAAGTGAGACCTTCTAGGTTACTTACTAGTTGCTCCTGAAGCTAATGCCTGGAAGTTCTGACAACGTCTGGAGGTTGACGTTATAATTGCTCCTCTATATCAAACAATATACACAATATCACAATTTGTACAATCATAAGTATTCAATAATGGACATGTATGAAATGAATTATGTACAATGCACGTTCATGATAATCCCAGATATTTATCCATCAATTTCATCACAAAGTCATTCTCATATCAAAACTCATCTAAGTACAATTTATACTTAGGTTTATGCTTTACTAAAATCATTAAAATCTATATTCCTTTCTCATTGACTCACTTCAGATTTTTCCAAGTCACACTTTTAGGTCTATTACTCACATTCAATTAGATAATGAAACTGTTGTAATTTGGTCATACTCTCTTCTAGAAACGTGTTCCTCTAATTTTTATCTTTCCATTGACATCAAAATCACTAAATTTAGTTCAGCAATTTGGAAGATATGTCTCAAACATTATCGGGTTGTTCATATTCAAAAATAGTGTACTATACACAACTTTCATCCATAAATTCAACATCTTATAATTGAATCATAATTCAACTTCTTAAGACAATTTGTTGGTCTATATCTCTAGGTTACTCCAAATAAAAATCATCTCATTTTGGATCCTCTAGATCCAGATATAATCAAAATACTGACGGGTGTTCAGTAAAACAACACCAGTTCATATCATTCCAATAGATTCTCTCACTTTCATTTCAATCAATCTTTTCCAAATCAATTAAGAATGCTACAAATTTTTGTGTAGAGGTAGAAAAATGTCTTATGAATCTAATGATTCAATAATCAAGTCATTTATATATCTAGAGAAGAAGTTATGGCCAAAAGAAGCAAGACTGATCAGTAAAAGACAAAATCCCAAATGCATGATCGTGCTTAAGCACGACGGTGCAAATTTCTCTTCACATATGACAGTGCTTTTTAACTAACCCTCAATGTCAACGGTATATTTGGCCTAAAATGTTAAAAGTCACCGTCGTGCATTTCCACTTCTTCTTCTTCACCAATATCTCAACTTCTAAACTCCATAACTTTTGATTCAGAACTCAAAAATTTGCAAACTTTATATCAATGGAAAGATAAAAGAAAGATCTACAATTTTTATGAAGACAATTGTATCGTAATTGGCCTGTATCAACATAGAAAATTCATGGGAGTTCAGATTGAAAATTCAACTCTCTCTTACTATTCATTCCCAGAATTTTCATACTTCCAATTTTCAAAAACCAACATTTTAAATTTTTATTTCTACTTTTTTCTACTCCATTTTAATCAACTCATTCACCATAAATTCATACTACTCCAAAATATAAAAGTTTAATAAAAAATCATCAAAAGCTAAGAATTCATAATCAACCTATTCATACTCTGTTACTTTTCTGCATTTTTAACTTTCATTCTCAATCACTATTCTTCCTCTCAACTTCCATTTAAACAATCATCTTACAATTTCTCTTCAACTCAAAAACCATTTCCTTGATCATCTCTAAGTTTTCATCAACTCACATACAACACACACACACATATATATATATAAATGCATAGTGAAGAACAAAGCACATATTACCTTTTCATATCTAATTTTCTACACTAATTTTATACATCATTTCGTTGATATTTCAACTTCAAAAATCATTTCCACATCACCTGATCACTAACAATCCGCCACAAACTAAATTAACACTATAACCAAATTTTTCATCTCATCCACAGTGTTCATGAACATATATAAGTAAATGCCATAATCCATGCAACTAACAGTAATTCACCAATTTATTTTTTAAATCCACAACTTTACAAAAAATTTATTCACTACGTACTTGTTGAAAACTCCAAAAGCTTCAACTATCTTCAAGCCCTAACTCCATGCAAGAATCATGTATTCACTGTGTAAGCTATCTTCTAGTTTTTCTTAGGGTGGAAGAATAAATAGCAATGGTGGTAGAGTTGTGGGATGAGGAAAAACAAAGAAATCTTTCTGAAGGAACTTTGTGTGTGGAAAGGAAATTCGAAGAAAGAGGTTAGAAAAAGTCGGTTAGCACTTGTCTAATTAACTCTCAGATTCATATAACTTACTCTAACAAGGTTATAAAAGCAACTTTCGAAATGAGTGACACTTGTCACTTTCCTTACGCCTAAGCCTAAAATAAATTTCTTCTTGACTAATTCCTTTAGTCTCATCTTTACAATCTAACTATCTCCAGTCATCATTAATTCCTATTCTTTTTTCCCATAATTCTCTACAATTTTTGAAAATAAATCCTAAAATCACCAAAATTCAAAAATATTACAATTTCACTAACCCGTAAAATTTTCAATGTAAAAACACTCATAATTCTCAAAAATACACAAATCAATCCAATTATACTCGGAATTATTCATGAATGCATTCACTATTCATATATATGTGTATGGCATATTATGCATGAGCATGAAAAATGCATTTCTAAGCTCTCATTGATCACTCATATTTACTATTATAACCTCCCCGCAGGTAATGGGATGTTACAAATAGTGTACTTGACTGTAGACACACAATATATAATAAAATCAACCCAACGAGCATCAAACCCCATATTAAGCACAAGTCGTTGGAGGAATTGCCAACTCACTTTATCATAAGCCTTAGTAATGTCCATTTTTAGGGCTACTTCTCCCATTTTACCTTAAGTCTTGCATTTCATATGACGTATCACCTCAAAGGCCACCATTATTATTGGATCCTGAAAATTTTTCTAAATTACATATTATTTTTTTAATTATTTACTTATGCTTTGTTTGTTTGTTTAATTATTTATTTTTAGAATTAGGTCATTAATTTAGTGGGCCTAAGTAGAAATTAGAATTTTGAATGGACATGTTCGAATTAAATTAGAGTATGGTATTGAGAAGATTAAAGGAGTTAGTAGATGGATTAAATGAAAGAAGGGGCCAAATTAGAAAGGGAAAAATTGGAAAGGCCAAGTAAGTGAGGGGCAATTTTGGAAGAATAAGCTAAAGATGAGAATTGAAATAAGAAAGAGAAGAAGAGAATAAAGAAAGTCATGGAAG
This sequence comes from Erythroxylum haughtii, assembly GCA_025504935.2. Lineage (NCBI taxonomy): Eukaryota > Viridiplantae > Streptophyta > Magnoliopsida > Malpighiales > Erythroxylaceae > Erythroxylum > Erythroxylum haughtii. Next base: position 4,503,860 of record JANSVB020000191.1, read on the forward strand.
AAAAGAGAGGAAGAGAGAAAAACGTGGGAGAGAAAAGGAAGAAGAAAAATCATGGGAGAAGAGACAATGAAAAGAAGAAGAATCATCTTGTTAAGGTAAGCTCCATGCTATTTTTTTCTTTTTGGCTTGAAAAAGGAAGTAGAAAAAATGGCTTTTGTGTTGGAAATGAATGGAGGAAGAAGATGATTGAGAGACCCATTTGATTTTTAGGGTTTCTAAACTAGGTTTTGACTTTTCTAACCTAGATAGACCATGGGTAAGTTGATGCTAAACCCAATTTAGCAATTATTTCATTTATTGTGATTTTGAAGTTTTAGAGTTTTTGTTGAATTAGAATTTAATGGGAAATTGGTATGTTTTAGGAAATCAAGAAAATCCTACCCAAGAGCAAGGGGAAGGGCCAATTTGAGTTTGGATTTTCCAGAGTTATAAGGTGGGTAAAATATTTATAGTTATTGAGTAAATGGGCAATGTGCCTATGTGTGTGTATATGCTTGCATTCTAAATTGTGAATTGTTGTGATGTGGAAAATGCATTATGAAGTGTTATGTTATGCAATCAAAGATGTTTGACACTTTAATATGACTGAATTGTGAGTATGATCATGCTATGCCTTGGAATTGTATCATAGATTTTGATTTAAATGGAAAGAAGAAAATAAGTATGAGAATATGAATTTGTGACTGATTGAATTGAGCATGAGAGATGATTGTGTTTGGGCAAGAGTGGAATCGTTTTGTAGTCATATGCATGTCAACATAAAGCCTTCTCCCAGCTGCCCGCTTGTGGTATACGAGATTTGAAAAGTTGACTCATTTCGTTCACGGTGTAAACTTCGGTTTCTCCGTTTTGTTTCACAAAACCCTCGAGCCATTTTCTTGTACATTTGAATTTTGATATGTTAAGTTATGATGTAATTTGAGTGTTATGCTTTGTTGATAAATCACATCCAATATGTTCTATAAGATGATGTATTGAATTATGAGATGTGAATGCTGAAATTACAGTACTGGATTAAGATAAGACATGTATGCCAATATGACTATTCACATAGATGTTTGATTATGTGGCTCGTTGCTAATGACTATAAATATATTAGCCACTAATCTGTGTAGCTCAGCCCATCATTTTCCCTCCTCAGGTGGAGAAAGCGAAGATTAGCGATCCTTATAAGGCATTCGGAAACTCTAAGATAGCTAGAAATCTTTTGTACTAAGCTAGTGACTATTTTGGATAGCTTTATAGGCATATCAAACATGAGCATCCTTTTGTATTTTGTATTAAGTTTGATGTGTATGTTGATATGTAAGTAAAGCTTGTTCAAACTTTTACTTTGTTTAGGAATGAGAATGAGAAATTGAGAAGTTCCTTTTGTGTATGATTATGTTATTTTAAAGGTTGAATATTATGGATGTAGAAGTGGAATGTGTATATGCATATTCTTCTTTGATGAGGCTTCAAATTGTTGTCAGTATTAGAATAGCATGTTAGAGTTGGAAAGATTGTATGTGATGAATCATTTGAGGTGAGATTCAAGAGTTTAATAAAAAGTACTTAGTTGTTGAATTGATATAAAGAGATATTGCATTTTGCAAGCTTTCATAGGTGAAGAAATTGTGTTCTGAAGCCAAATATGCCCTCATGAGAGTTGTAGATTCACGTTCTAGCTTTCCAACGGTATAAAGTATGCAATTTTTAGATATCGGAGTTGAGAGTTATGACCATTAAAAGTTAGGATGTAGCAAAAGATGTATATATATGGAACAACTATAGAGAATGAAGTGACATTGCACTAGATAGGTGAATTTGAGGAGATTATGAGTAAAAGGGAAATTAGAATGGAGTTAGGATCCATTTGAGGGGTCTTGGAGGTTGAAAATTTTTGTTACACCTAAAGGTTACACGATCAGGCCGTGTATATTCACACTGGCCGTGTGTTTTTGATGTAGAAAAATTTCTAGACCCGAAGGTTACACGGTCTACCCGTGTTGTTTCACACGGCCCATGTTTTGACCCTCCAAATGATAAAACCTCATTTTTAGTTCCTCATGAAAGTTGTAGATCCAGAGGTCCTCTTCAAAACTGTCTAAAGAATACCTTAATCTGATATCCTTAGTGAAAGTTATGCTAATTGTCTCGAGATAGGTACAACGTGATTGAGGACATGAGCATGGTTGATTCTTTTGGCCATAACTTCATAACCCGACCTCCACATTAAGTGATTCTTGAATAAATAGATTCCTTAAACATATTCCTATCTCTAAATAAAACTTTGTAGCTTTTGGGGTCGATTTGAAAAAGATTGATGGAAGGAAAAACAAGGATTGGTTGGAAGGGAATAACTAGGTTATGAACACACTTTGGATTTTTAAGCATATCTTGAGCTATATAGCTCCGAATGAGATGGTTCTTATTTCAAAATAAACTAGAGACATAGAGCTAAAATTTTCTTGAAGAAGTCAAATTGTGATGTTGGTTATTGGCTACTGTGGGCAAGCCACTCTTGTGAGATGACGACAAAGTGAGGGTTCATTGGAATAACTCTACAAAGAAATTCACTCACGCTTTTCGACTCCGGAACGATAGTTGAGCTCCAAGAATGGGGTCCAACATCTTGTGTTATCAGAGCTTAGGTTTTTCCTAGGCTTAGAATGCATGGTGGTATTAATTGTTATACTATGTGACTACTTGTTTGCACTATGAATTAATTGATTGCATTAAATGACATGCATATCATACATACATGTAAGAAATATGATTAAAATAAAATGTAAGATAATCGTTAGTTTTTCTATTGAAGAAGTGAAATGCCACCTCGTAGAAGGCCACGAGGAGTTTTGCAAGGATCAGTTGAACTTGACCCTCCACTAAGAGAGGAAGGCACATGTAACATCCCATCACCGATGGGAAGGATAAAATAGTAAATTTGGGTCGGGTTGTGAGTGTGTACATGTATCTCGGCATATCCATGCATAAAATGGCCTCTATATTGATATGAATGGTAATTTTTGCAAATGTACATGATTGTACATGCATTTATGACATTTCCCGGCATATGTGTCTATAAGTGTAATGTTTGTGAAAAATGTGAATTATGTGTTTAAAAAATTGAATTGGAGTGATTTATGGGTATTTTGCATAAAATTGCTAAGTGGGTACCGATGAGATTTTCAGTACTGAAAATGACTGTCAAATTGACACTACAAATTAATGACATGATTTAGGAATTTTTTTTATCATGAGCCATTGAAATTTGGAGAGGATTATGAAAGTCAAAGTAAATGAATTGATTGAAATGGAAAATGATAGGCATGAAAGAAATAATGAATGTGTGTGAATTTGAAGAATTAAGAAAGTTGACTTTTTGGGGATATAGTGTTGACTTTTTGATTTAGGCAAAATTTGAGACATTGATCTACATGAAACTTGTAGAAAATGTTGATGGTTTTCTGTCGCGATAGAGTTTGATATTTTTCGATATCGGAATTGAAAGAAATGATTTTCTGAAGTTAAGGCTATATTACTTTGTATTGAAAGTGTTTGAATGGGATATTTTTGAACTTGGTTCAGTCTGATGAGAAATTCGTGCTCTGTAAAGATCCAATTAAGTTAATGTTTGTTCCTAAATAAACTAGAAACATGAATCTGCAAATTATCGGAAGGCATTGAATTTCAATTCAGTCCCTAAGAGTTTAAATTTCTGAATTGAACTAGTACAGTTATAAGAATTTTTATAAGGGCAAATTGGGCATGACACTTAAGATTATAAGACTTAAGGCTTAAGGGAAGGGGCAAAATAGATATTTCACACTTAGTAAGGGTATAAAAAGGAGAGGAAAGGATTGTTTTGTTTGAAAATGGTGGAAGTTCTCGTGGGAAGAGATGGAAAAGAGAGGGAGAGAAAGGTTTGGGTTGTTGAGGAAATCATGAAGAGTTTGAAGATTTTTAAAGCCAAATCAAGTGTTGGACCCCAATTTTTGAGTGAAAATAAGAAATATTCAAAAGTGGATGAGTTGATTGAGATTGAGTTGAAAATCAAGAAATAAAGAGAGAAAGAGTAATAAAAAAAAAGAAAATTTGTGAAAAGTTTGACTTTTTGGCCTTTGAGGGTTGACTGTTGATTTAGGCAAAAGTTGAGAAAATGATCTACATGAAACTTGTAGATTATGTTAAGATTTTTCTGTGGCCATAAATTTTGCTATTTTTCGATGTCGGGATTGAGAGATATGATTTTCCGAAGATATGCTTTGTTTTGAAAATGTTATTAAGTATAGATTTGTGTGTTCTATGCTTCGAGGCCACTCGTCGTATGGATTTAGTCTGAATTGGAGTAAGTAGT
>JANSVB020000191.1:4526713-4545426 GCA_025504935.2 Erythroxylum haughtii
AGCCGGGTACTAGAAGCATTGCTATACCAAGAGGGAATAGTTGAAAGGCTAGTTAGATTAAGGAGGGCCAAATGGAAGAAGATGAGGCATTGATCCCAAATTGTTTTAGAAAAGGGGCAGGCAAAGAATAAATGGTCTATGGATTCATTAGCAGTGAGGCACAGAGAACAGTGATTAGGGGTGAATAGGTAGGGCAGTTTGTCCCTAGTTTGCAACTTCTGTAGGAAGGCTAACCATAAGGTAAAGGAGCAACGAGGTTTGCAATATTTTAACCATACCAACAAGGTTTGCATGCAACTCATTTCAATTATGATAGATTTATTCATACAAGAGGATTTTTCAATCTTAATCATATAAAATCAAATCATGCACTAATATTCCTGATATATTAGAACAATAATAAAACACATAATTGAATCAAAATAAATCAATCCATATAATTACATTGAATAAAAGATTAAATCATATTGTTATCACGACTTAGGGTTCATCACACTTATACAATAAACAAGTTTAGTTTCTACTTATAAAAAACAAAACCAAAGATAAATATGCAGAAGAACTAATCGAAACAAAAATTATAATTATAATTCTAAATCTAAATCTAAATCTTTCATTTTCTTCTAATTAATCTTTTTGAAAAATTGGATTGGAAGTTGATATCTATCGAATCTCTTGACGTATTCTTCGTATTTTCCTTGTCTTTTGATAAAAATTGTCGCCACTGTAGGTTGCTTACGACTTAAAATTGCTTAATAAGGGACTAAAATAAGGATTAATTCCCCCATCAATCATGCATTTAAGATTTATCTTTAAAATGTTATCGAAAAAGACTATTTATGATTGACATCCTTACCAAATATTCTCTATTTCCTACGATTTTGGATTTGTCTGGTACGAGAATTGATTAAAATCGTGGAACGATGGAGCTCCAACAAGCCTATTGATCACTTGTCACGTAAACTGGTACAATACACAGATATGGTACAACATAGATTGCCGGAAGGTAAAAAAAAAAGCCTCCAACTTTAGCTTTAATTAGCATCAAGCTTGAAACTGTGTGTAGTTTCTTTTTGACTTGGCGCTCAACACATTCTGAATGGTTACTCACACCACTACCCATCTGTCTATCACGTATGCGAAAATAATCTTGTTCATCGTACAACTTAGACATGGTTATATTCGTCAGGTTGTTCATCTTTCGAAGAGTTCGGTTTGTATGTGTGAAGCGTGAAGTTGCAGGCTCCCACAGCTTCCCCAACTGTCAAAAATATCCAATCCTGCCCTATTTTCTCGATGTATTTGGACTTATTAAGCTTCTTCATCACCTCAGCTCCAGGGTTGGCCAACACTAGCTGTGTGAATACAAGAAAATAGCATTAGAACATATAACCAAAAGTAGCTTCTTCTCAAAAATGACCGAATAAAATACCTTAAGTCCTCTTCTGTCAATGAACTTTTTAACTTCCTCAAGCATGCTTATGCCGCTCGTGTCAATGTTACCAACAGCTGTTCAATCACGAATATAAAAGTTGAATTGAGTTTTCTAAAAGTTCTATGATGACTAAGTCAAGGTATGCAAGATCTCCGAGAAGCAAATTACCCACCTCCCATGTCCAGTATAACGTACTGAAGGCTGCTTTCCCCTGATGATTTTAACCTGTCTTCCTCCTCGTCAATCCACCTGGATATCCTATTGATTGTTACACGAACGAGATATCAATTGACTGCAATTCAAACATCGTATCACCTTATACTGATAATGTATGTATGAGCATACCTTTCTCTTAGATAGTTTGAATTGGCGAAGTAAATGGGGGCGTCAATCTCAAGTACCAGAATTCCAGCAACATTTCTAGCATTGGGATATTGTTCCACATTTCTGTAGATCATTGAGTTCGGAAGGTTTCCAAGGACAAATGTTCTTGGTCTTGCCACAAACAGAAGTACCCTTAGCAAGGAAATAGCCACCTGCAATGTGGTCAAAGTTAATTATTGGTTATGCCTGCATTAGTTGGTGGGTAATTTTCAGACATGATAATTAGCTCATACCGCTATAACCAGGCCGATCTCAACACTGCCAAACACCACACCAACGTAGGCACCAATGCAGACGACGAAGTCAAACTTGTCGACATTCCAGAGATGAATTGCAGCTTCATAATCTATGAGGCCGAGCATGGCTGAGATAATGATCGAAGACAAAACAACCAGAGGAGTGTAATGGAACAGAGGCGTTAAGAACAACAATGTGATCATCACAGCCAAGGCCATTACAATGTTTGATACTGCCGTCTTGCACCCAGCATTGAAGTTCACCGCCGATCGCGAAAAGGGTCCTGGATTTTCAACAAACAAAAGATGGTCAAGACGAATTATCAGAAAGATATTAAATTTAGTCAACTTAGCATTTGATAATTACCAGTGGTGAGGTAGCAAGAAGTGCAGGAGCCAACGATGTTCATGGTCCCAATAGCAATCATCTCTTTGTTGCCATCAATATGGTAACTCTTGAACATGGCAAAGCTTCTTCCTACTGCTATTCCTTCCTGTAATGTAATACATTGATGGATAAAGACAAGCGTTGTTGTGTAATTCATCGATAAAGACAAGCATTTAACATGTAAGTGGTAGCGTCTGCTCTGTCACATGTTCCACAACAACATGTCGTCTAAGTTATACAAATTTGCAGCGTGACATATCTTACCGCCAGAGCTATGACCCCAGTGATGATTCCAGTTTTGATAGCCGTGGTTAGATATGGCGACACAAACACGAGATCCGCGAACGACGGTGGATTTATCCCTTTCTTCAAATGTCCTATCTGCATTCATTAAATTACACCAAATATTAATTACACACGCATCTATTTTGCTAGAGAATCTAAATATAATTTAGTAATTGTTACACAACTTAATCAAATGACTAGGCAGGCAAGTTCTTGGGAGTTGGGGAGATAATGGGGTCCACATCAGTCTATAATTGTTAGAAAAGGTCCCATAGTTGATAATTATTTGGACTTTGAGACGTAGATGTTAGTAAATATATAAAATCAATTAAATTGACCTTATACATCAACTAAAGTTATTGTGGTGAAACGATTACTTAATATTAGAGACTTTCACTGCAAATATATTTCTTCTTTTGTTGTGTGACAGTCCAATTCCTAAGTGTTCGTAGTTAATTTCAAACTTACAAAATAAAAGTAAAGTTAATTCGAGTTTAATTAACTATTATGTAAAAGTTTGAGTTCAGTCTAGTTAAAAAGAAAAGGTTAAGAGATGAGGCTGTTTTGCTTTAAAATTTACCAATAAAAAGAAACAGATGCATTGGAAAGCTCACCACTTGAACTCCATGTTTCTCGGCGTGCGTGAGATAAACCAGAAGGCTTCCCAATATGACTGACGTCAGAGGGGCCAACGCTGAAATCCAAAAGAACTTTGGTCGTCTCTTGCTCTGCACGTACCCAACATTCAATTATTGGTATTAACAATTATCCTAATCACTTTCGAATCATAACTTTATGTTACAGCTGTCATCATCACAGTAAAACCCGTTGTAAGTTGGCTTCGTAATCGTATATTAAAATGGCACGAGCAAAGAAATTCTTCTGATCGGGCAAGTCTCCAGAAGTTAGGGTTTTTCTTTTTCCCCTGCAGTATCTTTATGAGTTGAAATTCAGGGCAGAAAGTTGACGCGGTAGATTCATCCAGCATATTTTACATATATTCATGTACTGTAATTTCAAGATGGCCCAGGTAGGTGGGAGCAGGTCTGATTAGAACTCGAGTATGAACTAGCAGGGAGACTTCCAAATTCCTATCCATTATGTTGATTTTGAAGAAGATGAGAAAAAGAAATCGAGTGACACGATTAGTGGAACAATTTTAGTTCTTAAATTGAACATAGTGATGTGGCCTTCCTTAAAACAGGAATAAAGTCTTAAATAACAAAATTAAAATGACCAGTCCTTTTATGCATGATTGCTCTATGGTTGTTGGCTCTAGTGGCAACTTTTAGCAATGAATACAGAATATTTGGAAGTTGAGATGAGACAGTAATTCGATTAATGCAATATGCATGTGCATTAACATTGAGTTTATTATCTTACGAAGTATCTGGTGAGGAGGAGGAAGAAAAGGAAGCATATGCCCAGAACAACACTTTCCCATCTCCACTGCAGCAACAGAACTTGGTTCATTAAAACTTAACGGATATATTATGGACATAATTATGTGTCCGTTAACGGATATCAGAAGGAGCTAAAACCTGATGAGTCTGGCTGAAGACAGAACGCATGACTGAGACAAGGTCGGTAGCGTGAGTGAAATGGTCAAGCCCAAGAATCCCTTTTAGCTGTTGCAGGCATACTACAGTGGCTGCTCCTGCCATGAAACCTACTATTGTTGCATGTGACAGAAAATCCACGATAAAGCCAAGCCTGCGCAGTGACAAATTAAGATGTTAATCAAGTTCAGGTAGCCATATTCAAACAGGTGAAGATATGTAATTATCTTTATCTGATCACGTCACAGAGTTGATAGACAAGGATGAATCAGAATCTAAAAATCTAGTTTTTTAACTAGTAAATCTTCTGTTAGCTATTGAATCAAAATTGTTTTATCGATCTCAATGATTCGAACATACAGTAAGACAAAAGGCGCTATAGACAAGAGCTCCAGCTGAGACACAGAACGATACAATTACATATGCATAAGATGTGATTACCCTTTCTGTCCATGTCTCAGTTAGATGACATCCAAACTAGAAGCCAATAAGAGCAATAGTTTTTTTTTTTTTTTTTTGTCTTTCTCAATTTAGGTTCTAATAATGTATCATTTGATAGAATCTTTCTTATTTACTGTCTACGACCATACCTTAAGAAACCGAGAGCAGCTTGGAAGATTCCGGCGAAGAATGTGGCCGTGAAAGCCAGGTGAAGATAAAGCTTGGGGTTCTCGCTAGCTTTAACTTCATTTCCAAGCATTGAAGCAATGAGAAGCGAAGCAACAGCAACGGTCCCAACTGCCAAATCTCTTGAACTTCCCATCATCGCATAAACTAGAGGTGGAACAAAGCTTGAATCTGCGTTACAAGCAAAACAAATGATCCGTTACAAAGAGCTTTTGACTCATATCTAGTTCATTCGTTACTGCATTTGAAGAACTTACAGAGGCCAAGAATCGGTGGCAAGTTGGCAAGCTTAGCATAACTTATCCCCTGAGGAATAGCAAGACTAGCAATAGTGATACCGGCAATAAGGTCAGCTTTCAAGAGCTGGAAAGTGTAGCGAGGGGCCCATTCAAGGATTGGTAGAAAGTACTGGAGACCCAGCACAATCTTGCGGGACAGAGGCTGGTTCTTGAACTGTTTGAGAGGGTCATCAGGAAAGAAAGTTTCTTTGAGACTATATTTCAAGGACTTGATAAAGGGTTGCGGTGGGGGAACCTCAACCCTATGCGTGTACTCCACACCTGAAGAAGAATTAACATAGTCGGCGTTGCCCATGTTGAATCAGAAACCGGGGACGTACCTTTAGTTACGTTCTTAGATTTCTAAGTTCTAAAACCTACAAGGGCTCTTGTTTTTAAACTGCTATGACAATGATGGTGGTGGTGTTGTTTTTAAACTGCTATGACAATGATGGTGGTGGTGAAGATAAGAAATGGTGATGTGTAGTGAGACTGAGAGGGTTGGAGTGGCCATGGCTTTATAGAGGAGAGATGGGCTTGGGAAGATGTGGTGTGAGGGAGAGTTTCCAGTTTCAGTGCTCTTTTGGACCCACATTGACTCACATCATAATGTAAGACAGGCCACGTTTCGTAAGCTTTTAAAACAGATTAATTTGACTGAACTTAGTTTTAGGGCTGCCCACCTTATGCCTTTCTTGTAGAAGCAAAATCCTGGAAGCTCACGATAGTGCTTTTCTAGGCCATCGTGGCTGTGACAATGCCATCGTGGCTGACAGTCACTGGGTAATTCCTGAAGTGGATCACCGTTTGATAGATATTGGGCAATGGTTGGCTAGTGTTTTTTTGACTGTTAACATCCGATTAGTCGACCAGAATCGAAACCAAACTAATAACAAGCTTGGCTCCAATTTGACAAGTTTTGGGTATTCACTTTGCTGCCTAACGTTTCCTCCTACCTGTAATGATATTTCCTTAAGAAGAAATAGATGATTAGGGCGGTGTTTAGAAGTTGCCTACCGCCCAAAATTATAATTAACTTCACTGAATCTTTGCATCTTTACAACCTACCGTTTGATGGTGTTTATGGGCTTTTCAACTCGAGACTTTACAAGGACAAGCCAATGCACTTAAAAGTCTGGCTTAAGAAATAAATGAGAATTTACAACGACATAATTTTTGCTATAATTTGTGTTAATGATGTGAATTTGACCGGTGAAAGCTAAAGTTTTCAAGATATTAATAACAATAAGAATTTAGTAAAAATTTCATCAAACGCATATTTTAGAGAGATTTAATAATACGTAACTTTAATTTTTTAAAGCTACTAACCATTTTATTTCTACATTTTCACAAGTTTAGAGCATCTTTACATATAAATTTATCAATTGATGAAAATTTTCAAATGATTTAAATAAAATTTATCTAAATCAATCTCTCTCCTTTATGAGGTTAGGGAAAAAAAATCTTAGATGATATGTCATACTCTATTTCTTGTGATAGGGTCAAACTTGAAAGGCTAAGTTGAAACGATAGAGCATAATTTATACTATTGTTTTTTAATAACCAACTTTGATGGCTCAGGCCCTGCTGAAATGTGACTCAGGGCCCTGCTGACATGTAAAAGGTTCAGCATTTACATGTACTATGTTCTCCAACATGAGGTCAAAACCGTTGAGTTACGTGAACCGACACGTGTTCTGATCAGGATGGTAATCCCAAATCATTGTGAAACTTTTTTTAAAAAAAAGAAATGAAATTAATTAATAATAAAGAAAGTCATACAAGCTATAACACAGGGAAATACCCTTAGCTAAGTAACCTTAGGATATGACATTTAGAACAAAGAATAACGAGGAATTATGTGTTGCAACGATAACGCTATATGCGCAATGAGAAGTAGATGCTTATGCTGCAATTGAGTTATAGTTTCTGCAACAAAACAAGCTCCCGAATTTCAACGATGATCATAAATATCAAAGTTGTTTTGGCTAAGGATTTGTTGGCAAAACGTCTAAGATTCCTTTCTCTTTAAAGCGTATAGATACAAACACCCAATACAATAATGTGAATTTGGTGATTTGGTTTTGAGAGATTGTGTTGAGTTGAGATTCGAAATGTGATATCAGTGAGAGAGACCCTGGATCAGTTCATGAACATATAGTAGTGACATAGTCCCAAATAGCTTTGTTGAAAGGACATTCAAAGAGGAGGTGATTCCGTGATTCATCCTGCATGGAACACATCAGACAATTTTTTTCCACTTGTAAGTATGGCATTCTGTCAATGGTGGACTACTTGTTTTGCATGGATAAACAAAATATAAAAGATATTCTTGGGGTTAAAATTTTATTCTATACCGTAGCGGACCATGATACTGTGGAGCGTCGTCTATGTAACTAATCAAGAATGGTTTCGTTTGTAAGCTTGCTGAGCAGGACATCCTTCCAGAAAAAGATGTCAGGTGAATGTGATGTTGGGGGGTATCCTAGCTGAAGATGTTGCAAGATTCGGGTAAAGTTTTAGAAGTTCCCATTGATGAAAGAGCAAAGTCGAGTGTTTAGTGAATATAGAGAAGAAATTCATTGTGAAACTTTGCACATCTAATTACTAATTCATGAAAGGAAATAGGATTCCTCATGTGCTTAAGGCTTTGTATCAAAATTTAAAGAATAAAATAGCTGAGTAAAGGATAATTAGTCAGTAGAAAATAATGTATGAATCTTCATTTAATAACATTATGTTCTCTTATATAATGAAGCAAACGGAAAGTTAACAAAAATAAAAATTAACCAATAGTTCCTTCCAACTATACATGTAATAACTGACAATATGTAATAAGTACCAAATGTCGACACCATACTTAGCACCAGTTTTGATTTTCCTCCTTTAGGACCCCCTCCCTCACCTTCCTCCATCTCCCCTACTTTAGCTCCACCTTTGCCCCCAGCTGTTCCCAACCATCTAGCATCCCCTGCGCCTCTCAAAAGAAGCTGGAAGCAGGTGGTGGGTGACCACCTTAATACGAGCCTCACATACCAACCATCTCAGGAGATTGATAGTAAGCTCATTGTATGTCCAGAGATAGGAATCCCTAAGGAGAGAGCTAAGAGCTGGGAAGCCACTCTTATTGGCTTTTCCTTTGAACAAAGACCTCCCTTCCCACTAATACATCGTTGGGCCCTTCGACATTAGAAAGGTAAGGGTTTGAATGATGTGCTTTTGTCTGAAAATAACCTCATTTTGTTCAAAATTTCCACCAAATATGAAGCTCACAAAATTCTTGAGGAAGGGCTATGGAATTATGGCAATCAACCCTTTTTCCTACAACAATGGAAGCTTAGCCTTAATTTGGAAACCATAAAATTTTAGAGTGTCCCTTTTTGGATAAAATTCCACAATGTGCCTCTTGAATATTGGACTACACAGGGGCTTATCTCCCTTACTAGCTTTATTGGGAAGCCTATGTGCTTTGATGGAAACACAATCATAAAAAAGAGGATTGGGTATGTGTGAATTTGTTTTAACGTGGAATTTTCAAAGAGCTCCCAAATGAGATTCCCATCATGAGGCTTGATGAAGGTAACAGGCTAAGAGAGGATTGCGTTAAAATTTCTTATCATTGGAAGCCCCCTATTTCATCCCATGGCAAAGTCTGGAAAGCCAACGAAAAGCATTTCCAAACAGGCACTTACCATGAGCTAATGAATCAAGTGCAAGCTAGAATTGAGGTTCATCCTCCTTTGGTCAAAGAGAGCCATCTTTCTACAGATGGCGCTAAGCCTCCAAGTAATTCTTGTGAGACCCACATGGTACCTATCTTGGCTCCACCACGTATAGAGGTGACTATTAATCCATTTGATCCTCATCTTGCTCTCACTTCACGTATACGGGACACCTGTGACCCCATTCAACTGCTCCCCGCTAGGATCAGAGAACGAGGATGCCATTACCTCTCCTGGTACTCTAGTGGATTCTCCTTTATTGACAGATTATGAGCCTTTTTACCCCAATTTGATGACGTTAACTCTCCAAATGTTGTGGGATTGGGTAAAGATATAGGATTCCAATCTCCTACAGCTACGATGGACTCCATTGACACTAACCATATTGCCACTACACTTGATCAATTTTAAACGGTTAAGAGGCGTCGCTCCTAATGGTGAAAGAAGAAAAATTACAGATATAGACATTGATGTTCATCATTGTATGGAATGTTAGAGATTTAAATTACCCGACAAAGTTGGCGGCTTTACGGGATTTTGTCATGAGGGAGCAGCCTCAAATTTTAGGACTTTTGGAAACTAAAATAAGGGCTGAGAATATGGATAAACTGAAGATGTTAGGACCTCAATGGACGTTTCTCTCCAATCACTCTCAGCATGCTTTTGGTATAATAATTGTTGCTACAATGCAGATGCTATAAGGGTTGACACCCTTCACACAATAGACCAAGCTGTCCACCCACGAATTTGGTTTCTTCAGCAGCAAATGGAGACCAACATATATGTAATATATGCTAGCAACTTTGGGTTTCAGAGAAGAGCCTTATGGAATGATCTAGAATATTTCAATTCCTATATAAACACTCCTTGGTTAATCTATAGAGACTTTAACTCCACCTTATACAGATCGGAGGCTCAAGGGCATTGCAATCTCAAGAATTTTTCTACTGACTTCAAGGATTATGTAGATCATCTTGGGGTTACTGACTTGAAGCAAACATACTACACTTTCACATGGATAAATAAGCAAAGCAATAGATGGTTTATCAAGAAGAAGCTAGATAGAGCCCTTATCAATGCCAACTGGTTGGCTCAATTCCCTAATATTTTTGCACACTTTCAAGAGCCTTTATTTTCAAACTATACCCCTATTAAAATTGCCAACCTGTTCCTTCAAACCCGACAATCCTTTCCCTTCCGTTTTAATAACTTTTTGGCCAAAACCCCTAATTTTTTGGAGGTTTATCGAGGGGGAGTTGGAGAGTTTAGTCTTTGGTACCAAACAATTCAAATGTTTCCACAAACTTAAAGCCATCAAATATGGGTTGAAAACCCACAACTCTTTAAAGAGTCATAACATTGCCTTAGCTCTTCAAGCAGCTTGGGTGGACTTAATTGCTATCCAACAAATTTGTGATTCTTCTCCTCCAAACCTCTCAATCGGGAATGAGAACAACAGGTGCTCTTGAAATATATGACAGCAGTTAAGAATCACTTATCTCTTCTCCAACAAAGGGCAAGGATCAGCTAACTAAAAGATGGGGATAAGTGCTCCAATTTTTTCTTCAACACTATCATGGCTAGGAGGAACTAGGGCCATATACACACTATCACAAACGAGGTAAAAGTTCAGATCCACGACCTTAAGGACATCCAGAATGAAGTAGTTCATTTTTTTTCTCTACATTTTTTGGCACTCCTAGCTCAGCCCAAGCTCCTTTGATGAGATCTTTGGGATTATATCCACAAAGATCGCTATTGATGAGGTTGTTATGGTTACCCGTCTAGTTAAGGATAAGGAGATTGAGAATGTGATCTTTGCTATGGATGGCATGAAAGCCGTAGGACCAAATGGGTTGAATGCCTACTTTTACCAAAAATCTTGGGCTGATACAGATCCCTTTAGTAAAGATGTTGTTAAAGAATTTATTTTCTAAGAGTAGACTACTCAAAGAGATTAACAAATCTTTCTTGTGTTTGATCTCTAAATTCTCTAATCCTTCTTATTTTAGTGATTTCAAACCAATAGCTTGCTCCAATGTTCTCTACAAAGTCATCTCCAAGATTCTTGCCTTTATCAGCGACAATCACAGTGCCTTTATATGTGACCGACAAATTAGGGACAATATTTTAATAGTTCAAGAGCTTTTAAAGGGTTATTCTCCAACCCACTCCATGCTAAACTGCACTATTAAAATTGACTTCTGGAAGGCTTTTGTTAGTGTTAGCTAGAAATTTATATGAAAAATACTTGAAGCCTATGGATTCCCTCAGATATTCATCAACTAGCTTAAGGAGTGTATCTTAATGGCTAGCTTCTCAATTCTCATTAATGGTAGTCCGTCAGGTTACTTTCAGGCAACTAGAGGGCTAAGACAAGGCGACCCCTTTTCTCCATACCTATTTATCCTGTGAATGGAAACTTTAAGTTCTATCATTACTCAGGAAGTGGCGACAAACCCCAAATTCAAGTATCACTTCCGTTCAAAAAAGGTTCGTTTAACTCACCTTTCTTTCACGAATGATCTTTTACTATTTTGTGGAGTGAGCATGGACTCCATCAGAACCTATATAAGATCATTGGAGTTTACACGTCAATATCCATAAAAG
This sequence comes from Erythroxylum haughtii, assembly GCA_025504935.2. NCBI lineage: Eukaryota > Viridiplantae > Streptophyta > Magnoliopsida > Malpighiales > Erythroxylaceae > Erythroxylum > Erythroxylum haughtii. The sequence continues at coordinate 4,538,238 of JANSVB020000191.1, forward strand.
GCCACTTCATCTTATCCCGAGGAGCACTACACTTGGAATTGTTAAGTTCTGATCATGCATCTCATACATAATATATATCAAATACGTAGTGGAAATAAAATGGAACCTTAAAAACTATATTTACTCATGTATAAAGATATATAAAAAAACACGAAATGTAAGATATTTATATACCTTTCTGACTATCTCCTTCATTCTTTAATTTTCTCCATGTTGGGTTGTCGTAAACCACAATAATTAACGCATACCGTCTTTAATGAAAGTCTACACGAAGATAGAAGGATGAAACCTCACTAGGAAATGACTAGAATTGTTTCTTTGTGCTAACAAAGATAAGAACTTTTGAAAGAGTTCGACAGAAAAAGTGTATGTATGTAAGAAAATGAACCTTTCTTTTTCTTTTTATTTATCTTACACAAGATGCATGAAAATCATCTCAAGTTTCTAAACCATTTGGCTTTCCATAACCCCCATCACTAATGAAAAGTTATGGGAAGTTAATGGTCATGAATATCATGCATTAATGGAAGTTATGGGAAGTTAATAACCATGAATAGCATGCATTAATGGAAGTTATAGGAAGTTAGTGACCATGAATAGTACGCATTAATGGAAGTTTTAGGAAGTCAATGGCCAAATTAGTAGCCAATAACATTTGTTTCTAATCCATTCCATACAATGTTTTCTACCACGATCACATCATGATACAATCCCAAAACACTCTCTCATATCTTAAACCACCATTCAAGACCATTTCACTCATCTTTTATATCTCCTATATGTGTGACCCATTAGGTTTTTGGTTATATTGGCCACTTGAATTAACACTTAATTCAAGTAAGTCAAGAGCATTATCTAGCAACACATCATGCCTAATTGACTGGAAAGTTAGTGGTTTGACTACGAACTCTTCCATATGCAATATTGCCATGGAATTCGTCCTTTCGCCATCTATAACCTACTTGGTTCAAAGTATGGTCAAAGTGTCAACTTATACTAGACTGACTACGTCACATCTTATCCAAGTGATATTAGATCTTGTCCTGAGGATCTCATTACTCTATATATCCTTGAAGACTCTCTTCATAACACATATTTGCTTTGGCCAGAGACTCCTGAGTAATGACCCCAATAATAGATCGTAGGTATCATCTCCTTCTATAAGGAGTGGTGAATCCTTTGTTGACTACTTAATTACCTCCAAATACCTCAAGTTGTACCCAATCACCACCCTATGAGTAACCCCTAAAAGGCACCAATGAGTGGAGTCAAAACACATTATCAATATCCAAGATATCCCTAAACACCTTAAGTGAAAAGATAATTGCATCATTATTATGATCAGACTACCTTTGACACTAGAATATAATATCCTTTTGATTGTCTCATAGTAGGTCAATCCAATGTACTTACTACCCTTAGTAAGCATCTGCATGTTAACTCTAAACAACTCATGTCTATAGCTTATGAGATCTACTGCTTAATCCAATCAAGGACTATAACATATGCTAGTTTATCTAGATTAATGATAACTTATCTCATTAATCCTATGGCTAAGAAAAGTTTAGATACTAACATAATTACACATGATAGGAATCTTATTATCTTGATCTCATCATGATTTCCTCTATAATATGTTTTGTATCAAGGATTTCATTAAATAAATTTAAGATCAACATCAAATCCGTAAATGTATGAACATCGAAATAAAGAAAAATGCCTTTATTAATCATAAAATGATTTGTACAGTAAGTGTTAAAGGTGATTGCCTTTGGAACACTTGTCTAACAAACTCTCACTTGTACTAAAGCCAATCGCCTTGATATCTAATACCATAGGCGTGTAAATGTGATACAAAACTCTTTTGGAAAATAGGCTTAGTCAATGGATTAGCTATATTATGATCGGTGGGAACTCTCTCTATCTTGACATCATTTCTACCAATGATTTCTCTAATCAAATGGTAATACTTGAGTACATATTTGGACTTCTGATGAGACCTTAATTCCTTCGCCTACATTAGAGCCCCGTTGTTCTCACAATATAACTACGCTGGGTCAGTGATGCTAGGAATCACACCAAGTTCTAAACCGCTTCCTTTGTCGCTACTGAAGCTATAATGTACTCTGCCTCTGTTGTCAAATCTATAGTCGTCTCTTGTTTGAAACTTTTCCAACTGACTACGCCACCATTCAGTGTGAATACATATTCGAATAGGGATCTGAAGTCATCCTTATTGGATTGGAAATTGGAATCAATATACCTGCTTACCACAAGATCACCTTCTCTATATACCAAGAATACATCCTTAGTTCTTCTCAAGCACTTAAGGATATTCTTAACAGCCACCTAATGACCCTCACCAGGGTTCAACTAGCATCTGCTCGTAACACTTAGAGGATATTATACATCAGGAATAGTACATAACATAGCGCACATGATTGATCCTATAACCGAACCATAAGGAATCAAACTCATGTGAGTCCTCTCATCCTGTGTCTTTGTACATATAGATTTAGAGAGTGTAACCCCATATAGCATCATTATCATAGCTCAAAGTCTCGCAGTGAAGCGGGGTCTTGGAGGCTGATAGTACACAGCCTTACCCCTACAATGTAGAGAGGTTGTTTTCAGTAGATCACATGCATATGTGACAGGATAATAGTTATGTAGGTTACAAGAGAAAATACGTTCAACTGGCAGGATATATATATATATATGTATATATATATATATATATATACATATGTATGTATATATATATATACACTTGGTGGTGACTATAACAGACCCCACCATAGACTTTATACAGTAGGAATGATATATAATGAGTATAACAATGAATAAAGAAAACACTAAAAATAAAATAAAATAATAATAATAATAATAATAATAATAATCGCTAAGGACACCCTTCTAGTGAGGCATGCAAAGTGGTAACAAGAACTGACCCGCTCGAAATTACTAGGCCTACATGTAAAAGCTGATGGTGACCATAAGTTGTTAGTATCTTACACCCCTACAAAGACCGGCTTTCCCGTTGCTAGTTGCACTAGGAGCCCTTACTGAGCGACCCTGAAGGTATGACAATCCTATGGTTTATTATGTCCATCGCAGGAAAGCTTTCCCCTACTTCTACTTCCTATGTGGTAAGGGTGAGACGCGAGGACTCTAAAGTGTGTAATTTACCCTTACCTTATCATGCCAGACTTTCGTAATTCGAGCCACTGCCTCAGTGAGAGCCAACTCTGACATATCTTTCTTGATCACTTCCTTCCAGTTCTTATATGGCCTCACTTTTCTCCTCTTGTAGCCATTAAGGCTTATTTACTCACAACGTCTTATCGGAGCATTAGAGGGCATCGTACACACATGCTCAAACCACCTAAACCTTTTTTCTCTCAACTTGTCGGCAATACTAGCCATCTGTAATCTGTCTCTCACTACCCTATTCTGGACCCTATCTCTTTTGGTAATGTCACACATTCACCTAAGCATATGCATTTTTGCTACTAATAACTACTGTATATGTCGACGCTTAGTAGGCCAGCACTCTGTACCATATAACATGGTTGACCGAATCACCATTCTATAGAACTTCCCTTTGAGTTTTAAAAGGTTCTTTTCATATCACATAAAACACCTGATGCACTCTGCCATTTGACCCACCCAGATCTAATACGATGTACTATATCAATATCAATACTACCATCTTTTTGAATGATGGATTCTAGGTATTTAAAACTCGATATCTATGATATGATGTCAGTAGCAATTGCTACTACCACCTCTTATACCACCTAACTATTCAAAAAGTTACATTCTAAATACTCCGTCTTGGACCTGCTCATTCTAAAACCTTTCAATTGTAACACTTCTCTCCAACATTCTAACTTAGACTTGACCCCCTCCTTGGTCTTGTCCATTAGGACAATATCGTCAACAAATAACATACACTAAGATACCTCTCCTTGAATATGTCTGGTAAGTTCGCCTAACACTAATATAAACAAAAAAAGGCTTAAGGCTGAGCTTTGGTGGAGTCCAACACTAATAAAGAAAACTTCCGTGTCGCCTCCTATCGTCCTTACGCTAATCAATGCTCCTTTATACATATCCCTAATCACTATGATATAAGTCCTAGGAATGCCCTTTGCCTCCAAACACCTCCATATGAGTTCTCTCAAAACCTTGTCATACACATTCTCTGAATCTACAAAATCTATATGTAAATCTCGTTTTTGCTCCCTGTAGCATTTCGTCAATCTCCTAATATTGCTTCTGTCATGGACCTACCAGGCATAAATCCGAATTGGTTGTCTGATACAGAAATAACTCTTCGAATTCTCTTTTCAACTACCATAACTTCATAGTATGACTTAATAATTTGATGCCTCGATAGTTGGGACAATTTTGGATGTCTCATTTGGCCTTGTATAGGGGGATTAACCTACTCAATCTCCATATACCATGGGAAGATAAATTCTCCTAGATTTCTCTATACTAAACCTCTTTAACATCTTGTCTATGTATGTAGATAGAGAAAGACCAAGAAACCTCTTAGATCTATCTCTATAGATCCTTATCCCCAAAATATAAGTTGTTTCTCCAAGATCTTTTATAGAGAAGTTCTTAGTTAACCAAATTTTAACTAATTACAAAACAGAGACATCATTTCCTAGTAGCAATATGTCATCTACATACAGTACAAGGAACACGATTGCACTCCCACTAACCTTCTTATACACACAAAACTCATCCAGATTTTGTGAGAAGCCAAACTCTTTGTTTGTCTCATCAAATCAGATATTCCATCTCCTAGATGCTTTCTTCAACCCATAAATGGATTTTTGATTCTTGCATACCTTTTCTCCATTCATGGATATGAAACCATCAGGTTATGTCATCTACACTTGCTCGGTTAGGTTTACATTAAGGAAAGTCATCTTCATATCTATTTGCTATATCTCATAATCATAATGAGTGGCAATGTCTAGAAGCATCCTAATGGATTTAATCATAGCTACTGGGCTAAAAGTTTCGTCATGGTCAACACCTTGCCTTTGATGATAACCTGTAGCTGCAAGCGTAGCTTTATAGGTAACTACATTACCTTCCATGTTAGTTTTCTTCTTGAAAACCCATTTGTACCTTATTAGTTTTATCCCTTTAGGTGGGTCAACCAAAGTCCATACTTAGTTTTTATACATGGAATCCATTTATGATTTTATAGCTTGAAGCCATTTGTCAAATTTTGAACTCTTTAGAACCTCTTTATAGGTAGTAGGCTCATCATCTTCTATGAGCCATACACCATTAAGTTCTCTTATGAGAAATCTATATCTCTAAGGAACATGACGTATCCTACCTAACCTATAAACTTCTTATGTGTAAGAAGGTTGAACTATTGTTTCATCTTCATAAACAATAGTCTTGGGTCTAGGCAATTGATTTGTATCTATTTGAGCATCTTAAACTTCCACAAGATCAATTTTGCTCCCATAGTCTTCTCTTAGAAGAAACTCTTTCTCTAAAAAGATAGCATGTTTTGAAATAAACACCTTTTATTTTGAAACATGGTAGAATTGATGTCTTATAGTTTCCTTAGGATATCCTATAAACAAGCACTTGAGAGATTTAACTTAAACTTATCTAACTGAATCTGCTTTATACAAGTAGGACAACCTATTATATTTAACTTTAAACTTATCTAACTGAATTTGCTGCACATAAGTAGGACAACCCCAAACTTTCATATGAGAAAGATAAGGTTTCTTGTTAGTCCATATCTTAGAGCAACATCAACTGACTTGGATAAATTCTATTTAATACATAAACAAAAGTTTTGAGTGCATACCCCCAAAAGGAATTTGGTAAATCTGCTAAATCCATCACATACCTCACCGTGTATAACAAGGTTCGGTTTCTCCTCTCATACACACCATTGTGTTGGGACATGTAAGGTGGAGTCTATTAGGACAATATTCTATTATCCCTAAGATAATCCAAAAACTCCTGGTTTAAGTATTCACCCCCTCGATCCGATAAAAGTGATTTAATAGTTATCCCAAGTTGTTTTTTAACTTCATTTCTGAATTCTTTAAACCTTTCAAAGGCTTCATACTTGTATGTTATAAGATACATATACCCATATCGAGAATGATCATTGATAAATGTAATGAAGTATACGAAACCACCTTTGGCATGTATAGACATCAAACCACATACATTATTATGTATTAGGTTTAAAAGTCATCAGATGCCTTCTTTTGCTTCAAGGACTCCAAATTGGCCTTACAGTTTCTTTTCTAATGGCCATCCTTGCCACGGTGGAAGCAAATTCCCTTTAAGGTAGTCTTCTTTGTTTTTTTGACACCTCCCTTAGGCCCTGCAGACTTCTTCTTCTTTTGGCTCCTTTTCTTCAAACCAGAAGAGTCCACCAACATTACAACCTTTTCTTTGTGGATAGATAGCTCAACTACCTTGAGCATGTTGACCGGCTTGGGAATTATGCTAGATTTATTATTCATCAGATAGTTAATAAACCAGAAGAGATTTGGAAAACTGTCCACGGTGGAAGCAATGGTGCAAGTATCCTTCAGTGTCTGAGATATCCTTGAGCATTTCAAGTCAAAGGATACTTGCACCATTGCTATGATGAGATTATCATTGACACTGGAATAAAATATCCATATGATTGTCTCATAGTAGTTTAGTCCAATGTACTTACTACCCTTAGTAAGCATCCATATGTTAAATCTAAACAACTCATGTCCATAGCTTATAAGATCAAGCTTAATCTAATCAAGGAGTATAACATGTGGTTATTGGAGTTATGTAAATATAGTGCCCTAAAAAGTAAGTGTATTTACAAGTAACTTAATTTTCTTCCAGTTACAGTTTTGTAATGAAAATATTTATTATTAATGAAACAAAAGAATTTGGTTTTATATGTATAAGCATTATATATATAGTCAAAAGGTACTGAGATTCTTTTGTAAGTAATATACATATACATAGAGATGTATGGGAAACATGTATATTATTAGAATGTAAATTAATTGATTCACAGTTGAATAATCAAGTTGGTCTCTTGATTATGGTTTATACTATAGTGTTGCGATTTATCTCCATGTAAGTAAAGGAGTTTACTTCAAGGGAATGATGAGTTTCATATCATGATAGTAGT
>JANSVB020000191.1:4615271-4626045 GCA_025504935.2 Erythroxylum haughtii
CATGGTGTAAACACAAACACAACAAAGAAAGGTTATAACTTAAGAATGGTAGAATATTATCCTCTCAATCCTAATTCTATAGCATGGTAGAATATTAGAAATAGTCTTCACAAAAACATTTTAAATTTCAATGAAGTTTAAAAGCTAAGCTAAATAACCTAAGCACATGTAGATGAATAATTCAATAACTATCTAAGAGAATTTTGTTCCAAACATAATTCATAAGCCAAATACATACGAAGAACTTCCTGATTTTCCTATAATGAACTAAAAAACATAAAAACAAAAATGAACAAGGAACTTGGGCACAAAAATTTAAAAAATACAACAAAAGTATAAAAAGAAACACCTATTTTCTATCAATGCTCTATCCTTCAAAATCGTAATTTATGTAATACAATATAAAAGATTGGTGCGATAGATTTTGTTATGCAAAGAGAAGCGAAGAATAGTTTACGACAGAGAATGGTGTACGACAAAGGAGGGAATCACAAATTCTGTAATGCGAAAAAGAGTGGAGAATGACATGTGATAGAGAAGATTGGTGGGACAACGAAGAATCTATGATGAGGAGGAGCACATAAGGTAAGATTAGTATGACAACAAAAAAGATGTGTGACAAGGAAGAAAAGTGTTGATAGAGAATGGTGTGCAGGAAAGAATCTGAATCCCAAGTTAATTTGGGGTTCTAACCTTTTTCTTTTAATTTTCTTCATTTCATTTAGTTAGTTTAATTAAGTGTGACATGTACAATTTAATATAGAAATCAAACATGTTTAGATTTATGCCTTATGTGTCTTGCTATGTCTGCAACGATAATCTATATACTAATGTCGGGATAGATTTGGAAAAATTGAAAGTTCGCGTATTTAATTGTCACTTTTTAATGTTCAAGCTATAATTCTAAAATTTAGTAAAGTTTTAATTCTTTTATGATTAACCTTACAATGTAATAGGTCGGTTTAAGACTATGCCTCTGGAGTTAAAAACACATCATCTGACAAAGATTGTTATAGAAGATTTCTTTTCTCAAATAAACAGTTAAGTGGTAGACGCCTAAAATAAAATTTTTAAAAATTACATATTAAAAAGTGAAATTAGGGCATTGATAGTACATGTTCTCACATTTCTACATGAAACTAAACTTCGTTTATCCATCCTATTTCTCCTATTTGGAAAGATATAACTTCCCTCATTTAAGATGTATAGATTTTAACTATCTCAACTAAGCTATTTTTTCCTCCATTTTTCACAGATAATTGCATACACAACATGTAACACCCCATACTAGGGGTTAGAATATTAAGGAAATTCATTACATTTTATGCTTTGCATATTTGAATATTTGCTTATTTGTGCATAAGCATTTTGGACACGTACAATTATTGTGCATGCATTCATGACATTTTTTGGGTATAATTGAGTTATTAAATACGATTAAAAATGTGATTTGGCCATTTTGGTGCATTTAAGATATTTTGGAATTTTTGGTGAATTTTAGAAAAGTATTGAAATTTTAGACCAATCCTAGTGTGACACGTTAACTGATTTAATATTAACAAATGGTTTGCATATGTGGTGACATGAAGTAGTCTTAATTAGATGACACATGAATTACATGCAAAGTATACATGTGGTTTAGGAAGGAAAGTTCTACAATTAGAGTTGTTATTCGTTGACTTTGTTTTACACCGAAAATACCAAGTTGGTTATGGTTGTGTATTTGGCTTCTTCAAAGTAAAATTTATGCTTGTTTATCTTTCATCCACCGCAATCGCTACTGGAACTATTATTGATTCGAGTAAGTAAATTCAATGATGTTTTATTGTGTAAATGAATGCATGCATGTGAGGTTAAAGAATTGTAGTTCCGGTGATAAATGAATGAAATGATGGATTTATGAAACAGGTTATGTTGTTATATTGAAATGGATCTGCAAAAGTGTTGGAAAATTTGTGTAAAAATACATACTTTGTTTTGGTTTAGAGAAATTCGAATATGGTGATTTGTACTTTTACGTATGAAATTGTGGAGTGCTTCTGGAGACAATTTTAAATGAGGTGAAGGAATTTAAATGAAGATGTGGTGAAGTTGTAATATGGAGTTAATGAATTGATAAGTTGTTTTGATGAAATGAAAGAGTAAAAATGGAACAATACATCAGATGAAAGTAGAAAGAGAAACAAAATGCAAAAATTGAAATGAGTTAGAGGAATTGTTTGCAAGTATTGGAGTTAATTGATATGAGATTGAGTTTCTGAAAAAGTTACAGTAGAGAGAGGAAGAATGGTAGGAGTTTCGGATTTGTGACTTTTGAAGTGTAAAACTGAATTTGATTTGTGTAGAGTTTGTATTTGGAGCTAGAAATGTGGAATAGATGATTAGGAATGAGTTTTGCTGGAAAAATAAGGAAAATGGAAGGAAAACAAGAAAAAAGAATCGGTGAAGAAGAAGAAGAGAAAAGCACCATCGTGCTTGTGCACGATGGTGACATTGCTAGAAAAACTTGGAAGCTCACTCTTGTGCATTTAGCTTTAAGTCTGTTAACGATAGTTTAAAATCATCCAAACAACTGATAAATAGACTTATCTTCTTTCATCTTGAACAACTCATACTATTGTATAAGAATGTTGATCTTGGACTCTTTCACTTGATTTGTACCTTCATGTGCGATGGATAATGTGTCCCATATTTCCTTTGCAGTTTTGCATCTATAAACCTTATCATATTCACTTTTTCTTAAAGCATAACTCATAAAGAACTTGGCCTTTGAGTTTAATTGAAATCGAGCTTTCTGATCGATTGACCATCTATTACCAGAAATGATATTGCCTTTATCTTCTGTTGGTGTGTATGGTCCATTATCGATGATATCCCAAAGATCAATATGAGTGGATTCTATGAAGAACCGCATCCTGTCCTTCCAATAAGGATAGTCCTCACCATTGAACGCACGAGGTCTTGTGATCGAGGCACCTTCAATTATAAAAACATGTGATTCATCCATAGATTTTTGTCCTCATTTTGTAAAGGTGGTTATTGGAAACCGAGCTCTGATAGCAACTGAAGTAAATCACTTGTTAATATAAGAATCACGTAAAGTATACAAAATACACAAGAAGGGGATTTGAATTGTGTAATCTTTTCAAAATTGTTAATCTTTTGAGATTTCTTGAATATATTTACAACTATCAGATGAATACCAAAAACACTTTACTAAAAATTGATAAGTATTGAAATCGCAAATAACTTTATCTACTCATCTAATCAATAAGAAAATTAAAGTATGAGAGTTAGAGAATAGACGCCGCGATTTTATACTAGTTCACCCCAAACCTTAGGCAACATCCAGTCCTCAGAATTTGTCTAAGATTTCACTATACTTTTCAACTTTTACAAGTATTCTTTCTTCTCTTCCAGAGCCTCTTCAGGTCTCGTTGACAAAGTATTCTTTCTGCTATCTTAGCCTCTCCAAGCTACAGCCTTTTCTTTCTCTTTCTATGAAAAGTATCTTGAGCTTTACGTTATAGTTGGATTCACTCTCTTTCTTCGCACTTTGAATACAAAATTTTATCTAAGTATTGTACAATCACAACTTTCTCCCTTGTAAGCAAAAATTTTTTTAGTCTTCGACTAAGACTAGTGTTTATGGCCTAAGTCTCCGCTGTCTTCTTGAAAACTACTTAGTGAATCTTCAAAAGACCGTTATCTAGTTGAGTTCTATAACTAACTTCATCTAACTAACTACCTGACGTTCTATAGTATCTTTCTTTTTGTATCGTCTAATATTGTCTCTTCATCTGTTGTTTTCGCTTTGTCTGTTATTGGCACTTCATTTGTTGTTTGCTTCGTCTATTGTTTTCGCTTCATCTATTGTTTGCGCTTCATCTGTTGTTTCTACTTCGTCTGTTATTTGCGCTTCATCTGTTGTATTTGCTTGGTCTGTTATTTATGCTTCGTTTGTTGTTTGCTTCGTCTGTTGTTTTCGCTTCGTCTGCTGTTTGTGTCTCATTTGTGATGACATCTATTGTCTGTTGTTGACGTATCATCTGAGATGACTAAGTGTTACTTACATTTTTCTGCACACTTAACAAACTTAACAAAACAGTTCATATATTTTTAATAATATTATTATTTGATTGTCACCAAAATTAGTAGAAGTGAAGTCTACTTGACTTGGCAATGTTAAGATATGGATTTGTGTACCTTATGAAACACAAGTCTGAATCATTTGAAATGTTTAAAAGATTTCGTAGTGAAGTTGAAAAGGAAACTGGTGAGAGTATAAAGGCACTAAGATCTAACCGTGGTGGTGAATATGTTAGTGATGATTTTGTTGATTATCTAAGGCATGATGGAATCTTGTCTCAGTGGACTTCTCCAGGAACACCATAACACAAAGATATTTCAGAAAGGAGAAATCAAACCTTATTGGATATGGTAAGATCCATGATGGGGTTCAGTGATCTTCCTACAGACATTTGCTTTAGAAGCCCCTGTATATTTATTAAACAAATTTCCCATTAAACCAATCACTAAAACTTTATATGAGATGTGGCAAGGACATAAGCCTAAACAAAAACATTTGAAAGTTTGGGGTTATCTAGCTTATGCCAAGAGATTACAGCCAGATTAGCTTGAAGCGAGGTCTAACAAGTGTAGATTTATTGGCTATCCTAAGGAAACTATGGGACACTATTTCTATCACCTTTCTGAACACAAAATGTTTATGGCCATAAATGCAACCTTTTTAGAAAGGGATTTCCCTAACAGAGGAAGTCGTCTGTAGAAATAGATCTTGAAGAAATTCAATATTGTGATAAATCAACACAAGCTCAAGAGCATCAGATACATATTGAGCAACCTTTACTTGATGTCTTGAAATTAACACATATGGTACCAGCCTTAACCGTTGAGGAGAATGGACCGGTTAATGAACGTATCTAAGAACCAGTGCAACAACAAGATCAAGTAGAGAAAGAACTTATTGAAAATGAGCCTCTTAGAAGGTTTACTAGGGATCGTCATGCACCAGATAGATTAAACTTAATGGTGCAAGGTGATGAAGATAATCATATTGATGATGACCATAAGACTTACGAAGAGGCTATGGCAAGTCTAGATTGTGAGAAGTGGTTTGAGGCCATGGAATTTAAGTTAGAATCCATAAGAATCAACAAAGTATGGACTTTGGTTGATCCCTCAAAGGATATAAAACCCATAGGATGTAAATGGTTATTTAAGAAAAAGGTTGGAGCGGACGAGAATGTTGAAATCTATAAAGCCCACCTTATTGCCAAGGGATATAATTAAAAAAAAGGTATTGATTATGATGAAACTTTTTCCCTTATGACAATGCTCAAATCTATTCAGATTCTACTTTCTATAGCTGCATATTATGATTATGAGATATGGCAAATGGGTGTGAAAACACCTTTTTTTAACTGAGAGCTCAAGGAAGATGTCTATATGACTCAACCTGAAGGTTTCACATTTCCATCTGCTCCTAGTAAAATATGTAAGCTACAAGGATCCATTTATGGATTGAAACAAGCTTCACGAAGTTGGAATATTTGCTTCAATATAACAATTACAAAGTTCAATTTTGTTAGATGCGAAGAAGAACCATGTGTGTATAAGAAGGTTAGTGGGAGCATAGTTATTTTCCTAGTGCTATATGTAGATGACATATTACAAATAGAGAATGAGGTACCAGCCACACAAAAGACTAAGGTTTAGATATCTGAAAAGTTCTCTATGAAGGATTTGGGAGAAGTAGCTTACATTATTGGAATCAAGATCTATAGAGATAGATCAAGGAAGCTGCTAGGAGTTTCCCATTCCATATACATTGATACTATCTTAAAAAGGCATCATATGGAAAATTCGAGAAAAGGTTATCTATTGATAGGCACTGGAATTTCTCTTAGTAAGGAGGATCATCCTAAAAAGCTAAAAGAAAGAGAGTGCATGAGTAGGGTCCTATATGCCAGCGCAATGGGAGCTATTATGTATACCATGACATGTACAAGACTTGATGTAGTCTACGCGCTAGGAATAGCAAGCAGGTATCAAGGTAACCTAGGTGAGGAACATTAGAATATGTTTAAAACCATGCTTAAGTACTTGAGAAGAACTAACTACTAATTCCTTATATATGGAGATTATGAATTAAAACTAATAGGCTACATTGATGCTAGCTTTGCATCAGATAAGGATTATAGCAAATCTACCTTTGGTTATATTTTCACCTTGAATGGAGGAGCAGTGAGTTGGAAAAGTTCCAAGCAAGCTACTGTAGCTGATTAAGTTACTAAAGCATAATACATAGCTACATGTGAAGCGGCTAAGGAAGCTGTTTCGATGAAAATGTTCTTAACTGAACTTGATATGGTTCCTTCAATAAAAGAAGTTGAAGGTTGAAGGAAAGGAGAATGCTGCAGATCCCCTTATTAAGGAACTTGGATCAAAGGAGTTTTATAAGCACAAGTGGAAGATAGGATTGAAGTTCATGATTGATTGGGTCTAGGTCAAGTGGGAGATTGTTGGGATTATTCCCATAACCTAATCGTTATGTAATAGATTGAACATTTTAGTTTTGTAATTATTAATTTTTATTAATAACATGGTAAATGATTTTATTATAATATTAAGTTTATTATTTTTATTCTAATATGATAAGTCCTTTATTAAATTTATACACTTGCCATCATAGTGGAGATTATGATAATAAGAGTCAAGTCTTTACGATTTAATCTAAACATGTTCTTGATCATAGGATCCTCAAACAAGGACTTTAATGATCCAATTAGATCAATATATCTATATTTGTAATAGTATCTATTGGATAGATATTAGTAGATATCATTTACTAAGTTACATATATAGATAATGCATATGGAGATATGATCATTGAACTGACCAAACTGAGAATTCCCAATGGTTAATATTACCTATGAATTGTCAAGTGGGATTAATTAAATGTATATTTTTTGTTTGACTTGAGATCATCATAGTAATCAATAGATCACTAATTATGTTTTAATTTCGGACACCTAGTGTGTAAAAATGCTAGTTGGATGATCTTAAGTACCTATCTGATTAGTGGTGAGTCGAGATGGGATCCATCGACTCTAAGTAATGAGTTTGAGCTCTATGCTGTCATTGATCTTAATGGTTATTTCAAGTGCCAGGGCAATTGAATGAGTGAGAAAAAGGAGTTTTCTAAGTCATTCACTAATCATTAATGATCGACATGTAACATAGTTGATTATCTAATAAAGTTTGATAGTTAAACTTGTAATGATAGAAGGAAATAATACATTATCCTTGAACTAAGTTTTGTTCTTTGTAAGGTTGTTACTTTACACTATCCAGTCATTGAGGAGTGTTGTTAGACGCCAACCTTGATTAGTAATTAATTAGATTAATTACTACCGGCTTAGTGATGAACCTATGTGGTTACAGACTTACGAGTGTAATATTTTCCGTTTATGATTTTTAATTTATTATGAGATAATTTATTAAATAATCTATATGGCATATTATTATATTTTTTGCCAGCACAGAAAATACAATTAATATTGGAAATTCTCTTGTATAAAATAAATGAATAAAATAAAATGGTTTTATTTCATTTTATTTATAAATAATAACAATTATTTATTAAAAAATAAAAAGGAAAACAAAAGACGTTAAATCCATTTGGTTATTTTGTTTTGATTTTACAAAACAATATAAAAAAGAAAGGATGCATTGTTGGTTTTTAACGTTTTAAAAATAACAACGTTACAAAAAGAGAAAGTGAAGGAGAAGAGATATATATGTTGTTCGTCTTTTATGTGCAAGTTAGAATAGTTATTTTGACTTTTCAAAAGAAAAACACGTACGTAGAGAAGAGTGTGTGTTTGAGAAACAGTGAAGAGAAAACATTCATTTTGATTTTGTTATTGTGTAAGTGAATAAGATCAAAGAGAAGAGTGACATATCTAGACTCTTTGATTTCTGTACTAGAAAAAATAAACAAGAGAAAAGTTGGAGAAAATTATTTTTTTCTATTCTTGAAGAAATGGTTCTTCAAATTTATCCATAGCTATATCAAGTGTTAAAAGCGGGACATATTTTTTTGGTGTGGAGTACATAAAGTCTTCATGTTTTCAAACTTTTGTATCGATTAATCGTCACATTCTAAGTATTTATTCTGCCCATTTTGATTATGATTATGTCTGTCAAATGTAAGAAATGAATATCAGATTATAATGTGTATTTTCGCTACATATTATGATCCTACAATTGGTTTTAGAGCCAAGTTTTTTGCATTTGCATCATACTAAAAAATCATGTTGTATTTGTTGATAATTGTTATCATAACAATGCATGACATTTAAAGTGCTCACGTTGGTGTTCAAAGATATATACAATACTCTCATTAAGTGCATTTGAATAGATATTGTATGTATGCTTCAGGATGGGACTAAAGGAATGCAGTAAAATCATTTGATGCTTTTTTTCATTGTTGTGTTTTTTATGCCAAACTCATTTAATGCATCTATGTACGTTGATATTCAAGGCATCGAATAATGTAATAGAAAATTTATAAATGCATTTGGTTAAAAGTGTTTTAACAGATGATGAACGTACGTACACATGGTGTAATAGAAAGTTTTAAAAAGCATTTGGTTTAAAAGTTTGTTTAACAATATGTTGTGTGCATGGTAAACGTGTTAAATGCAATTGGAATAACATATTGTAAAATGTTATCAGAATATGTGATATGATCACTATTGTTATTAAAAATGTTTTAATAACATCAAATCTTGACCTTTAAAATTATTGAATTTATTTTGATATAATATATGATATTTTATCAGAAAGAATTTTCCACCCAAGTAGATAATAATCTTTATTTTTTGTTTACAATGAATGACCTGATAACCAGGTAACTTGTAGTTCAGGGATAAATAATATTTTCTATTGCATATGATACATGTGTGAGGAAAACTTATTTAATTTTATACTTTTGGCCTAGACTATATAGGGGATAAAATTAATTAATTCTCCGTCACTTGGATGGATAAATTAATTTATACAAATTGGAACGACCTGATAACTAGGGAACTATTTAGTATTGAGCCTACCATAAAAGTTTTGCATGATAAAATAGGCAATTTATCACTCTTTAATTATGCATGAGTAACGACTTGACAACCAAAGGGCTTATTCATGTTTTATAGATTTTATATAATTTAGATAAAAGTCTATATCTTAATGATATATGATTTTGTTCTTATTTTGGTGTTTTCTTTTTTATTATATTTCTCAAAATGTCTACTATATCAATGTGAAGCATTCTTGATGCCAACAAGCTAGCAGGTAGGTAATAATTTTGATGATTGGTACCGCAATCTGAGAATTATTCTAATGTATGAAAAACTTATCGATGTGATCGACAAACCCATGAAGGAAGTGCCCCCTGAGGGAATTGATGATGCTAATGCATTGGATATATATTTTAAGTACAATGAGCAAAGTACTAATGCCAAGTGCATTATTCTAGCATCAATGAGTTTTGGACTCCAAAGGCAGCATGAAGGTATGAACCCTTTATAGATCATTGAGCATCCTAAGAAAATGTATGAGTCAAAAAGTAGGACTGCTAGATACCAGTTATCTAACTCACTATTCAAGTCTGAACTGAAGCCTAAATCTCCTGTGGGACCCTATGTTCTTAAGATGATTGATCTTATAGAATAATTTAAGAAGTTGCGGTGTTCACTAGGGAAAGAGTTGTCACAAGATTTGATCTTACAATCTCTTTCTGACATTTTTTTCACCGTTCATTATTAAATTTAACATGAATAAGATGGACAGTGATCTTCATGAAATGCTCAAATTATTGATCGATTATGAAAATCAAGTTGCATCATCTGAGAAGGTGAAAGTGTCAGGGTCTGTAAACCTTATCGGTAACTCTTCTAAGCATAAGTGGATGGGCAAAAAGAAACCCAAGAAAAGTCATCTTGCATCCAAGGGTATTTTGAAAAAATCCAATGGTAAAGAGAAGAGAGTTGACTTAAAAGATGTTGAATGTTTCTTTTGCACAAAGAAGGGACACTGGAAGATGAATTGCCTCGATTATTTGACTATTCTGAAAGACAAGAAACAAGGTGGGACATTTATGAAAAATGTTTTCATGATTTCTTTGACTACTACTGATTCTGTAAAATGGGTATTAGATACTAATAGTAGCTTTAACATCTGTAATATGTTGCAGGGTCTAAAGATCAGTAGGAGATTAAAAATGAGAGAAATAAAGCTATAAGTTGGGAATAGAGCAAGTGTTGCCGCTCTAGCTGTAGGAACTATTTCTCTTCTTATGCCTATGATAAAGACATTATTATTAGAAGATTGTTATTATGTTCCTAAGTTTGTTTCGAAAATTGTTTCCATTTTTTCATTAGACAAATGTGGATTTCGTACAATCTTTAAGAATAACCAATGTTGTTGGATCCCGTTTCCGGAACCCAACCCTGAAGCAAACCATCATCAAACATCTAAAGCGTGGTTCTTTGAAATCTCTTCTTGCTTTGATACCACAGATGTTGGGACCCGATTTTTTTTTTTGCAACCGGAGCCCAACCTCGGGATCATAAATAAAAAACATGTACTAAACGTGAGCAGACTTATACTTAAACAAAGGGGCGGAAACAAATCAAAGACAAACCATGAAATCAAATCAGATCAAAGGCGAAGGAATCGAGAGTAACATAGAAAA
>JANSVB020000191.1:4668884-4678956 GCA_025504935.2 Erythroxylum haughtii
GAGACTATAAGGGACTTTCATGAAAGATTGTGCGATATAGCAAATTAGGCATATCAACTTGGGAAGAAATATTCCAATTGAAAACTAGTCAAGAAGACGTCGAGATCATTACCTCCTAGATTTATTCCAAAAATTGCAGCAATAAATGAGGCCCACGACATTAATGATCTATCATTAGAGAAGGTAATTAGAATTCTTACAAATTTCGAAATGATTCTTTTAAGGGGTAAGCAAGAAAGAAGCAAATGATTGGCATTACAGGTTAAAACTGGAAAATGTGTGGGTTATGCGAAATCTATAAGGTTTGAATGATGTAAGAGAAAAACATGTTAAAAATGTTTGAAACATATCTTGGCTAGATTTACATGAAAATCAATGAATTTATGATTTGGGAGATCCAAAGAATTATAACCATAAGATTTTCACATAGGTTTCAATTACTATAAGTACGACCAAGATGTGAAGGAACAAAGCATTCCATATGACTGGATACTTTTTTTCAGCTTTTCAACGTCATCTTATTTTCTTTCTTTTGAAGATATTAGAGTAGTCTTTCTTTAGTTTTTAATCATAAAAATGGCTATTGTTGGCTAAGTCTTTTATTCTTGGTTGAAGGAACTGAAAACCTCTTTTAGATCTTTTAAGATTGAGAGACAATTGGGTATTATAGTAGAGTATTTCATTTATTCATATATTGAATTACTTTTATATGCTTCTATTTTATGATTATTTTTTATTTATTTCTAATGTGCGTTATTAATTTATTGGTTGAAATAATCATTTGCTAGATTAGAGTTTGAATTTGTAAAAGTTCAATTTTTTAATCATTTGTAATAACTATGAGTTTTCATTTGCCACACTAGAAATTATTACCGATAGGAAAGCATTCAACTAGATTAAATGCAACCATAAATGTTGTGTTATCTTGCTCTGATAGTATTTCTTTTCATCAATCTATTGTTTAATTATATTTTGGATTATATCTAAGGTTATTAAGTAATAATGGTTAATTAAATTACGTATTTTCGATTAACTAATCTTAAGAAAAGACAAATCTTTAGTATCAAATCAAATATCTGATTAATAAAGTAATTAGTATTATACAAATGATCAATCATAGTTGCAAGAATGGAAGCAACCATAAACCAAGGTTCATTTTATTCAAAACTTCAATTTATTACTTTCTTTATTTTCCTTATTACAAAATTGATCAACCCCCCTTTCTATTAATTATTTTCTTTTGTAATGACTGATAAACAACAATTCCTCGTGGGATGGACTCCTATTTTCCTTTATTATATTTGTTTAAATTGTAGGAATTTAGGAAATAGTTTAGGGTACAGATGAGAGTTCCACTAACAATTATAATATTAAATTATTAAATCTTATATATGATGTATTAAATGTAATGATAATTCATAAAAGGATGAATACTTGTATTTCATTTCATTTACTAGTGATTTGCTTTGATTGGCATACATATTAAATGAAATATTAATTTGCAATTTGAAAAGTTAAGATCTAAGCAAAAATTAAGCATTGCGAATGTGAAACACTATAAGGAATGAGATCCTATAATGAATAACTCTATTAAGAAATTCCATAATTGTATGGATTTGTATAAGTAGAAAATAAAATATAAGATATTCTATAATGTAATTTTTTTATAGTTATTACTATTATAATAACTCACCTTAAATAATTCCTATTAACTTAATTAGCAAGATTCATATTAGTTATATAATGGTAATATTTTGAAAGAGTAAAAGTTGATTTGGAAATGTGATGCTTAGTTCAAGTATATATTATCTAATAAGTTTAGAATTAAATTGGATAATAGAAAGTTAAGATATATCAAAAAGGTTGGATATTATCTTACAAATTCCATTGAATAATGTTTGTTTCAATGTAAACTTATATGAGAATAGTTCTTAATATAAGTAGTAGAAGTGGGTTTAAGTTTGAAAAGCTTCAGATCTCATACTATACATCCAATGAAAATAATTCCTTTATTGATATATTTGATGTTTAGTCGAAATGTTATGAGTTATTAAAATATTTACTTTTATCAGAAATTCAAATAATTTGTTTTTTAAAAGATTTTGGATTTATCATGTCTAAAAGAAATTAGTAGGATTACAAATTTTCTCTTTGGCAGAAGTATTTAGAGACATACTATTCATAGGGAAAAATAATTTACATTTTTAATAGTTGAAGATATGATAATCTAAAAGCAACTTTATGATGGATATAAAAATATAAAAGCAACTTTATGATGGATATAAAAATATAAAAAATTAAGTTTCAAGAATATAGATTTAGAGAGATAGATATAAAAGTTGCTTACTTATTATAATTCAGTTACATCGAAAACATGCTAAGATGTTTAGCATTTGAGATATTTAATACTTATGAGGCATTAAAGATATTTATTATTCTACATATAAGTTGATATCTGAATTCAAGGTTACATAGATATAAACTTTAGTTTAGCATAAGTGGGTTACAGTTAAGATATATTTTTGCTTAGAAAATATTATTTTGAGTTGAAAAGGTTTCATTGTAGTTTCAACTGCTAATTTAATCCATATTACATTTTTTATTTGTTGTAAATGATTATTTTGAATTTTTGATCAATAAGTACTTTAATGAACTTGACATAAATCCTTGCAATTTTAAAATAGTAATGTATATTAATACATTATATCCATTAGGCATACAAAAGAAGCTAAAGTCTTATTAAATATCTAAGTATTCATTTAGGGCAGTTTCTATTTAATTATGATAATAATTGAGATGTAAGTATAAAGATTTAAACAATAATTAATAAAGATAATCTTATAGAATTCTCTTACTAAACCACATTTACCGTATTATATGATAATCATATTACTACTTAAACCACTATTTTAGTAGTAATATGATTGTCATATAATATGGTATAAGATACTTAAGTGACTATAGTAACTTTTGAATTACATAATTCTCCCGCCCCTCAATTTCTTCCTCCTATGTCTCATCCTCTTCATCATCACCATTAGATTCTCAGATAATGACATTATCATCTTCCTCACGCTCCATCATATTTACTTCTTAATGGGGACATTTTTTTGATAAATTTCCCAATTCTCCAGAGCTGTAGCAAACTCCAAATTGAGGCTTAGTGTATGAATTGTTCTCTTTAAGCACTTCCTTGATTTTTCCCAACTTTTGCTTATCCATTACCTTCTCTTCCTTGAAATGAGTCCCACATGAAGGAGGTTTTATCAGGGTCTTCATCCTTTATGTAGAAATTTTTTAAGTTTCTCCAACATAACTTTTAAAAGGAAGCTTAATTTTACTTTTCTTGAGTTGATAATTTTAACTTTAATGCCAATTTTGATCCTTTGCAAAAGTTTAAATTGATTAAATCGCAAACGTATCTTGTAAGGCATGTCTCAAATCATCCAAGAATCTTAAAATCATTTGCCTCTTTGTTTCTCTCAGATCATCACGTTGACATAATGTCATGAATTTCATAATGTAATCTTACATTGACCATGAACCTTGTATGCATCATTGATATTGTTGGAACAGAATTTGCTCATAATCAGGTGGTAGAAATCCCTCTGAATCATCCATTTTATAGGGTATCTGAGACTGAACAAAATCCTTTCCATCATGCCATCTCCTATCTTTGATTATCTCCTACCAAGTATAAGTGACTCCCTTCAACATACAAGCCACTAACTTTACCTTTCTCTCTTTTGAGATCTAATGATAATCAAAGAATCACTGAACATTTGTGATCCAATTAAAAACTCCTTAAATATTAATATCACTATTGAAGACAAGAGTATCTAATCGAAACTTAAATTTGCCTTCAAAATTTCTTTGGTTATACAATCTATCATACAAGAGCACCCCATTTTAATTTGATTCGTTATTGTAGGCAGTCTACCTCTAACCCTAAGCAGGAACAAGTCTCTTAATAGGGTTCCTTCGAGCTTGTTCTTCCTTAACACAATCTCTATCATTGTTCCTATCCTTGTTGGTAAGAGGGTTAAAGGCACTGAGCCGCTTTAGGATCCCCCTAAAACAATCCTCTATCCACCGGATAATCCAACGCTCCATCTCCCTTAATACCTCCCTTTGGTACCAACTGAGGGTTATCTATGTTGCCATTTGTGTTTCCATTGCTATCACTAGCTATAGAGGGGGCGATTTAACCTGCTCTCATACCACTTGTCGAAGCAAGAAGCAAAAAAAGCCAATACACTTAATTTGAAGAAATATGAGAATCCACTTGTAGAGAAAGCTTAAAGCTAGCTAAATATGAGCATATTATTGATTAAATGTCAAATACAATAATTAGGAGGCCTAGTTATAGGCTTGAAAAACAATCCTAATTCAAAGTAAAATAGGAAACCAAGAGCAAATGGAAAACTTATTAAAATAGAAAACCAAACTAAGTAGAAAAGCTATAGAAATGGAAAATAAACTCAAGGTAAAAACCTACAAATATAGGAAACCAAATGAAGAGTGAAACTTATGAAAAAATGAAACCTATTTTAATAGACATTTCATGTCCGATACCTAAAATAGTGTGTCATACTTGCTAGAGAAAAATTTCCTAAAGCTAATGATAGTTATAGGTTGCATTATGTTTTAGTGGGTAATTTAGCATGTTCTTAGTTGTTAATTAGATCATTTGTGCTTTTTTAGGTTTATAATTATGTTAGTATGATTATGCGTTTGTGTTTTTGGAGTTCTATATGGTTTAGAGTATGTTATTAGGATTTAATTTTGTGTGTTTGAGTTGTTTTGATGAGTTTGATAGCATTTGATACTAGGTAATGAAGACTGGAGAAGATTTGGAGAAAGTTAGAAGGAGGAGTCAAGGCAAGATCGTGACATACTAGTCACAATCGTGACTCATTAACTATGATCATGACTTATTAACCACAATCTTAATAGAAGCCAAACAGGACCAGGCTACGATCATTACTCATTAGCCACGATCATGACAGAAGGCAAATTTTAAATGTCACGATCGTGGTAGGCATGATAACATACGTGGGGATTGCTTCCGAACTAACTTTTTAAGGGTTATTTTGAACATTTGGGGTTTATGATTTAGGGTTAAATGATTATAACTCGAGAGAGAGTAATCACCCTTTGAACTTCTAGGATCGATACCTAATTAAATCAAAAGTGATTAAGTTAGCATTAGATGATAAGATAAACTACCTTCTCTAATAATTGGTTAATCTTCCTTTCGTGAATTTCCAATTGTTAATTAGTTGTGCTCAATTTTGATTTCTTATGTTAATTTTACAATTTCATTTTTAATCAATCCATATTCAATTACTTAATTTCCTGATCATTTTTTTTCATTTTAATCACACTTTTAAGCCTTAGACAAACTAGGATTCAATTACTTCACTAATTCCTTATGGGATCAACACCTCATATACTACGCTTACGACCTGTGTCTTTGTAAAATATTGAGGGTTTTATAAGATTAAAAATTGCTCAACAAATCTTTGGCATCGTTTCCAGGAAGTTAGCTAAGATTAGTTGAATTCTTTTAGTTCAAGGAATTTTTAACTCTTTTATGTCCTTGTAGTTGTATAAACGCAAGAGTCACCTGAAGTTCAAGTCAGATCATCAAAACATTAGAACTTGACATCATTCATTTAGAGCAAGCAATCTAAAAAGCAAGACGCGAAGCAGAAATAGAAGAACCAATGGCGGACGAATTCAATCAAGGAGGAAATCAAGTAAACCAACCTTAAACCCTTATAAATTTCATGAGACCAGGGTTTAACGCTATGAATCAAGGCATGACTCGACTACAGGTACGAGCACATTAATTTAAGATTAAGCCAACCTTGCTTAACATGCTCTAAGCAAATGTGCAATTCTACAAATTGAGTAATGAGGATCCTAACGCCCATATAGTTAACTTCCCAGGAATATGTGATACTTTCCAATATCATAAGATGTTGTTAGGGTGAGGCTCTTTCTTTTCACTCTAAGGCATAAAGCCAAGGCATGATATCATTCCCCAGGCTCTGCAAATGTCATAAGTTGGGAGCAATTGATGTGTGATTTCTTGGATAAATACTTTCCCCTTACAAAGACTATAAAACTGATAAAGGAAATTGCGAATTTCCAACAAGGTGATAGGTAGTCACTTTATGAGGCATAAGAATGATATAAAGTTTTACAAAGGAGGTGCCTTCACCACAATTTACCAAAGGAATTCATGTTTCAAATTTTTTAGCATGGAGTCACTCTATCCAGGTGAGGTACCATAGATGCAACATCTGGTGGGTCTTTAATGAGGAAGGTGGTTGAACAAGCAAAGGATTTATTATAGGAAATGACAAGTAACAGTTTCTTTAGATGATGGATAGGAGTATACAACATACAACCCTTTGAAAGCAAAAGGAAGCTATAGCTGTTGACCTAATAACGAGGATGTAAGATGAAAATGACAACTTAACCCAAAAAATGAATAACATGAAGGCCTCATTTTTAGCTACTGTTAAAGCACTTCAGCAGAGATGCCAACTGTGTGGAAAAGACAATCATGACACCATTGATTACTTTCTGATGCAAAATAATGAACTGGAGCAACTCAATTACATAGGGGCATAGTTTGGTTAAGGAGGGGGAAACAACTCATAGTTAAACACGTATAATCCTAGGTGAAAGAATCACCCAAACTTTTCCTAGTCAAACAATGTATGAGGTCAATTCTGACTTCAAGGGTCGTCTGGATTCCAACAGGAAAAACCCAATACAACGGACTCTAAACTAGATAGAATATTGGATAAGCTTGGGAATCTAGATAACACTCACAAGAGGTTGGAAGGAAGATTCGAACAAATTATGAAGAATCATGCCTCTTTCATCCATAACTTAGAAGTCCAATTGAGCTAATTAGCATATGCATGGTCGGCATGAAGTGTGGGGGCCTTTCGAACAACTTACAGGGTGGGAAGGAACTCGAATAACTTACAGAGTCAAAAATTGCACCCCCACTTTGTTGAGAAAGTCAAAAAAAAGGAGAAAGACACAGATATGAGTGAATACCCTCCATATACTGCCCCTATGCCATATCCATCGAAGATTCCATACCCCAAACTACTACGAAAGAATAAACTGGATGCACAATTTGTGAAGTTCATGGAGAATTGAAGACTTCGGAAATAAATTTTTCGTTCGTTGAAGCTTTGGAACACATGCCGAATTATGATAAATTTTTGAAGAACATATTATCAAATAAGCGTACTTAGGAAGAAAACCAAAATGTAACCTTAATTGGTAGCTGTAGTTCCATAGTCACCAATCAAGTACCTTTTAAGCTAAAGGATTCAGGGAGCTTCAAAATACCTTGTGTGGTGGTGAATTTGAATTCAGAAAGTGCCTATATAATTTAGGAGTAAGCATTAATATTTGTCAATATTCAAAAAATTGGGGCTCAATGAGGTCAAGCCAACTTCGATGCTAATCCAACTGGCCGATCAATCTATTAAAAGACCGTTTGGAGTGGTGGAAGATGTTTTGATCTAAGTGGACAAGTTCATTATTTCTATGGGCTTCATGTTTCTTATTTTCAAAAAAGATAAGAACTGTTTACTAATTCTTGGGCAACCTTTCATGAACATAGGAAAGACATTGATTGATGTTCATAAAGTTAAATTGACACTTTCAAGTGGAGTTCAATATGAACAAAGATTTGAAGAATCCAAAGGAAAGTAGCACTTCCATGAAGATTGATATTATGGATGAAAGTATGGAAGAGCAAGTAGAAAGTTTCTTTATAAAAGTTAAGTCAGTAGTAGTGGAGACTGACAATGAAGCTGAGAAGGCGAACGAGGTTGAGTCTGAAGGTGATGTCGAGATGAAGGAATTGAGTGTTCAAAACCGTCAAGAAATATTAGTACGAACCAAAGCACCCATACCACCCTCCATAGAGAAACCACCAGTATTAGAGCTTAAACCTTTACCCACACATCTTAGATATACCTTTGTAGGTGAAGATCAAACTCTACCCATAATCATTTCCAACCAACTGGATAGGAAGCAAGAAGGGAAGGTAGTAGAGATCTTTAGGAAGTGCATATGGTCCATGAGATGGAAAATATCTAACATTAGAGGTATAAGCCCAAATGTTTGTATGCATCGGATAAACCTCAAAGAAGGAAGTAGAATAGTAAAGGAATGTCAATGTAGGTTAAACCCTCACATGAAGAAAGTGGTTAAAAATGAGGTAGTAAAGCTCTTAGACATAATTATCATATACCTTATATCTGATAGCGAATGGGTCAGTTTAGTACAATACGTACCAAAGAAAGGTGGAAAGATGTTAAAGCAGAGTGAAAGTGGAGAGTTAATTTCAACGAGAACGGTCACGAGATGGAGAGTGTGCATAAACTACCACAAACTCAACAAGGTAACTAAAATGGACCATTTCCTTCTCCCACTTGTAGATAAAATGATAAAAAAGTAGCTAGTCACTCATTCTATTGCTTCTTAGATGGTTACTCAAGGTATAATCAGGTATTCATCTAAACTGAAAACCAAGAAAAGACCATACTCATATATCTTATGGTACCATTGCGTATAGACGAATGTCTTTGGAGTTATGCAATCTCCTAGCTACATTTCAAAGGTACATGACACCTATCTTTGCGGACATAGTTGAAGTTATAATGGAACTTTTCATGGATGAATTTTTTTTAATCTTTGGAGACTCTTTTGAGAAGTGTTTAACCAATTTATACAAGGTACTCCAAAGATGTGAATAATCACATTTAATGTTGAATTAAGAGAGTTGTGACTTTATGGGGCAAAAGGGGATAGTGCTTGGGCACAAAATTTTGCACCAAGGAATTGATGTGGATAAAACTAAAACGGAGGTTATAAAGAAACCCCCACCTCCAATCAATGTCAAGGGTGTGCGGACATTCCTAGGCCATGCAGGTTCTACCGTCACTTTATTAAAGATTTCTCACAGATTGCACGACTTTTTACAAAATTGTTAGTAAGGACGTGCCTTTCCTTTTTGATGATAACTATTTAACCACATTCAATCAATTAAAGGAGGCACTCACATGAGCTCCAATCTTAGTGCCACTAGGTTGGACACTCCCATTCGAGATCATGTGCGATTTACTATGCAAGCAAGACACTTACAGGACCTTAACTAAATTACACCACCACAAAAAAGGAATTACTTGTAGTGGTGTATGC
Source organism: Erythroxylum haughtii (assembly GCA_025504935.2). Classification (NCBI taxonomy): domain Eukaryota; kingdom Viridiplantae; phylum Streptophyta; class Magnoliopsida; order Malpighiales; family Erythroxylaceae; genus Erythroxylum; species Erythroxylum haughtii. The sequence continues at coordinate 4,678,131 of JANSVB020000191.1, forward strand.
ATGAGGTAAGTTTCGGTCATTAACAGAAGTAATTTCTTTTGAATTTGTTTGTAGGCGATAGCAGTACCAAATTTTGGCACCGTTGTCAGGAAATTCTTGACGATTTATGTAGGTTACGTGTTCAAACCAATCAGAGAATTTGCAATACAATCTTGAGATTGAGAAGACAACTAAAAGACTACAGAAACAGACCAAAGATCAGAAAGAGACACAGAAAATGGAAGGAATGGCAGCAAACTGCACTCTTCGCAAGCTAGCCTCACCCATAAACGCGCAACAACCCCATTGCATCAACTTTCCGAATTTAGGTGATAACAATACTTTTGAATTGAAATCTGAGCTGATACATTTATTACCTATTTTCAGGGACTTATCGGGAGAAGATCCATACAAGCACTTGAAGGAATTCGACGTGCTTTTCATAAGAATGAAACTAACGAATGTGACAGAAGAACAGATTAAGCTGAGAGCCTTCCCATTCTCCCTTAAAGACAATGCGCAAGATTGGTTGTACTATTCAGCCTAAGAAAACGTGCAAACGTGGGCTAAAATGAAGAGGTTTTTCTTTGAAAAATATTTTCCAGCATCGAGAGTAGCCAATATTCATAAAGAAATTTGCGAAATTTCATAACACATGGGAGAAACACTCTACGAGTTTTGGGAAAGATTCAAGAAACTCTGCGTTAGCTGTTCACACCACCAAATAATCGAACAGCTATTGATTCAATATTTCTACAGATGACTCTTGGTTCAATGGTGAAGACTACCACTATTGGAAGGACCGGATGAGATTGTTTATCGAATCTACTCACATTGACCTTTGGGA
>JANSVB020000191.1:4798540-4814629 GCA_025504935.2 Erythroxylum haughtii
ATATCCTCCTGTAGACGATTAAATTTCGTTTCAGGTTTTGTTTTTTCCTCTTCTTTTAATTTTATTTATATTTGATGTTTATGTTAAATTCTATATATGTAATGTAATTGTAAATGACTTTGTTTCAAGTTTAACTTTTACTTGATTGTTTCCTCATCATGAATTCTTATTATAAATAATAATAGTTTGAGAGTTAAGGATATTTATTGTTTTTTATTAGATATTTTGATGTAATTATTATTAATTAAAATGATGAAATTATATTATTGTAATATTTTAAATACTTTGTATTATTTTTAATTTTATATTTATATGATGATGATTATCTTTTTCATATTAATTGTGATTATTATTTACATGTGAAATATTTAAAAATTATTATTATTTTATATTAATTATAATTATTATTTATTATTATAATTTTTAAAGACAAGATTAATATAAAATTATAAAGTATATAGCACAATTGTATAATTTACTAATAAACTATTTTGTAAACTTTAAAAAATTTTAAAAACTACTTATACTAGAATTCAACATGGTGTTTGTACAAGTAAAATGGAAAAAGAATAATTGAAGACCCACAAACTTAAAGGTGAGACGCCGCGACACCAATCACCCCCCGCCCCAAGCCAACCAACCACCCTCGGCGCACTCACTCGCTCAATCACTCTCTCTCTGCTCCTCCTCGCCTCTCTGCTCGCCAAATACGAAGAGTTTCGGTCGATTTAAATCCACCGTAACCACTCTGCAAGTGACGCCAACCGCAGCTGAAGTCGGCGATGCAACCCATAGAGACAGCTTCCAGGTCACTCCTCGACAAGCCTCTCCACCAGCTCACCGAAGATGACATTTCTCAGCTCACTCGCGAAGACTGTCGCAAATATCTCAAAGAAAAAGGTCGCGGGAGTTAGTGTATTTTACTCGTGCCTTTTCATCTGTTCTTACTCTTTCTTTTTGGGGATTGGCCGTACAGGCATGAGAAGACCGTCTTGGAACAAATCTCAAGCAATCCAGCAAGTGATCTCTCTCAAAACACTCCTCGAAACCACTTCGGACTCTGACGTCCCCGCCGTTCGCAAGAGGCTCTACATTCCTCCTGTCCGTTATTAACCTTACAGTTCCTAAGTTTAAGTTATTTTAGTGTTTAGTTAACTAACTGAAACAAAGATTGAAACTTAGGTCAGTTATTGGATTTAAGATATTATTTACTTTATCCAATTGGAGTCATAATAGTTAGTTCTTTGTTATTATTGTTAGGTTCCTGAAAACCCGGTCAAAGAAACCAGCGCGGATACACGCTGCTCAGTGCCGGCGGGGGAAGAATCTGTTCCTTATAGGCAACCTGATCCGCCGAAGGTTCATTTTCTCGGTGATCCTCTGGTGGGTGTCACAGCCTCCGATAACGACTCCGTTTCTCCTAGGTTCGTCCTATTTTCTTGATCGACATGACTTGATTGATTGCGTACCACTCTCAGTCCTTTACTATTTACTATAACATATTCTTGTTATGTTATTGTTAGTGTTTAACGTATTTTGTTTCTAGTGACTTTTATTTGCATTCGGTTAGCTACTAGCCTAGTAACTGACTCCTAGTGGTTATTTATTTGAAAATTTAGCACCAAAGTCTGACTCTCAGCAAACTCATTTATGGGATTTTAAGACTTGTTTTCTAATGTGAACAGCACTTGCCCGTTTGTGGGTGGCAACTTTTATGTTGACAATTTCTGAGGAACATGATCTTTCTGCCGATCTTTTATGGCAAAAGTTTACATAAAATCGATCCTTTTTGTGTAGAGGCGCGAACATTTAACACATATCAATTCCAGGCAATAATGGAGAGTCAAATGAACTCTAAGCAAAATTTTTCAGTGTTCTTCATGTTCAGGATGCTGTTGATATGTTCATGTTGAGTTTCTGCAGGCCCTTTCAATTCTGTTTTCTCCCTTTTCTTTGAGATCTTAACTTGTTGTATACAACATACATATATATATATATATATATATATATATGTATATATATATATGTACGCCCACTGGGACAACTGAAGTATATGCATCTTCTATCTATGTATATTGAAAATATAGTCTGGTATTGCCTCAACCTTTACCACCCATATTAGAGAACTATTAATTTTCTTTTTCAAAAGGGGAAGTTGGAGTAATTATTTTCAGTTAAGACGCCTAACTCAAGCTGATTTTAACATGTCAGAACTACAGGTGCAGTAGATGAATCAGGAGGACAAATGACAATTTTTTACTGTGGGAAGGTAAACGTTTATGATGGTATACCAAAAGATAAGGTGAGCTTTGGTTTCTTTTACACAAAAAGTGTGCAGTACAATATTGTATACTGGCCTACTAATGTGATTATCTGTAGGCACAAGCAATAATGCAGCTTGCGGCAAGTCCGCACCTGTTTCCTCAGGATGCTTCTTCTAACGTAAGTGCAGCTTTTCGGGCTTTTCCATGCCAACTTGAGAGTGGCAGAACAGCTTCAAATTCTCCAATGCTAACCCATCTAACAATGCAAAAGGGTAAGGATGCCAATCAATGTTTAGACATTTATTGCCCATCTATTTCTTGATTTTCTTTGTTTCCATTTCTACTTTTTTACTCATATAACTGAATTATGCAATGTCCGCCACTAAATGCACCTAGTCTCCAAAAGTACATTTTGCAATTAGAAAGAACATTTGTGTTGGTTATGATTTAAGAAAAAGGGTAAAATAAGCTGTCAATGTTTATCTAATATGCATTTTAATGTTTACTCTAAATGGATTATAGTTCCTAATTTTCAGAATAACAAATCAAACGACTGACGTCTAAGAAGTAAACAGTTTAGCCCTTATCTGGATAAAAAATGTATGCTACTTATGAAAATTTATCAAGTTTCATTGACAATCAAACTAAATAAGGCCTAAATTGTTCTGTGAAATAATACGGATGCCACATCACTAAAATTTAATGATTTTGGTTAATGATTGGTCAAAATAAGGGCCAAGTTGTTTTGTTGTTGTAAAAAATTGGGTTTAATTAAACGTTCTGAGAAGTTATTGATTATATTACATTTCAAAGTAAATGTTATGTCCTTGTTTGTCCTTATAATTTACTTCTTTTTACAGCTGAGTGACTGCGGCATACCTTTTAATTGATTTATCAGTCAATTACTTGAGAACTTTTTCCCAATAGTTTATCTGAGAAATTTGATCTAAATGTCAGTTTCTTCACTGTGAACCTAGTGCCACTAGATCATCAATTTATTATACCTTCCTTTTTCAACTGGCACGGCTAATCAATTGTCACCTTTTACATAGAAACTGTTCATACAAATATTTTATGAATATTTGAACAGTATTGTTTTTCTTCTCATTCCTTTTTTTTTCATTAATTTTAGAAGGTCCAACAAATAGAAAAGCTTCGGTGCAGAGATATCTTGAGAAGCGGAAGGACAGGTATCATTAATTGGTAATGGAGTCTTTCTGACTGTACAATACTTCTTCAAGCAGTTTAGTTTGCTTTGTTTTGGGCCTCAAACTCTTGTTAGATGAAGGTTCAAGAACAAGAGAAAGGTGGCAATGCCTTCATCTACTGGTTTGGATATATGCTTCAACCATATGGTGGGAGATGATGTCTCAAATGAGCAGTGGAACCAAAGTGAGGATTGGCCTTCTCCCCAACCCAAGCCACCAGAAACACCTACACGTTGCAGCTCTGTTGAGAATGTCAAAGGTAACAAAGTTTGCTTCAGATCTTGTTTTTAGTGAAACAACACTAAAAGATGCTCAGGGCTTTTATTATATAATGCATATGTTGAGGAGTCAATAGACTTTGTCATACTGATCACCTTTCTGAACATGGTTTACTTTCTTGAAAACTGTCATACCTTGCATATACCATAGTTGATATACTTGTTCACATGCATAAAAATCAGTTTTAACAAATACACTATTCGGCTGGATTACTTATGGGGATTTGGTTTTGGGAAGGTCAAGACTTCATTGGAAGAAATTCCTATACTTGTATGTTGAATCCTTCCCTTAGGTGCACATAAAAGTATTATATAAATTCCTATACTTGTATGTTGAATTCCTATACTTGTATCATTGGAAGAGCTATGTTGCAAAATGATGTCTTTAATATTGCTTTGCAGATGGCCAAATATCTTGACCTTGGAAAATGTTTTGGTGTCCACAAGCTAACTATTTTGGAAGTTCTCTAGCAGTCCATTTTACTATCGCTAATACTGAAGGAGGGAGGCGTATGTAGCTCCTGGGAAATGTTTGTAGCAAGATGAATTCAGTTGTAAGAGGTTTGGCCATTTCTGAGTCACGAAGTTTCTCGTTAATCTGTCAGCATATCATTATTCCTTTGCTTGTTTCCTAGTCTAGGAAATAGTGATGGTGTTAAAAAGTAAGGCGCAGATATTATGTGGAGGATGAAATGGCCCTTCAAAAGTTAGCGGTGGATGGATGATTTCTTTTAGCTGATAAATCTCCGTGACCACGTTGAAGCCTTGGAAGCTGCAAAGCAAGACAGCTCTAGTTCAGAACTACTAGTTCTGATATGTCGTGAAAAAAGTTGGATTAAGCACATTATGTCTTCATTTGCTGGTCATTTTCTTTTTCAATTTCTATATATTAATTAGTTCTTAGACGTTAGTAAGAAAGAGAAGAGTTAGTAGAAAATGGAATTTAAATAGTTTTTGAAAAATGAAAAATGAAAAATGAAAAAGTTAAATCTAACTTGACAAACGACAAATCAATTCCTGCCTTGCCATTTAAACGTTAAAAGAAGCAAATACCACCTAGCAACTAGCAGTTCTCCAAGGAACAGCCCGAATAGGGGTCGGAGCTTAAAAATTCGAAATTACGCTGCTGTTGATGATCTGAGATTTGAAGTTTTTAAGGGGAAGCTATTATTCTCTGATTTATTATGTCAAATTTGATCAGTCTATGTGATTTATCATTGTGGACATTTCATTTGAGATATAGATCACTTTATGTGTGAACTAAACTGTGAACTCTATCTAAACCCAGACAGTGAAGATGATAATGAGTAGACGAAAAAAGAAAAAGTCAAAGACTTGTTGTATGCCTTTCTAACAATATCATCATTGTGGACATTTCATTTGCCATATAGATCTCTTTATGTGTGAACTAAAATGTGAGCTTTGTCTAAACTCTTAGTTTGATAGTGATGATGATGATGAGTAGTATAAACGACAGTGACGAAAAAAGAAAAAGTCAAAGACTTACTGTATGCCTTTTTAACAATATCATCTTCGACATGATGATTATGACGGTGATTTTAGCGAATTTATTAGTCTCAATGTAGAAAGACTCAGGCTTAAATCTTTTTGTGAGATGCTTAAATTGACTGGTAGAGATTATCCAAAGTCAATCTCCAAATTACAGCTAGTAATTCCTCCAATTCTTGTAGTATCTCTCGCTCTCATACCTTGTATGATGGTTCAAATATATGAGGAAGATTTTCCTCCTTTACAATGGAGCACGGATAAGACAAATAGAATTATCTCTAACTTTTATGTTAGAGCCACAAGAATTGTTTCTAATCCTACTGCATGCCAACAACGCAATAGCATAGAATAAAGTTCTAGGAAGGATTGATCCAGTTAATAGAATTACTCTACTCATCAACAAATAGATGTTTCTTCGCAGATCCAAAAGTAGTACATATCTTACAAAGATCAAATGCGACAACTTAATGCTGATCTTTGTCACTATATTGCAACACAGTATTTTGGATTAGATTTTACAGTCAAAGAGCAAGAACTTAGATGGGTAAAAGAAGTTCTTTAACATATGGAAGTTGACATGCAAATTGAACAATCTAAAATTGTTTATGGAGCTTATCCTCCTACTTATCCAGTTGCTCAATCCATGTACGCTTCTCCTATCTATCCTACCTATCCAGACGCTACTGATTATGAAAAAGTCTTCAAGATGAATTATCCTTTGATCAAACAGCACATTCACCCTCTTTCCAGTAAACCTAAGAAATCTGCAAAATGAAAGCCTCAAGCGGAAGAACCTAAGAAGAGATCCGCCTTCCTCTTCTTCTTCACATATTATACCTATTAATCCATGGAATAAAACATTTTGCACAACAATGTCCTAACAACAACAAAAAGGATATCAAGTTATTGAAATCAATTCAGTCAATTCTACCTATTCATTCCTTTGATAACCTTAAAGACCTTATTGAGGAACAGTCTAAGTGAAGACAATGATACAAAGTTTGTTATTTCTATCTCTTCCTATGACTCCTAAATATTTATTCTCTTTTAAGGGCGATTCTTTGTACATGTTACAATAGACATGCTTAAAACTGGATCCTCAACCAGTTTCTTGTCCTTATGTCCAGAACTTCTTCGATAGGATAGATATGATAGACCTATTAAGGCTATTGAGTTTATGGATACTGGATCCATCAGAACAATTATGAAGCCCAATATTTTACCTCCCAAAGCGTGGACTTCTCATGACGAATATTTCACTATTGCCGATGGTAACTAATTTAAGATTGTGCTTATCACCAAGAAAAAGATGGGGATTCAATTTTTTTCACAATGTACAGTGTAGACTAAAGTTTTTGGAAGTCATCTACTTGACCCAAACATTCTAATTAGGATAGACATATACAGTAAAACCTCACCTTTACAGATCTTACCTGTAAGCTTCAGGTATCGAACTTATTTCAATCTTGTACATAGAAATAAAAAATGTGTTTGAGCTTACACAAGTTCTTACACCATATGAAGCCGTGAGAGATTAATTGTTGAACTACTGTCTTGAATCTTATGCACAGTTATCTCATCCTAAATCTCTATGGAAAAATGTTGAATTCTTCATCCATCTTCCTTTTAAGAAGAATGAGGATATCAATCCGACAAAGGGAACATTTAAGGATGAACCCTGATGATCTCAAGCTAACACAAAAAGAGTGTGTTATTCTCCTTCAACAAGGACTCATCGAGCCTACAAAGTCTGATTAGGCTTTTCAAACTTTTTACGTTAATAAAAGGTCTAAATAACGGCAGGGTAAAAAGAGATTGATTATTGATTACAAGCCTTTTAATGTGTTTTTGCAAGATGATAAGTTTCCTCTTCCAAAGATCAGTACACTGATACTATTCCTTAAGGAAGATGTTATCTTTTTAAAGTTTGATTTGAGAGCAGGTTTTTGGCAATCGGGTATTGACCCAAAGGAGCGATATAAGATGACGTTTTACATTTCCAATGCACAGTACCAATGGACTATTATACCATTTAGACTTAAAGTTGCCCCATTACTATTCCAAAGAGCTATGAAAAAGATCTGTGAACCCATTCTCGACAGTGCATTGATATACATTGACAACATCTTACTATACTCAACGACCCATGAAGAACATAAAGCCCTACTTCAACAGTTCTTAAATCTTACTAAGCAATATGACATTATGCTTTCGATGAAAAAGAGTCTCATTGGAATCACTGAAATTGAGTTTTTAGGTATGCAGTTTAAGAATGGATTTTATCAGCCAGGTCCATATGTAACTTAAGATCTATTACATTTTCCAGATTTCACGCCACACGTCGTCCTTATCCAAGTTGCTGTAAAAGAATCTACCACCTTGGAGTTCGGAACAAACCAATGCCACTCAACCTTTAAGGAAAATCTGTTTACACCTTTTAGGGATCTTTTCTAAGAAGATTTCCTGCTATAACTATCCACCTTACCAAAGGTGTAATCTTAGATGATTTTCTATTTCTTCCTTTTAATACTGTTATTTTCCTTCTTTCCATGACTAACCTGCCCCTCATTGCAAAAATAAAGAAATTCTTTCCTCCTATTGCTATACCCCTATTAATGTTGCTGAAGTTACATCCCTTGCTCGCATGAGTTTATTATACTGTTTACACCTTTTTCTCAGTGAGACAAACTCACCTTGCATCACCACTTTGTTTAACATCAAAGCAACCTACGTCAATGTATTCTTTCTTAATGACCCTATTTCTAAGAAGGTATTATGGTATCTTTGGGCACTCTCAGCTCTTTATGCTTATTCTATTACCTTACTTACTTTACGGGTCTACCGATAGTTTTATGATCGAGACAATAAAAAGTCTCTATTGTAGACATTCCTTAAGTGGTATCAACCACTGGAATAATGGAAGAAACGACTTTTCATAGTCGTTGAACAATATTGATTATGAGAAGAATCTTATAAGAGACAATCTACACAGTGTTTCTTCATTATCCGTCGTCCATATTTCACAGCAAGAATTGATGCAATTTATTCTAACAACTATGTCTATTTTCATCATGCTTAACTTTATTGGCCAAGGTATAGGAAGAATGTTCTTAAATCTTTTAGAGATTTTCTTAAAGAGATTAATCATTTTTCTCATCATCCACCTATCCTTTCTACTTCTTTAACCTTGTCCAAGAGAATATATTTTTGGTGAAATCAGAAGTTGACATACTAGGCCCAAACAATCCAATGTATTTTGAGACTGATGAAACAGCCCAAGTCTAAGATGCCTCAAATACAGCAGGACCTTCACAACATCCAGCCTCTCTCTTTCTAAGACGCACAAGACCTTAATGATGATATTTTCATCCCTAATGAAGAAGAGCTGAACCAATTCCTGCAAAGACTCGGCATAGATGCTAGTCCCAGCAAAAACAAAAGACCTGGTTTACACTGGAAACGCTGAAAAAAAGACTTGAGTTTGGCAATGAATGAAAGTTTGAGTGTGTTTGGCTATTAATATGTATATGAACTGGTTCTCGGTACCGTAAGCATTTAGCAGGCGGGAGCAAACCTGAGGCCCCCCTTGTCTAACCCTTAACGGCTGTATACCTTCTAATCTTTGTATTGTAGCTTTAATTGGCTATGAAAAGACAGACTTACAGGGTTCTGTCAGTCCTTGTACTGAGCCAACTGGATCCTTTCAGGTGCATCTTTGCGGCGTTATATTGTCTCAATAAGATTTGCAAACCCATGCACTACTTTATACGTATGCGGAAAACTACATATTTAGAAGAATTTGTACATCTATAGTGAGGAAATTCAAATTCTGAATTTCGTATCACTAGCTAACCTAACTGTAACCATGTTTATATATGCGCCTTTTGTATTTGTTCTTAATCCTTATCTGTTTCCATCTGTTTTTGAGGGCTATCTCTTTATGAGGAAACAAGATGACACGGAGGCTCACAGAATCCATTTAGGCAATTTCTGAGGTGAATACAATAAGTGCTCTTTTTCATTTTGGAAAAAGTGAAGGAATTCTTATTCCGTCTAATTAATGAGTACACTCGATCGGGTTAGGCAACGTTTGGAAGAAGAAAGGTAAGCATTCTTTTTCTATATCACGATTCATGATGTTCAACACCAGCAGGTTGATTGATGTTTTCTTTGAAATAATTTTGGACAAATGAAAGCATCTCATTTTTGTTTTGCATTAACCTTACCTCAGCCTTATTTGTCTTGTAATGTTTGTTAGATAGATTGGTTGGATTCATCATCATCTTTATAACCAACACGAGTAGATGCATCTGGTTTTACAAACAAACCTGAAAGATAAGAGGCTTTGTCATGAACTCATGGTTGGGTAAAATTGACGTAACGGGCAGTGTTAGGCAGCTGGTAATGCAAAACAAAAGACAAAGGGACTGCTCTTTACGTGGTAACCAAAATTCTCCATTCTGCTTTACAATTTGATATTAACTTTATTTTATTTTAAAATATACTATTTTAAATTGATTATACTTTAAAATGTATTATTAACTATTCTATTCTACTGCTTTAATTTTAAATTAATTCTATTTTATGATTTATTTTCAGAGGCTTTTGTTTTCATAGTACGACGTCGTGAGAACAAACTTCGTTCAAAACCTTTTTATCCCTTCTGGGCTTCCGAGTTCCAAGAACTGTGGCTGCAATTTCTTACCTTTATTTTTTATTTTTGGTAAACGAAACGCACGAAAAGAAAAAAGAAAAGAACTTTCCCAGTTACCAAACTCAAAGGAAAGCTACACAAAAAAAGTGGGAATTCAGACCTTTGCTCGTTAGATTCATCACGCCTTCTGTCAGCTGCAGCTCGTTATCTGTAATCATCCTGCTTCCAATGCTTAACTGGTTCCTCTATCTCTCTCTCACTCTTACTCATTCCCATGATGCTTCTCGGTTTGTGGTCGGTGACCTTAAGCTGGTCTAGAGATCTTATGTAACTGTTAGTGGATGTTTGGTCTTTTCTTGTTTTGTTGCCTGAAGGAGATTGATCACATTTAGTGTATGCAGATATAGAGAATAACGGCTTCAGTTATTTCGTTTCCGTTATTAGAACTAACTGAAAGATCTTTGAACTCTGGTTCCCATAGAAAGGAAAAGCTCTTTTCTTTTGTTCTTATTAGACAAAAATTTTATTTTAATCTGGGGGTAAGTGATTGGAAGTTGGAATTGAATTTTTCGTTTGTGGTGCTAAACGTAAGCATATCTATAACAAGCACTAGGAAGAATTTACTTTGAAGTTCAAAACTTTGTATAATTTAGTTATTTTTTGGGTTGGAAGTCCCCAATAAAAGGCAGTGATTTCTTGTTGGAGAGCAACAATTAGCTTTTGTATCTTTCTCCTTTTACTTCCCAAATTTTCTGGTTCTCGATTTGGGAGAGAGCTGTAGACTAGGAAATTATTGAGGTAGAAAACCCACTTGGCTAGTGTGGAGATCAGGGAATTGTTTCATATCTTATGCCCCATGGGGACCGTTTTCCCATCGGATTCCTGTAAAGACTCCCAACTCAAGGCCTTAAATCCACAGTCATGGCTTCAAGTTGAAAGGGGAAAACTTTCAAAACTCTCCTCTTACTCTTCTTCTTCATCCATGTAAGCTATCTTTGTTTTTGTTTTTATTTTTGGTCTACTGTGTCTTATTAAGCAATTTATTTTTTAATAGAGTGAGAGTTAATTCTTTTATTTTTCTCTCCTTTGTCTACTCTCTGTAGTGAATCTCTTCTCAAGATCCCGGAACCGCTGGTTCTACCATTCTTTAAGCCTGTTGATTACGTAGAAGTTTTGTCCCAGATTCACGAAGAACTCGAATCATGTTCTCTTCAAGAGAGATCGAGTCTTTATTTATCACAGTTTCAGGTCTTTAGAGGCCTTGGTGAAGTCAAGCTGATGCGGAGAAGCCTCCGCTTGGCGTGGCAAAATGCTAGCAGTGTGCATGAGAAGTTGGTGTTTGGGGCATGGTTAAAATATGAGAAGCAAGGAGAGGAGCTCACTGCTGACTTGCTTGTGTCTTGTGGTCAATATGCACAAGAGTTTGGTCCAATAGATATTGGCTCCCAGCTTCATGTTACTGGAAATTTAGGTTCCATAAATACTTCGATCAATGCCAACCCTGTGTTGGATAATGTTAACTTTAGAATTGGAAATGAGAAAATAGGTTGTGACAGACAAAAAATTGCAGGCCTTTCTGCCCCATTTCATGTCATGCTTAACGGGCCTTTCTCAGAATCGCTTTGTGAAGAAATAGATTTTTCTCAGAACAACATATCCCCATCTGGATTTAGGTCAGTAAGAGAGTTTACTATTACTGGCCGCTTGGAGAATATCCCTCCAGAAGTTCTGTTGGAAATTTTGATCTTTGGAAATAAGTTCTGCTGTGAAAAGCTTAAAGATACTTGTGACAGGAAGCTTGCATCTCTAGTTTGGTCTAGAGAAGATGCTGTGGAACTCATGGAGTATGCACTTCAACAGAAATCTCCTGTCCTTGCTGCATCATGTTTGCAAATATTTTTGCATGAACTACCTGATTGTTTGAGTGATGATCGAGTGGTTGAGATTTTCAGCCATACTAATAAGGAAGATAGAACTGTCATGGCTGGGCCAGCCTCATTTTCACTATATTGTTTATTAAGTGAAGCAGCTATGAACCAGGATCCTCGATCTAATACAACAGTTTGTTTCCTGGAGCAGTTGTTAGAGTCTGCAGAAACTAGCCGACAGAAACTGTTGGCTTTTCATCAATTGGGATGCGTGAGACTCTTAAGAAAAGAGTATGATGAAGCTGAACATCTATTTGAGGCAGCTTTTAATGCAGGACACATATATTCTGTATGTGGTTTGGCAAGACTGGGAAATATAAAAGGTCAAAAACTTTGGGCTTATGACAAGCTCAGTTCTGTAATTTCTTCTTTTACTCCACTGGGATGGATGCATCTTGAGAGGTCGTTATATTGTGATGGCAATAAGAAGTGGGAAGACCTAGAGAAAACAACTGAGTTGGACCCTACTCTTACTTACCCTTACATGTATCGTGCTGCTTCTTTAATGAGGAAACAGAATGTTGAAGCTGCCCTTGAAGAAATTAATAGGGTCCTTGGGTTTAAACTTGCATTAGAATGTTTGGAACTTCGCTTTTGTTTCTATCTAGCTCTTGAGGATTACCAAGCAGCCATTTGTGATGTTCAGGCAATTCTTACACTCTCCCCAGACTATAGGATGTTTGAGGGACGAGTGGCAGCATCCCAACTCCGGATCCTTGTGCTTGAACATGTTGAGAGATGGACAACAGCAGATTGTTGGTTGCAGCTCTACAATAGGTGGTCTTGTGTAGACGATATTGGATCCCTCTCTGTCATTTACCAGATGCTTGAATCTGATGCAGCTAAAGGAGTTCTGTACTTCAGGCAATCTTTACTCCTACTTAGGTACATTTTTTAAGTTCAATTTTATTGTAAACTTCCCGAAATTGCTGAATTCTTGAATCTTGATCCATTCGATAAATTCGTGAACTCTTGGTCAATTCCATACTCCATTATGTAGAATATGCAACTGAATCCTAGTCATTTTGCGCTCTCACAAATATTCATTGTTTGTGACATCCAAATAGTGATCTTAGGAAACTCATGAAATAAATTTAGTTTTCTGTCCATTATTGCAATTAGAACCCTTTGTTACCATAGTTAGCTTGTCTTTTTCCCATAATAATCCCTTCTTTCATACTCTTTAAATTTTAGAATGTTGTCATGGTGATGTCATTAGGTTACTTTACTTCATCAGGTTGAATTGTCCTGAAGCAGCCATGCGAAGTTTGCAATTAGCTCGGCAACATGCATCTACTGAGCATGAACGTCTGGTTTATGAAGGATGGATCTTGTATGATACAGGCCACTCTGAAGAAGGACTTTGCAAAGCTGAAGAGTCTATCAAAATCAAGAGGTCCTTTGAGGCCTTTTTCCTTAAAGCCTATGCACTGGCTGATTCTAGCTTAGATCCATCTTGTTCTTCAACTGTTGTCTCACTTCTTGAAGACGCTTTGAAGTGTCCTTCAGACAGGCTACGAAAAGGCCAGGTAGAGTTCTCTGTTCCCTATCATTTCATGGCTATATTGAAGTGTGAATTTTGTTAACTTTTGTCCTCAAGGAGTTATAGGTCCAACACAAGCAAGTAAAAAATGCAGATGAACTAAGGTGCTGCTTCTGGTTATATTCTTTGATTTAATGCTGTGTTTCGTCTATTCAATAAGCAATTGAAGGATTTCCCCCAATGAAGAATTCCCCTTGCTTTCATGATAATGTGTAAATGATGACGTGCTTCTCACAAATGTAAATTAATCCTTGCCTTTGAGTCTAGATGGACTATAAGGGATTTAACAATGACAAGGACATTGTCGTACTTATCCTTGATCCCACTTTCTGATACTCCCAGGAGAGTTCACTATATGAAGTGATCTTTAAGGCAAACTTTGACGGTAAGAATGTTGAATCCCTTGAGAAAGGAAATATACTGATACACTTGTCTCAAATTGTTCAGTGGATCCATGCAAATGTATATTTGCATATTTCAATGTCTATAAACAGTAAATATGTGAGGGTCAGTACAACAAAATTGCGCCCTTGATCACTTTCAGACAATATTCCAAAATGAGAGATTATCAGAGGAGTTGTATTCATACTTTGAGTGACATTACATGAGATGCGAAGTGAGTATTGAAAGTTTTGAACTGCGTCGATATGTTTCTTGAAAATGTGCAGGTCATTCCCTTGTTAACTAAGGCAATGCGATTTGCATGACCTTGGTCTAGGATTGCATTTTTAAACACTATGCTTAAAGTTGCCTTATATTTACTTACCCTGTGGTTTACATCTATTCATGAGTGGTATGCAGTCCTTGTGATGTAGAATGATATATTTAATATTTTCCAGATCAATGTATAACGTATCACCACCTTTATATTTTCTTCCAGGCTCTTAACAATCTTGGAAGTGTCTATGTTGATTGTGATAAGTTAGACTTGGCGGAAGATTGCTACAATAATGCCCTCAAAGTCAGGCACACTAGAGCACATCAAGGCCTGGCACGGGTCTACTTTCTCAAAAATGATAAAGGTGCAGCATATGAAGAAATGACGAAATTGATTGAGAAGGCTCAAAATAATGCATCTGCATACGAGAAGAGGTCTGAATACTGTGACCGTGATCTCGCAAAAGCAGATCTGGAGATAGTCACCAGATTAGATCCACTTCGAGTATACCCTTACAGATATCGAGCTGCAGGTCAGTTGATTATCCTGCATATAAGCCTGGTAAACCACTTAGTATATGAATCAATCAAACCCAACCGAGCATGTTTTTCAATTGATTGGGTAGAAATGTTTCAATGTCAGTGATTTGATAAAAGTGTAGAATGAATCCATTTTAGACTTCATAAAATCACTTAATTGTATATATAAATTAATCAACACAAATATCAGTGATTTGTGTTGATTAAGGAAGATCAGAAATGGAACTTGTAATTGATTTTCTTGGTTTACTTATTTATGGGGTGGGTTGGCAGTGTTAATGGACAGCCGGAAAGAGAAGGAAGCCATTGCAGAATTATCAAGAGCAATTGCTTTCAAAGCAGATCTTCACCTTCTACACTTGCGGGCAGCTTTCCATGAACATGTAGGCAATGTCGCAGCTGCTCTCCGCGATTGTCGGGCGGCTCTCTCCGTTGACCCAAACCACCAAGAGATGCTGGAACTCCACGGCCGTGTAAACAGCCATGAACCTTAGATTTGAGGAATCTAGATTCTCATGCGCACCGTAAGTTTCCCTTTCCTCTAAGTCTCCCTTGTTCTATTCATCCATAGTTTTTGTAATTTATGTTATTTGTATAATAATTCTTATAAGTTTTATTTGATTCCGCATCTTTCTCTTTTCATTGTCATTGTTGTGAAAATTTTTTAATAAAAAAATTTAAACTACATGCGTATACTGCTATCTTCAAATATGCATGAATGCATCACCATCTATGATTAAATTTTAAGTTAATCTTACCAGAAAAACTAGATTACCGAGATTGAAATTCCAGCATCACTGGTAAAAGAGAAAAACGTTTCATCTACACATGAAGAAGAAGAAGCACGCGTCATGTGAGGTTATGCAGAGGAAAGCGCCGCACCCATAATAACGTTCTTCTAGAGGCTTATAAATAAATACGTATCAATGAGTGGGATTTGCGTACAAGGGCTAAAATAAATGTCGTTTTGAGCATTGAATAGGGTAAAATTGGCAATTGGTGCTGAAACAATTACAAATTCTGATGTATCCCACGATGAAAATCATCACAGCGAGCCCAACAAAAATTTCCAGTGCCTTCAGCACCCAAACAACATTTCAGCATCATACATGTCCTTGGACACCGAGCGGAACCAACCAACTTGCTATTATTAACAATTCAAGACATGAAGTACAATTTAGCAGCCACATTGTTTGCAAAAAGGTCTAAAAAAAGGATCCAGAACCTTGAAATCCATTTGAACGTGCCAATTCCGTTATGCCTCAGCAGACGAATATGGATGATCAACATATAGATATCGGTAGCTCGTTCGATTAGGAGATACTCGACGAGTTACCCTTGTTCAAAGTTCAATTTGCTTTTTGGTCGGGTCGGTCGTGCTAGGTTCAGGTCCAACTCTAGGATGACATGTGGGCCGATCGGCCCATTCTTAAGATGTTGAGTTAAAACACAACAGAACTAGTTGATGTTGGATAAAACACGTCAGGTACTTACTATATAAGTTCATT